>JAVYIG010002635.1:0-235736 GCA_035222895.1 Strongylocentrotus droebachiensis | reverse complement strand
TCAATCAAATAAAGTCCAATAAACTCGGTTGAACTCAGGTTCTCTTTTGTTTCCTATAACAACCAAGCTTTCCTTACGGCTCTTAAAGTGAACCGGTAACATTGTTGAAAGTTGATGAAAATACTGCGTAATTTGTATATGAAGTGTTACTTATTATATTCCTTCTACTGTACTAACCCTCTAACATTAAACAAATCCTGAAAAAAATCAAACCACAAAGATATTTATTGTTTTCTTCGAAGGCGTCACTGGGCAACACCCTCTAACAGTAAATTCTCCCAACCATTTTTCCATAGAAATAAGACATAAAACAGGCTTTAAAAAATATTTCAACACCTAAATGTTTGGCATGGTATACATGTATAGAGCCAACTTATTGCTTTTGACAATTTGAATTCACCATAAATGTAATTAAATTATAATAATATATAGTTGGGAGAATTAAGGAATCCATCAGATCAGTTGTCCCCACTGTTATCATTAATAAAGGTCTGTTTTCACTAAAACATTCATATGATTATTAATTGTACATCTGGCATTGAAGCCACTACGTTAGCACCATTTTCTCTCATCTGAACAATGTTACCAAGTCCCTTTAACAATTTCTCTTCTTGTTATATTCTTTTGTTTCCTGGTGTTCATGTTGTGTCTTTTTGTTAGACCTTATTTGTTTGTCTTAATTCTAATGGGGGAGGGGTCACTCCCGGTAAAAGTGTTTGCCCCCGAGTTACCAGCTCCCGTATTTCCTATATAGAAGTTTTTTAGAGACTTTATTTGTATTTTGTCGCACCGAACATTTGCCCTGCCCTCAGCACTCCTTTACACAGGTTCTGAAACTGCCTTGCTGTGGTTTTTAAATTTAAATTGTTATCATAAAGAAAGTATAAAATGTAAAACTTACACCTGTATCCATAGGGCGCCGGAAGTGGGGGGGCAGGGGGGGGGCAGTTGCCCCCCCCCCCAATCAAAAAAGTGGGGGGGGGGGGCAAAACGCAGTTTTGCCCCCCCAAAACGCCCCCCCCCCCCTCCAAAAAAAAAAAAAAGCAGTAAAGGAGTAAACATGGTTTGTATTTTAAACCCAAAAGAACATAATAATAAAAACCCGAATTAAATCACATATACAATTCCATTCAAACTGAAAGGAAAATTCACAGGAATTAAATTTCAATAAACATTGCGCATGCCACCTATACGGTATTTATCAATGGAGGTCTTTAAATAGCGGTACGCGCATATCGTGGACATATTGTGCGAGAATGGGAAAGCGTGTCTGTTTTTTTGTTATAGGGGTGAGAAGACAGGAGCCCCTGAGCGCTGGCGTACTGATGGGGGGGGGGGGGGGGTGTATTTCTTATTCGATACAAGTGATTTACAAATGTTGCTGTTATGACATGATTTTCCGGTATTTTTTCTCCATTTTTTTGTAAGTCATACCTTTTTATGCGTTTGTTGGAAAATAGGAAATTCCCAAAATACAGTCGGGCAAACAATACGCTTATTTAGAAGCCTTTATGTCATGGTCTGCAAAGTGGCTGGGCTCGAGCCCCCCCCCCCCCCCCCTCACTTTTTGAAAAAGTATGTTAAAATGAAAAAGAAAGAAAGACGGAGAGAAAAAATAGGTGACCTGCCAATGTCACAAATAAGGTATATAAAATGCTCATCTGACCGTAATTAAATGCATAAAACCCCAGAGCTTACGGGGGATCCGCCCCCGAGCACCACCAAGGGCTCTAAGGCGGTCCCCTGGATGCTCATCTGAGCGTAATTAAAAACCTAAAACCCCTGAGCTTTATTAAATACCTAAAAAACCCGAGCTTCCGGGGGTTATGCCCCCTGGAACCCCACCAAGGGCCCTAAGGTGGGCCCCTGGATGCTCATCTGACCGTAATTAAATACCCAAAACCCTGAGCTTCCGGGGCTCTGCCCCCTAGACCCCACCAAGGGCCCTAAGAGGGGCCCCTGGATGCTCATCTGACCGTTATGAAATACCTAAAAACCCCGAGCTTCCGGGGGTTATGCCCCCTGGAACCCCACCAAGGGCCCTAAGGTGGGCCCCTGGATGCTCATCTGACCGTAATTAAATGCATAAAACCCCAAAGCTTACAGGGAAACCGCCCCCGAGCCCCACCAAGGGCCCTAAGGCGGTCCCCTGGATGCTCATCTAAGCGTAATTAAATACCTAAAACCCCTGAGCTTCATGAAATACCTAAAAAACCCGAGCTTCCGGGGGTTATGCCCCCTGGAACCCCACCAAGGGCCCTAAGGTGGGCCCCTGGATGCTCATCTGACCGTAATTAAATGCATAAAACCCCAAAGCTTACGGGGGATCCGCCCCCGAGCCCCACCAAGGGCCCTAAGGCGGTCCCCTGGATGCTCATCTAAGCGTAATTAAATACCTAAATCCCCTGAGCTTTATTAAATACCTAAAAACCCCGAGCTTCCGGGGGTTATGCCCCCTGGAACCCCACCAAGGGCCCTAAGGTGGGCCCCTGGATGCTCATCTGATCGTAATTAAATACCCAAAACCCCTGAGCTTCCGGGGGCTCTGCCCCCTGGACCCAACCAAGGGCCCTAAGGCGGGCCCCTGCATGCTCATCTGACCGTAATTAAATACCCAAAACCTCTGAGCTTCTGGGGGCTCCCCCCCCCCCTGGAACACGTCAATGGCCTTAAAGAGGGCCCCTGGATGCTCATCTAACCGTAATTAAATACCTAAAACCCCAGAGCTTCCAGGGGCCCAGCCCCTTGACTCTCTGCCGAGGCTCATGCCCTGGACCCCACGCCAATTTACGCTTTACCTGATCGTTAATACTCTACTTTGAAAAACGTTCCGCGGGACCTGCATGTAACGTGTAAGACTGGTGGTGGTGCGGATTTTTCGTCTCCCCCCCCCCCCTTCCGAACGTTTTTTTCTCATTACGTCACTGCCCCTGGAAGGTGAGCCCCCTTGAATGTTTGCCCCCCCAATCCCAAACTGCTTCCGGCGCGCCTGCCTGTATCTAAATATGTTTGGCTCACGGAGTATGGTTGGAAAGAGCAGCCCCCCTTACGTGATACATGCCCGCTCCTAAAAAATTCCCGATATGATTTGCCAATGTCTAACTTCCTTCTTTTTATTTTATTTCCACGTCCCCATCCCCTTTTCCTCATTGAGAAATGTCTTGGCCGTTTGGCTTCCCTTGTGTGTTTGTTTTTTTTATTTCCGAAAATCATAAAAACAATAATACAGTATAAAAGCATCAAGTACTTAAAATAATAGAATGATAAAACGGTTGGAAAGTCCATTTCAGAGCCATTATCAAAATGGCTGTTCTTCCATGGAGTCTTAAACATGCGACTACGACACATCATCCATCCAAGGTGTACTCCATAGCAGTAACAAAGAATAAACACATCCGATATATCCCAAAATGATATTTGCATTTTGATTACAGTCACTTTTAAAAACGAGTTTGTTGTTTGTGTTAATGTTGTTGTTGTTGTCATAGGTTGTAGGAAACAAAGGGTGAACATGGGTTTTAACACACGTGCAGATATCTTTTTGGATCGGAGCTCTTCTAGATCATTAAGGTAGTTGAGATATTTTTGGAAAAATAATTATTATATACTTTTATTCCTTCTTTATAATGTGTAATAGTGCCTCATTCATTTAATGCAAAACGCCCATGGACGAAAATCTCATTAGTTATGAGTCATTTCTATAACTTTTTTGTCATTCATTTCATTTATTTTTCCATTAAAAATTACATACCTGGACTTTATGTAATATCATTATAGTATTATCCATGATCCACCTTTCTTCCCCCCCCCCCTCCCACCCCTCTCTCTCTCTCTCTCTCTCTCTCTCTTTTTTTTTTTCTTCTTCTATCTCTCTCGTTCTCTCGCTCAATTTCGATTCCTCTTCCCGGTAGTCTGCATCCAACATAATTTACATAAATTGCCCACACATCTGTAGCTGTCAAAACATTGCTCAATATCCAATATCTTTCCAAATGTATACAACAGTTTAGAAAAATAATCGAATATACTTTGCTCCATAATGCAGTAGGTTCTATTTTTTTAATACAACGGCATTCACTGTACGCTAAATAGGAACAGAATATAAACAGAAATCGCCCGGGTGCATAAATATACATCTAAACTTTAATTTCCATTGACTAGAAATAAATAGTTTGTTGAAAGCAATATGATACAGAAAACGCAACAAAAAGAAAATAAGTTTGTTATCATCATGATTTCGAACTTTGTTTTAGCATGATTGATATTCAAGCATATCAAAATAATTTAATTGAAAAAAAAAGTGCATATATTCAGAAAAAGATACAGGTGCTATAATTTATGTCAATTAATTTTTCTTTCTGTACTAACATGTACGAACAAAATGTTGGTTAATATAAGGCCTAATTGTAGATTTCATGAATAGACAGGCAATTGTTGTAGTCGTATAGTAAAGACTTTTAAAGATGCATGGCAACAATTCTGGCTTGATATTGTACTACATGTTATGAACAGTGTTGGTGAAATTATAGATAAAAAGGGGTTACTTTTTTTAATTAGTTTTTGGATTTAGTTGCTATTGAGGTGGACTATATTTAGAGAATCGAGATTTCTCAGACTAAGCCTAATTCTGCTTCTACCTCCATTTGAATCATAAAGACAGGAAAAAGGCGGATCTTTTATCTTTACCGCTGGTGATTACATGAAAATTCATCAAGAACGTGGACAATAAACGTTCTCATACGAGTCAGGAGAATTGTGTTCTTTTTTTAGAATCTACCGTCTCGGTGATGGATATGAATTTATGAAACGGGGATATAGTTAAATATCTTTTGATAGCATAGATGAACGATACAGTCGGATTTACACAGTTTCAAATGCCTATATTTGGGCGATGGTGGCGTTAATCAAAATAACTATTCATTTTAGTACACATCTTTACAATTACATTTATTTTTCAATGAGTGATAGAACAACAACCATGACGTAAGTAATGTTTGAGCATGTTAGGACTTGCTTATTTCCTCTGGAGATAAATACTAGAGATGAATATACAAAATGATATACAGTGTATATCCAGTGTGCTAATATAGCGTAGTAATAACAGTTTATATTGAACTTTTTATTTTATAAAATGATTCATATGCATGCCCCTCTCTTCTAGGTACAGTGTGTGTATTTCATTATTTACATTGCTTAATTTTATGCCAAGACATTACCCTAATACCAATTCAAAATTCTTGAAATTAAATGGAATGTTCTCGCGATATATCTATTGGAGCTCACTTTACATTCAATTTAATAAATTAAAATCAATGACAACAACAACAAAAACGAAATAGAAATAAAATTTCAAGATGATCAGCAATTTGAGTACTATAAACGGATTGCTTTAAATATATATGATATATTTCGAGCATGATCGCAAGGCGGGAATTGAATACTATTTAAGAAAATAATAACACCAATGTACACAATATTTTAGACTTTTTTAATGCCAATTTTTAAGAAGATTACAATTATTGATTGATAGTTTAATATCTTGAAGATTTTATTCATTGACTAAATGAATATAATCTGTATATTTTAATAAGCTACACATTTATGAAAATAATTTTTAATAATTCGAATTTCAACAACTGATATTAAAAATAACTCCTGATACCCTAATCAATGTCTTATCACCTTTAAATATATTGCTGGGCCGTACATTTTATATTAAACTTTAAAAGGAAGCCTAATTTTGCTTAGGTTTATTTCTACTTTTTAAAGCTTCCCGGGTAATTATTCGTCAAAATAAGGACTATCTTTTTAATATAAAGTCGATAAAGTAACCGATATATCAAATCAATTTCACACTGAATTGTTTTTTTATATTTCACATTTTTTTATTTTTTCAAAGGTTCTGTGTCACAAAGGACTCTTTTCATGTGCACCATCTCCATGGACACACCAAGCTACTTATCACTTATTAGATCACACCCTCCTCGTCTATGTCCTACACATGCTAGATGCTTCTTACAAGGACAGAAGTGCCCATTCCTCTGTCCGCCCCACATATGGGGCATACTATAGGAATTACAAGCAGCGTTGAGTTCTCCCAAAGCTTTACACACCCAGAATGGACCCATGACTGATTTTGCGCAGCAGGCGGGCCGATCTAACCTTGCGCAGTCGTCGTCTGTTTCACACGTCTGCGCCGATGACATCACGGAATCAGCGAGAGAAGGCACCAATTAGAACGTCGGGAAAGTGGTCGTGGACGTCGTATTAAAGCGTCATGGCACCGATGTGTGTGTAAAGTGAGAAAGAGAGGGAGAAAGGGAAACAAAGAAAATGAATTTCATTAGTCAAATATTCAATTCAATTCAATTCAATTCTATTTCTTTTTCCAACAAAACATAACAAATCAATTATATTTATAATCATTTACAACAATTAAGGAATTCATATTGGAAACAAAGGGGTCCACTAAAAAGCGATGATTGTCAATTGGGGACCCCTCAAATGATAGTTAGGAATATACGGTTCATGCTTAAACATACATAGCATTGTATTGTAGCATCGTAGTTTTCTTTTATATTCTATATACTATAGATCCATTTGAATTCTTCTTTGATTTATTGTTGTTACATGGATATAAATGTCTGTATATTTGTATTATGTTTATGTTGAATGTAAAAATGTAATTGGATCAATACAAACTTATCAAATTAAAAAAAAAAAAAAAAAATCATAGCATTTGTTCCCTGAAGTTTTACTTGATCTTTGCTCGATCATTTCTGTATTCTTTTACACTTTCTCAAAAATAAAACGAGCAAATATCTATATTTCATGACCTTACATGTACATAATGATTTTTACATTGGTGAAAATCACACAATTATTTTCTTCCGTCCTGAATGAACACATAATATACTTCTCATATTTCATATGTATAAAGAAGAGAATATAGAGCTCATTTAACATTATGGCTATCCTCGTATAGAGAGGAGGTTAAACTGAATGAAGATTTTGTTATGTTCATAATGCCATTCGTCAATCAATAATATTCTTATATTAAAGTCAGGCCTTAATCAAGCCATGCTAAGAAATATTTTCACAATCATAGATAAGTTACCTAACTGGCAAACAAGTAGTGTAGATTTTTCATATTGTGCTCAGATTCATAATGTTATTAATGTGTTGTTTGGTATGATCTGGATCTCTGAACTGGATTTCTGGTATTTGAAAGCCTTATGTGTTTTGCATAATTCATAAGTATTTCACATTGGAGAGCAATTTAGATACATGTTTGCGTGAAGCTGTCTTGATGATGGTACTGAATTATATATTCCAACTCAGATTATTTAGCTGAAACAAAGACAACAAGCAGCGTATCCAGTTATTACAAACAGGGGGGAGGGGGCGTCATCATTCTGGGCAGCCCCGCACTTTTTCTTAGACACTTCGCAATTTGAATTGAGATTTTTGTTCTGGGCTTTCATATGTACTGCAAGGTCCTAAAGCAGGTTTCATATTATTATCTTTTCGCTTTAGATAATCAATTGAACAACATATCAACGTGCTCAATTTCTGAGAAAGAAAGATTTTTATCTTGTTATTTGTCGTCAAAATGCGAATATATTTTCAAGTGTCATGTCATTTTGTGTGTTGAGAATAGTACCCTTTGAAACGAATAGTCAATATTTACCATTAGTATCAATACATATTTAAAAAAAACTGTTACAATTAAAAAAATAAAAATAAATACATGTACTGTATAAGAAATGCGCCAATGAGGGAGAAATAAGTTTTATTGTTAATTTCTTATTCTATGCCGAGTATGACTTGTGTATGTTCGATTTGATATCAAAAGTAAATTGTCGGTGTAGATACAAGCTTGATCACGACGTCAAACTTTAAAAGTTAGCTGCTGCAATAATCCCACTGCCATGGACAACTCACAAAATTGTGTTTTCTGTGAAATACTAATGCATCTTACACTTCAAATTAACCTCTTTTTCAGTGTGTTTTTTATGTTTAAAAGTTTTTTTCTTCCTCGACTTGAGTATTCGAAGATATTAATAAGTGGATGGTGTCATGTGTACTGTTAGTGTTATCATCATGATTGCCAAGTACGACGTGGGATTTGTTTTTTTTAACGCGACGCCGTAACTGTAAGACAATATTGCCCTTGGCTTGATATGGTGTCCGTGAAAAGGAAAGAGAATATCCATTTTTGCGAGCTGATGGTTTCACATGAGGACTCGCATTTCATTACCGAAGAATTAAAAATAGATACCCGATCATTTCGGGTTTTCCGTCTGGAGTATTACGTGTGGGATTGTTCGCATTTCTAGACGATATCGTGAAAATGGAACTGGAAATTGTAAAATGAGTCAACTATAAGAAAGAACGACGTGTTGGAAAAACGAAGTGTTAGAGATGTACTGAATTTTAGCCAGAATTTAAAGAAATCTAGCCCAAAAATAGTGGGAAAATTTCCACTTATTGAGAACACCTTCCAAACGTTAGATCATTGTAATCTCATCTGCAAGCGCACTTCTTATGCTCTAATAAAATCGTCCTTAGATAAATCAATCAAAATAACCCAAAATGAATAATCTTAAAGATTATTAAGCATCACTTTGCCCTAAAATGTATAATAATAATAATAACTACCCGGTATAGGCATTTATGTAGCGCCGTCTATTTAGATTCTATTCCGGTGCATTAATAATTACCCAGACTTGATTATCGTCAGTTTCTTTATGTAAAAAAATTCTTGCAAATGTTCTAATGGTATTCTATACAGTGGTCTTTATACCTATAATTAATAACATGTAGCTGAATGATTTGTGTGATCTTATGCAAATTAAAATGTCTTGGACATGACTTGTATACACTTCTGTAGTGTGTTATCCTATAGACTTAATCATGCCTTCTTCTGTAGAAAGCATGATTAAGTTTTGCATAATTATGATATAACTTGTCTTCTAAATTTCAAAAGTTTTCTCATGTTGTGCATGAATCCATTTTGGAAATGAAGTTTGAAAGGCGTATTGGACAATTTAAACCAATTTAACTACTATCATGTAGGGTGTTTATTTTACAAAGTTCCGGATGTAAAACAAAAGTGAAAGTCTTGGGTTCAATCCTCGGCACGACACATAATGCTTAATCATCGTGCGTGCCTGTAAAATAGCGACTGGTTAGAAAGCTCCCTAGGGAGTGGAGAATGTGCACACATTGTGTGCGTGAAAGCCAGACTCCGATGACCGGGTAATACATGTATCTGGATAGCGTTGACAGACAGAGTGTGTTGCAACTTTCATTATCATCACCATCATTAGTATTAGTATTCTTTTTAAATATAGCATAAGTAGTAATAGTAAGAGTAGAAGTAGTAGTAGTAGTAGTAGTAGTAGTAGTAGTAATAGTAGAAGTGGTAGTGGTGGTGGGAGTAGTAGTATTATTAGTAGCAGTAGTAGTAGTAGTAGTAGTAATAGTAGTAGTAGTAGTAGTAGTGTAGTAGTAATATTATTATTATTAGTAGTAGTAGTAGTAGTAATAATAATAGTAGTAATACTAGTAGTAGTAGTAGTAGTAGTAGTAGTAGTAGTAGTAGTAGTAGTAGTAGTAGTAGTAGTAGAAGTAGTAGTAACAGTAGCAGTAGTAGTAGAAGTAGAAGTAGTAGTAGTAGTAGTTGAGTAGGATACAGTAGAAGTCTGTTAACCATCCACGCAATTTTGTTCTTCTTATCAAACTCTATTCGTATCCCAAATCTGACCCTCTCCTTACTACGCATCGACGTCATGAGCTCATCGTCATTATCGTCCTCCTTTGCAACCCTTTTACTTCTCAACCACGTTCTCCGCCCACTCAACTCCGTAGCTTCCGGAATCTGTCATAGTCCATTCCGATAGTAAACTTTTTTTTCTATCTGTTAGGTATCAAACACATACAACCTTAACACAACTTTAACACTTCTGTAGTAGTCTTAATCACACCCTCCTTCGCATTCGCATATAATTATACAGGACATTTCAAATGAGTATTACATACAGAGTCCTAACCGCTAATGACAAATCTAGTCAATTGTAGTTGTTTCATTTTTAAAAATCTTAATTGGATTATTATAGACGTATACCTACAGTTGGAATTGCGCCTGGGGTGTCGCATGCCGAATTACCAACTTGGAGTCTCTACAATTTGAGAGCGAACGAATCGGGTGAGCAAAAAAAAAAATTATACTAGAAGAAATATTTTAGAAAAAAATCAAATATAGCACATTATTACACCTTATAACATTACCATGATCACTATGGGATGGAAGTTTGATAGATTATTCAATCAATGTTGCCATAAAGTTGACCAAAAGTTCAAATAAATATATTATATATATATTATAACTAAATTGCACAACCTTACAGAAAGAAAAGAAGATTAAAAAGCACTGATACTGAAAAAATGAACCTACGTCCTGACTTCTTGTAAATACCTTGTTCTCTTTCTCTTCTATGTATGTCTCATTTCATCTGTTTCTTTTCCTTTCTCTCTCCTCTTTCTCCCGCCTTTCTCCCTCCTCTTCTCTCTCCCTTTTCCTCTTTGTTCACTGATTTTTCCCTTCAACGAAGTTTTCAATTGACTATAAATGTTATCGTGTTCAAAAGGGAAAAAACTGCCGACCTCTTAGACAGCTAACTTTCTCTTTCTTGACATTTAATGGTGTGGTGCCTTTTCTTCTTTCTCTCTTTCCTTCTTTTTTTTCGCCTGCGAAGATCTCGAATGACGAAAACTAATCCACGCGAATCCTCTTATCCAAGGGACACTCAGCTTCTAACATGCAGAGCTAGCTGAAGGTAGAATACTGGCATCGTCGTATTACAACTTTAAGAAGGCAAGTAGGGCAACTGAAGAAAAACGTAGTGAAAAAACACAAATAGAATAAGAATGAGAGAGGGATAGAAAGATCGGGACCTCGACACTTTCATATGTAAATCGCTCCGAAGAGAGGAAAAACTGTCGTGTGTACATGCATCCACGCAATGATCACTGGCGATGGTGGGCCAGCGCTTACGGCAACCATTTAAAACTTGATTCCCAAATAAAAGTTGGTGATATGAAATGATGATGACGTCGCGAAAGTTCTTCCTGATAATTTGGCTAAACTACACAGAATTTGACCTGATAATGTAACCTTCTACAGAGTACAAATCCGGAAGGCTTAACATACAGTGTGCCAACTACAGTGTACATGTTATTACAAAATTTATTTATTTTCAATTCTTCTTTATTACCACTTCTGCCCCCATCTCTTGAATATCATTGGTCGAATTCATAACGGGCACTTGAGAATCAAGTCCTTATCACTTGAGAGCGAATCGCATCCCTGTATAGATCGTTACTCGTCACTCAAGAGCATCTACGCCTATATCCCTCCAGGGTATGTCACCGACCCGTATCCCATCCAGTAACATTTTCCTCAGCACGAGTTATATCCTAATGGACGTGATTTTATACGGGTGGAGATGGGTCCCGCCTCGGGGCTTCGCTCATATATTTTCTGCCGACGTAACTAGACAGCAATTTTGAGATTGATGCACTGACTTGGTCTCCTTTATGTCTCTTGTTCGACTCTCTCGATCTGTCATATTTCTATTACGACATTACGCAAGGTCCTTATGTGGCTCTCAGGCTAAAACCAGTTTAATTATCTTGAACGCCAATCAAAATCTTCTCGAACAAATTAGTGTTCATTCTGAAGGCTATATACAGTCAAGGCAGAACTCATAACGGAATACAGAATCAGCATTTGCATTGTGAGATTTTCACACACTTCCATAAGCTTCATCTGCCGGGTAACAAAAATGCCAAGTCATTTCCAAACAAATGAGAATGAAATGACATTGAGATCATGGTCATCTTTCCTCTCTAAATTTCGCAACACTCCTCGCTTGAAGGAAACATTTTTAGCCCCTTAGAAGGGTGATTATCTTGCTCTCTATCAACTAAAATCACCAACACTGCCTTAGGAGATTCTATATAGATCGGAGAAGTGGATTTTGATTACTCCATTCATCGACCTAACAGATCCAAATTACCCGCAAGAAAGGTAATCTGAATTACTTTTAAAAAATACTCCGAATACCTATTACGACGGTGAACATGACCTATTACGTGAACGTGTGTTTCTAAGAAAATGTTTGATCTAATTGGAATGAAATACATCTGAGAAGGGATTGGTCAATTTCATCCAATGTCATCTGTCCCACTAGGATCTAGGTCAGATGACCAATCAATTCTTTTTTTAATAATTTGAGCAGAATGAATAACCAAATCGGACATTCTTGCAATGATATAGGTCAGGCACACACAAACAAACGAATAAACCGATTATGTATTTGGAATGTGGGCAATGATAGTAAAGAGATTGTAAGAGCTTCACAAAGAGAATGACTGAAGAAATTAAGCGCATATTGTGATAACCCTTCTATTTCTTCAGCAGATTTATTAAGTAATATTCTTGATAGTGCGTTATCAGTTACATTTTTGTTTTAATGTGAACATTTTTATTATAATGACATTGTGTATACGTTCAAGAAAAATCTTTTATTTTGTAAAATGTAATTTGATTTGAATGTTTTGCAGAAAGAAAGAAAAATCAATTCAATTCAATTTTTAAAAAACTTTTGAATTTTTGTTTACTTAATGACATGAATAGACCATATTACATGAAAATAAACGTTATAGTTTTGAACCCTTTACTCTCCTTCCTACTGACATATTGATATAATTAGACAATAGTACACGACAATAAACTTAATATTTTCAAAATCTGTTTAACTCCTTCCTAATGACCTGATGATATAAGAAGAGCAGGGTACAAACAAAATAAACTTTATATTTTTAAACCTTTGAATCGC
This sequence comes from Strongylocentrotus droebachiensis, assembly GCA_035222895.1. Classification (NCBI taxonomy): domain Eukaryota; kingdom Metazoa; phylum Echinodermata; class Echinoidea; order Camarodonta; family Strongylocentrotidae; genus Strongylocentrotus; species Strongylocentrotus droebachiensis. The sequence continues at coordinate 222,831 of JAVYIG010002635.1, read as the reverse complement.
ATTCTATCATGTCCACAGTGATTCATTCTACGTGAACTAATAATTGTGTGAAGTCGGTTCCATAAGCGGCAATTACTTCCTACCATTTTGGTACGTCAACATTTTCATGTCCATTGCCCCTATCGTATACATTTCATCATATCCTAAAGCCAATAAATATCATCATAATACAACAGTTATTAGAAGGCTCTCTATTTTTGTTCTCTGTGTGCGCATTCACAGAGCCTTGGCAAACAATTTCGGGTGTCAGTTTCGAGTTTTCTTTCCTAACCGCTTTGCCTCATTCTATTTACACAGCATCCTGATTGGAAATCCGCCATTTTGTTATCCAAATAATTTGGCTCTTTTTCGCGCCACCATGTCCAATCATACCAATCTAAAAACACTCTAATGGTAAATCAATACCAGTTTGCTGTGAGCGTTGCTTTTTGCTCTCATTAGAAAACTGTCTCTGGTGTCTGCGTTCGAGACAATGCTTCCGTAAACCGTATAATACGCTACAATTTCGGAAGGATTATTCATCTAAAAATGTATCAAGCTCCCAAACTGTGTCTGCTGATCATGATATGGACGTAGCATGACGTAGACCGATTTTCCATGGAAGTGGGTCCTGTATCAAACCATTGAATATAATAAAGATGATAGCGAAAGCCATCGTTCAAAATCGTATAACAATGATAGTAATCCTAAATTAGTAGCAATGGAAGTGTAAACACAAACGATGTACTAAAGTAGAAGAGTAAATAACACTATATGAAACTTTGTAGATGTAGATTAAAGTTATCTTCATGATAATCATCATTGTAGGTGTTTAGACAAAACACAATATCCAACTCAGTAAACAGGGAAAGGGGTTTGTGTTAACGTGATCATTGGTAGTGCTATTTCAAAGAGAAAAAATACGAGACCGTTAAAACAGTAAATCCAGCAAGTATGTTCTACCTTCTCATACTAAAATATGGATTAGTTAAATCCAAATGAAACGAGAACTGTAATCTCGTCTCCTCATCGGCTTGATCATTTTATACATGTTGCCTTTTTAAAAGTATGGTTTCGACCATGTTTGGTATTCCTTTGCTCAGTTCGTATAAACAAGATAACCAATTATAATCGCAAATGAAAAGCTGTCTGAAAAACAAATCTGATTTCAATATGTAGTGACAAACATTTAGACGTACATTATTAGATCTCTCCCTTTTCTTTTCCTCCTCCGCCCTTCCTTTATACATGTTGCATTTTTAAACGTATTTTTGCTACCATGTTGAACATTCCTTTACTCAGTTCGTATAGATAAGATAACCAATTATAATCGAAAATGAAAAGCTGTCTGAAACAAATCTAATTTCAATATGTAGTGACAAACATTTAGACGTACATTGAGATTTGTCCCTCTTCTTTTCCTCCTCCGCCCTTATTTAAAGGGGTATTTCCCTCTACTAAACTACTGCTGTGTTCTGTATGACATTTTCTTACAGGAAGGCAAATTATTTATCAGGTCTTATACAAACATAATTTTCTATGTTTATTAGAATAAAACTTTATGATAATATGTCAATGATGATATCAACGAAAATGAAACTGGGATCATCATTTTATTTTTTTAAATAATAATTCCATCCAGTGCACATAAAATTAGCTGATTCAGGGATTATCTCGACATAGGTCAAGGTTCAAAGTTACTGTAAATAACGAATTTAAATAATGTCAAAGCATAGATTTAATTATCATTTCCCTCTGTATTTAATAAGAGAAGTATCTGAACATCATTTGATGATCATTTTGCAACATGCGTACTGATGGCGTCGATATAGCATGCATATTTACTTCCATGCGTTTATGAGCAAGTGCATTGTGCATGGGAACATTGGCGCCGGCTGATTTGTTACGCTCTTTAACGCCAGCAAAATAACCATAGGGCATGGTTATTCACCACGGCAAAGATTGGTCGGTTACACTAGCACATGTGTCAAAGAATATTCAGGCAAAAGTTTGAAAGTGTAAGAACCAACTACAAATTGTACCGCGTGAGGTGATCACTTATTCTAGGCTGATGCTTGTGTATCCTCCTCATGGTAAGCTGCACATTATAAAACAGGAGAGAATTTTGAATAAAATACTTTATGATTCTATTACGTATTTTTCTCTGACCTTCTATACATCTTCAGAAGCTCTTAGAATTCGTACTTGTTATAGTAATCATCGGTTCTCTTTGAGTTTGTAAAAAACTGCACCGGAACAAGGAAATATGACTTAAATTTGTTTTAAAGGTGCCCAGAGGGTCGTGGATGAACAAATATATGGGTGAAAGTCGCACGCATCTTCTTGATTTCTGATCATGTGACATGAGACTTAAAAGTGATGTGGTTTCAATCGATACTGGTTTAAGGTCTGCACTTTAGGGGATTTGGGTTTGACCCCTTTTAAGTATGATTGAAAAGAAGAATCGACACCACAATCTGGTTGACAAATATTCCTTGCAGAACCCAGAATAAAAATGACGTTTGACGTGACGTACCGATGGTATTAATAGAAGCAATATGAATGATAGATAAACATATCGTGCTCTTTAAAACTTTTAGATAGATTATCCGAAGAATTTGTGTTCGTGTACAAAGAGAGTGGATATTTAATAGTTCACTCAGGGGGTAATGGAGGAAATGTCAAATTCCAGGATTTTTTTTTATAGATTCTCCTAAATCGATAAATAACCTTTTTGCGATTAAAAATCACGCCCAGACCGCCGTCATAGGAAAATGCCCCAAAAGCATTTAAAAAATGAAATTATAATATCCCTACCTTCTTTATTATTGACATTTCTCATTTATAACAATAAACCCTAGGAGTAACAAGTAAGCCAGAGTTTTAAGAACGTAGCTGTCTAGAAGGAAAGTAATGCTTTAATCAAGCCGATGTTATACTGCGGAGCAGAGCCATGTATACAGTGAAATAATAGCAAAATAATCTTGAAAACAATACGTTTTTCTACGGGCAACCAATGGAGTGATTTGAGGACTCGTGTAATGTGACTGTACTTGTTGGACAGGGTCACGACACGAGCAGCAGCATTCTGTAATCTTTGTAATTTTGCGAGTAAGTTGTGAGGTGAACTAAACAAAAGGCCATTACCAAAATCCAAGCGAGAAGAAATTAAAGCATAAGTAATTTTCTCATTTATTAAAATGATAGATATATTTTTTTGATATACCAATACAATTTTGATTTCGTTGTTTGTTCTTTATATTATTAAGGTCCACCCCCCCCCCCCCCAGCGTTGTATATATGTATTATTATGCAGGGGGCAAACAATGAAATTGTGCCTTATTGTACCTCCTCTGCCCAAATATATCTACGTTACTGCATAAGCCAGTCGGCAAAGCGCTGGTGCAGTTTATCCTTCAAAAACCCAATTCCTTATGCAATTTACCGAAATGGAAATTCGTAAGGAAGCACTGCAATCATAGGCGTACACTGTCATGAGGGCCAAATATCAACCATCCTATTTTATTAAGGTAAAATGTAAATTGGCCATTAGAATACACTACACAATATACATAAATTAAAGTCGGGCACCTCGCTGCCAGAATACAAGATGATGCTTGCACGAATATGGGAACTTATAAATGCCCTGCAATCGAGCGGCAGTTTCGAAATTTGAACGTCGATTTAACAGCGGTCTTTAATTCACTACTTTCTCAGTGGAGTGCATATAGTCAAAGAATTAAGCAAGGTGACCGAATTTGTAAGATTTCTTTTGAACGTTGAACCTTAGCAAATACCACTATATGCATCCCATTTTCAGTATATTGGGGGCACAATATTTAACAAGAGGCTGATGAAATATTACTTAGGGAGCAAAGCAACAAGAAGTACAAATTTAAAACCCTATGTTTAAACCAGAAACATTATCCTGTATTGGGGCCCAATATTACGAGATCTCGAAGCAACTTATACGACGGAGCAAGGTCACAGAGATTTAGAAAATTCTTGATTTTAATTCCTCGAAATTTATATTTCTTATTAACTTTATATCCGCGTATTGGGGGCGGGTATTCATCAGCGATAATTGTTTTTCTTCTATTCCTCCCTTTCTCTTTCTTCCGCTTCATCTTTGTTTCCCCTCTCGCCCCCTTCAAGTACCGCCCCTCCGCCCCCACCCGCTTTAAGATACGCTACTTGGTTTCCCTACATCTTAAATCACATTTTCAAATTCTTATCCTTATTCGAGATACGTGAAAAAGCCAATATTATATATTTTATTCACGACATATTCTTTTGTGTATTCTAAATGCAATCATGTAGAGACATAATTATCCCTGCTTTCGATATGGCAAACACTGAAGGTAAAATATTGTAATTTAGTCTTAAATCCCGATAGTTGTTTTTTTTTGCACATATTCCAATACGAGGATTTTTTACCTTTTAGAACAGATAAGATAAATACCAATTGTTATTGTCATATTTAGATATCACGAACACAAGTATCGCCAGAAATTAATTTACGGGGGTGGAATCCTCACTGACGATGAGGGTGGGGTGGGGGTGGTGGTGGGGGGGGGGGGGACAAACTTCACCTTGAAAGTAACATGTTCTGTAAAATCATTTAAATTTGTTTTTTTCGTCTTTTTGTTAGCCTTCAGTCGGGGGGGGGGGAGGGGTGGTTGTTTGCTCCGTTCTGCTGGGTGCGCCAATAATGAAGAAAGAAAAAAATGTACACAATAAAGTTTACATGTATACGGAAAAGTATAACTTAAAGGAAAGCTTGCAATGTCAACTTGAAAGATATTATACATTAAAATGACCACACACACCCCCTCCCCCACTCCAACAACAACAACAAGAACATCGATGATTCGATCTTAATCACTTTCACAAATTTCGAAGAAGAAACCTGATTTCAAAACACATTGTTATTAGATTTGCTTTCTCTTATGCTCTCTCTCTCTCTCTCTCTCTCGTCACTGATTCATGATAATTGGGTTTCACTAACAGAGGCTCACTAAAAGCTAATAAAATATTATGATAAAATTGTATATAAGCCCTCTTCTCCTTTCATTGCATTATCACTGAAATATTGTTGGTTTGTATCCTATAATCACAGTGCTGGCATTTTCCCCCTAATCAGTCTATTGTTCAAAGAATATATAATACAGTCCACCCACACACCATTAGTCCCTAATTCATATCAGGGGCGGGCGCTGGTGAAACATTTCATCCAGGAAGATAAATATCAGAGGTTCCGCTAGCCAGTCGAAGAAGAGAGTTAGAATCGTCTTCCATAAAAAGGCCGTTTCTATTCTGTTCAGTAAAAGGGGGACAGCCCCTTCGCACCCCACCCTCAATCTCACAGGCGTAAGATACACATTATCGGCACGTCTCTCTTTTTTCAACACCGTTTATTTCATCTTTTAAAAAATAAAAAAATTATTCATTGAAGCCTTTGAAGGGACTTAAAGTGGTTTTTAGAAAGCTTTATCTTGAAGGCAGCTTGCACATGAACGAGGAAAATCCGTCTTTGATGGCAAGATTTGAAGGAAGAAAATGAGATGGAATAAAATCTGATGAAATAAGCAGATCCGATAATCATAAATTTTCAAAGTTAGAATCATATAGGAATATGAAATCGGCAAATTGGTATTGTCGAAATGATGTATATTCAGGCATCTCTCCCACGTCTAAACATTGTTCCGCTTGTAACAAAAAAACATTTAGCAAATTTGTTGAAGTGTAAATATCTGAAAGGAAATCCAAAGCGAGGCTCTGTTGCAGAGTAGTGGTCTACAAAGCAAAGCATTGTTATAAACCTCCTTATTTATCAACTACAATTAAGGAAATCGAATGAAATATTTGTTGGGCCTTAATACATATTTTTCAGGTCCTCGGTAAGTTATCATGCGTGCTGATATGATTCATTACAGTTCTTAGTTATTACTATTCCAAGTAAGGATTGATTAGGGTTTGAATAATGTAAAACATTCACTGCTTAAAATAAATTACATGGGAATGAGCTTCAAAGAATTAAGGTGAATACCTGCCCAACCCACCTTCATTATATACGACAAGTTTGTTTAATACTTCTTTATATGTGGGTTTTTAAATAATCATAAGTACATTGTTCAATCACAAACTTACCTTGCTTTGTTTTCCCCTTTGCTTTTCATGAACACCCGGACGAGTAAAGGTATAATTCTAAACACTAAATGTAGCGTGTCTGTAAATTATGTGGAATTGTTCAATTTTAGAAACCACAAAAGCGGGCGTTAACGGAAAGAAAAGTTATTTTTAATGTTATTGTAGCAAAGACTTTCAGAAATTATCTCGCTCGAGCAAAAAGCATGATTGGATCTGATTTTAAACAGTTGGGAAATGGAATGAATATAGATAGGTGCGTGTGGTGGAAGAGAACTTTTCGGGGCTCAAAGCAAATCTTTCTCATTTATTTATTAATTTGTCAAACTGATCAAACAAAGTTTACAGTGGATTAGTCTGTTTCATGAATTCAAAGGAGATGTACGCTTCATAAAAAATAAACCGGAGCAAAAATAGAAAATATGTGAAAGTTCTAGAAAAATCGGGCAAGTAAATAAGAAATTTGTGAAACGTTAAAATGTAATTTCTTTAATCCCGATTATAAGGAAATCTACCAGCATCTAATCTTGCAGGTGTGGTGAGACATTACAAACGAGAACTCATCAAAAAGAAGTACCCACAAAAGAGTGGACAAAGGTGATCAATTAAGCACCAGCTAGGACAATATCCCCCCCCCCCCCTTTCCCAATGTTGTTGTTGGTAATAGTTTAATGGCGTTAATTCAGTATTGAATATATACGCCATAAATATCTTCAATTTTATAAGAAAATCAGTTATACATAAGAAAACTGAGAATAAAGATTTGTAATGATATGATTAATTAATCATTAACGCAATTTATTAGGAGTCTCTGGATGGTTTTTAACTTCGTGTTTCTGCTTTTGTTTAAAGTTTAATCTGTTTTAAAGTTTAATCTGGTCAGCCCCTTTCCCATTGATGCATTTAAAGATAAAGTTGAGTTTTGGTCATTCGATTGCATTGTGAGATAAACGATGTGTAATCGATCAGAAAAGGTTGATCATCTAGCATATACGTATTGGTGCGTACTGCAAGGTTCTGGAATCGTCAGAATGATAAGAAATTTGGCCCAGTCTTGGTAAAGTTACAAGCACTGTACACAGAAATATGTATATGGGACCACACGAAAATGTGGGATAAACACCCGTCCTAATTTGTATGCTGTTACATGTACATGCCATATTTAGAATATTGAGGCATTTGAAGAGCCTTGCTTTTCAGGGAACATTTTTTATCTGATGTTCTTCCACACTTGCATAATAACAATGATAACGCTCACAAATTCTTTTTCACCTCTTCCCAGATCTCAACCTTCTATTTAAATAACTAGATTATTTCTTCCTCTGAGTACACATTTCTGTTGTTACAAGCCCGTTTTAGATGTAATAAATCAATTCCAATAAATTACTCTGGTGTAAAATAAACTTGAGTGACCGTTTCAAAGTACATTGGTATTTACTCTATAAATAGTTGACCCTCAAATGTTTGGCGCACTGTATCGATCACTGGAAACAATATACTAAAACAAGCATTGTAAGATATATAATAAAAGGCCATATTATACCGCCATGTTCAAATTTTCCAGGTATTAAATATTCTTTATAGCATTATTCGAAAGGTTATATTCTTAGCTTTTACCATTATTCAGTAATTTCGTTGGATTATGGATAATTGTTAAGTTTTGTCATTATAGAACTGAGGGCTATCATTAAAAGTGATTACAGAATCCGTCATGTCCTTAAATCAAAATGAATAAATTAAGAGCAAAGGCAGAAAGCAAATCCTATTATTTATGATATTAATGATGATAAGATCTAGACATGTTCAGACAAGATTTACTTTATTTTTAAAGAGCTAAAATATCTTTTGAAAAGGTTGCATAGCATTGGATTGAACATGAGGATGGATCCAGAAAGCCCTACAACTCAGAAGAATTTGTCTCTCAAAAGTAATTATTTTCCTTCTTCTTGATCCTTAGCCCGTGAATAATGTTCTTTAAAACTTCATTTGTTCTGTTTCTGGTTCTAAACACTTCCCTTGTATTCGTATTATAGGAACTTAAGCTTCAAAGATGTGTAATGATTGGTAATCTTTTGAAATGATTCAAAGATAAACATAATAAATGAATTCCAGGAGGGAGGATCATCGGAAAAGAAAGTGTCGGAAAATAGAATGAAATATGGAAAAGAATTAGAATGCTGATCCAACTCCCACATTGAATAGAACATGCCTAGTAATATATTCACGATTGTATTCGAATTATAGAGTAATTCATTAGGTTAGGTATTAAGACCATCTCCAGGGGGGTGGGGGGGGGGGGGGGGGGACAGAGACCAAAGAGATATCTAACAGGGAATAGAACAATAGAATAAAGGCCTAATTCTAAAAGAGATGCTGTGCTAGGAATTGGGTTATGTGAAGCAGGATAAAGAATTTTCTTGGGAAAAAAATACCAAATCGACAAAACATCTATGTGCTGAAATGCAATCAGGTAAAAATGGCACCGACTGGTGCCTACATGAATAAAGACGAAAGTTCTTAAAGGGATAGTCCACCCCAGGATTTTCTTTAGCTGACGATATAGACCTAATAATACCATGAAGAATGATACAAGTCTCATTAAAATCCATGATCACATAACGAAGATATATCGACTTTTTTATCGAAAATCAGCCGCCCCCCAAATGCAAATGCGTTACATGGGCATGAAACGATTGTGACGTATGTTGCGAGCTGCCTTCTTATTTCGGAGACATTCACTTTCGCTTTCACTTTCATTCATGATTCGTCGTGTCAGTGCGATAACAGTGTACCGCGAGCGAAAGTGAATGTCTGCGAAATAAGAAGGCAGCTCGCAACATACGTCACAATTTCGATACTATCGGTTATTTTTTGGCGATCGTTTTTTGCCCATGTAACGCATTTGCATTTGGGGGGCGGCTGATTTTCGATAAAAAAGTCGATATATCTTCGTTATGTGATCATGGATTTTAATGAGACTTGTATCATTCTTCATGGTATTATTAGGTCTATATCGTCAGCTAAAAAAAATCCTGGGGTGGACTTTCCCTTTAATCCTTAAAGAAATGAGATGTCGACCCCCCCCCCCACCCCCACCCTTCGAACTTAAAAAGAGAAAAAGACAATTTTATATGAAAGTACATGTTTTATGTTTTAAAAAGAATAAGAGCGAAAAGGTTTTATTATTTCAATTAAAAAATGTTATTCATGACAACTAGTCAATTGTCATATTAAAAGGGTAAAAACAGAGGTCTCCGAAAAAGAATCAAATTGTGGATTCCTTTTGGTTGTTTGCCTTCTAAATAAAATGCCAGTGGTGTCTTGTATTAAATCGGAAACACAACACATAGAAATAATCTGAACACGAATTGTTTCATTTGGTACTATATGAATTACCTTGCATGTCAATGGTATTTTGAAATACTGATGAGAATAATCTTTAATGAAATAATCTATGTATATTTCTGTATTTCTCTTCAAATCTGTGATTTTATAACCGCTAGGGTACGAACTTTTTCTTATTTGTAATTAGTTTAATATGATGTATTGAATTCTATATCATTTAAACTTTAAATAAGCATAATCGAAGCTCTGACTTGTGTCCTACTATATATTTAGCATTTATACAATTTTAATTCTATATTTTTTCTTTGTGTATGCAAAAATATATAGCTGAAAGAGAATAATTTGAAGAAGAAGTATCATCGAATGTTCGTGTGGTTAGATAATTACTTTTTAAGATAGGAGTGGGATAAGGATTCAATATTCAAGAATTAAGCAGATCAATGAAAAATTCTCCGAACGATTCAAAGAAAACAGAAAGCTTTCAGTATTTAATGCATTACATTTCTGCAATTACTTTTTGATTGAAATTGGAAAGAAAACTTGGCGATGCATTCCAAGGGGTATGTTAAATGAATGATAGATTTATAATAACTCAATCTCACTGGATATTTGACAAGTTCATACATGTGTCATTTATTCATGCGTTAATTGAATTGTAATCAAGCTGGCGGCGGATACCTCTAAATATTTTTGGAAACTAACATTGTTTATGATACTGCTACCTACATTTATGTCTATATTCTTTTTAGTTATTCGAAATCACATCTTGACACAGAGTAACCTGTTCAGCTAGCAAACAATTACACACAAATTAGTTCAATGTAAGACATAGAATGATTATTATAATAAAATTAGATGTACGAAACATATATATTCATAATATATTATATTGCTAAAGCCCACTTTTGGAATCGGCTTAACGCGAGCAACTTTCCATGTTTTCGGGAACGCACACGTTTCTATATACACCAATAAGTCAATTACAACAGGAACGTCAAACAAATATTTCAAAATATTCACTGATATGCCCACCTATCCTGTTGCTAGATGAGAACAAACTTGATCTCCTTTACAACAAAATTTAGTGAAATGTATGGCAACTTAAATGAACTACTTCCATTATTGGTGCTAATAACTATGAGAAGGCGTGTTTATTTCAATGTCTTCCAAATCAAGGACAAATTTTTGGGGCAAGTTCATTTACAGAATCAATAAAGTATTCATTGAGATATTCAGCAACAAAGGGTGTTTTCGATATATCTTTAATACCATTGGCATGATCATAAAGAAATATTATTTAATACATGGCCTTGGGTGTAATACATTTAAGGACACTCGTATTGTTTGTTCCACATATTTCTTATGTTACCTGTGTTAGAATTGTTTTGTTTTTCTAATTATTTTAACAATAGATTGGTAATGCATTACATCATCTGAGCAGCAACGGAGCAAATTGATTAGCCTATTTGGGGCTATCCTTACACGGACTGCTGGTATGATCAGACACCTTAAATGGCTATTGTTCGCAATTGCACAGTTATGTTTTAAAAAATAAAACAAATTACCATGTTATGACAAATTATATTGTGATTTGATATTTTAATAATTTGATATATCACATTGTGCCCTCTCATGCATATTTCTTTTCTAATGCGCAAATCTTCTTCCTCATCTTTTTTCTCAATCCCACATGCAGCTCATCCTTTTGTATTATTTGTTTGTACCCCGGGTCTCTCACTCTTTTTGTCTCGTGACCGTGTTCTCCTACCTTTGTCATGTAAAGTACTCTCTGGTCTCATTTTCGTCTCTGTGTGCATCCCCTTTTCTCTATTTCTAGTTCCTTTTTGTAGTTACGAATTTGTTAATTAAATTACTCATTATTCCTAACTACAATTTGAGGGGTCTTAAATTGTACAACCATTGCTTTTTAGTGGACCCCTCTGTTTCAATTATGTATTCCTTAATGTTGTAAATGATTATAATTGATTTGTAATGTTTTGTTGGAAACAGAAATAAAATTGAAAGTGATGTGTTTTGTATTCTGCGGGGTGTTTGATCACCACTTCACAGGGCTTCATGAATACCTTCAAAATATAAACGATTGATAGTTCACTTACCAAAAATTTGGGAAATCGCTTATTTCTGTCAAGGATCTGTTCTTCTGGATAACGTTGGAGTAAGTGGGCAATCTCTTGCTCTGCTGCTGATTGCACTGAATCCTGAGATTGGGTTAATCTATGAAGGTTGAGACCAGTAACTATCTGGAGTAGAAACAGCATAGACACTGCGACAAATCCAACCTGTCCATACGACAGCATTGTGTTTTCTTCACCAACTTACAGGCACAGAAGTTGCGAATCTCCAAACCCGTGCAGTGCAGAGACTTTCCCTGTCTTTACGCACCAAAAAGGGGGAAAGTTCGAGAAAATTGGTTTCTAATACCTTAATGGTTATATACAGTTCGGTATCTATTCAGTAAGAAAAATGTTAGTAAGCCGAAATTCCACTGTAGAGCTACCAGAAGCCACCGATATTATTTAGCTAAACCATCACACCAAATCAAAATGAGTCGTGTCAAAGAGAATGGAAGAAGAGGGAAAAGAGCCCTTTCTCGATCAAGCTTACCAATGTTCTGGGGGGAAAAGAGGGTGCGTTCAAGAGTTTTGACAAATTGGTGTTGAGCGGTGAGAGAATACGGTGTGGCTGGATGCTGATGTCGAAGGGTTTTTTGAAGTGAGGTGTTGGAATACTTATATGGATATCATCGACGGGGAGGAGCGAACTAGGCAAGATGAACGCTTCACTGGCTAAGTGTTAGTATGACGTCACTGTGATGATCTTGTAATTAACATACATCACCTACTACCGGTGCAAAACGAAGTTTTTCGTGAAAACAAGGTTAGATATTGTAGAGATTGATTCCCCTATTTCTTGAAAAGGACGAATAAACGCAGAACGGATTGAAACTATTACGAACTACATAGATGTTCCGACATTGGCTCATCAGACATATTCTTTATATTCCTGGTTTCATTTCGTCAAAAAAGGAGGGGCTAGTGCTAAGTCGGACTTTGAAGGCTAGGTTTAGGGTTAGAGTTGTGAAAAGTATTAGGTCCATGGTTGAAGTTGAGAGTTCAATAGATGTTTAAAGAAGTTGGTTGTGGACTCGAGAGATTGTCGATGGAGCGTACAACATCCACAAAACCAGTACCACGTGCTATTTTACGTTGTACTTCACAAATAAACACAAAACAAGTTTCTGGAGTGATCTGCAATGAAGGATTAACAATTGTAATAGGAAATTTGATTACATTTGCTGCATATTCCTACTGTTGGAAAAGAATGATCCTCTATATTAGTACGTATGTAATAACCGATCAAGATTCATTACCTTGACAGGAAAACAGTTCAAATGTTTTGATATACCTTGGCCCCTCGCCAAAAATAACAGCGAATCTCATTGTTAAGTGGAGATACAATTGCTAATTCTTTATTCAGCTTATCTCAAGATTTTCGTGCATATAGACAGTCTATTTTGGGCAATGGTAAGAGGGTTTAAGTAGAGGATCTATTTAAAAGTTTTATTCATGGGTATTTAATGAACCTCTTGTATTACAGAGAACCAATTGAGTGCAGAATTCAAGCCAGCAGTATAGTTGATAGTTATCTTAGATAATCGGTGTAGTTAGTGACAATTTTGATTGAGAGAGGAATGTATGTAATTGCCAACCACTATGTCCCCAACACCTTTCTCCTTGTTGACAATTTGCAATTTCAAATTGTTTTCGTCTTGGTCAGACTGAATTGTAAACTTACTCTCCCTTTACACCCTTGTTTGGCATAATTCCAACCCTCGGCCCTTTTCTTCTTTTTGATCAAACAGAATTTTCTAATCTTCTTTTACTGCTCTCTCTTTATTTTTACCCCACTCTCTCTCTCTCTCTCTCTCTCTCTCTTTTTTTCTCTCTCTCTCCCTCCCTCCCCGTCCCCTCTCTCTCTTCTTATCGTGTCATTTTAAGGAGCGACAAACGTTTCGGATATGGTTATTTTGCGGCTTGATCACATTTTTAGTTGGGCGTTACACCTTTGGTATCAACGGCCATGTTCCTAGCAGTCAATAATAGTCCTTCAGTTGGTTTCTCAAGAGTCTTTGCAATCGTAATATTTCGCGATCCAAAAAAGACAACTTAATTCTGTTTACTTAACTCACCTTCATGAAAGTGATTATTCTGTCTGTTATTCACTACCGTGACATAACCATAGACTCCTTGCTAAATGCAAAATACTTCACCCTAAATCATTATCAGGCAACAAACCCCTTAAGGACCACTTAGACATATTTGTCTCGCCCAATATTCCATAGAACTATAATAGGCCCGAATTCTCTTCATAATTATGTGCTTATTATAAAGAAGAAGTGCCATTTCCAGACAAGTAAACACCCGAATATTGTTTTTTCTTTCTTGAGTGTAATTTATTAATTATAATTGTGATTAAGTTATGATAAAACATCGATAATTCTCGGTTTCGTTTTGTTCTGGTACGCAATGTATAGAATACAGTCATGTTGTTATAACTCCTTGAATAAAAATGTTAAAAAACATAAGGCACAGCAGATAGAAATTATATTATGGTCATTTCAGTGGTGGAGCCAGGGACGAATCGCCCCCCTTTTTTTTGTTAGGAAAAGGAAAAACGAGAGGGCGACGGCGGCAAAAGGAGAAAAGAAGAAGAAGAGGAAGAAAAAGAAGAAAAATAAACTTGCTACCCTGAGTATTTGGGTCGGCAACGTATTGGATGGGATGAAAATCCCACCCCACCGCAAGCTAAGAATAATGCGTGAAGGACATTTAATACATACATATTCGTTCTCAATTTGAACTGGTCTATTACAGAGTAAAAGAAATCGACAGAATGACGACTATGTACAATGTAAAATGTAAAAGAGGAACAAAGGATAATATTTCGGTTTCTAACGCTCTTGACGGTCATCTTGAAAGTTTTAAACTCAAGACCGTCCAGGGGGCTCGGACCCCTGGACCCTTGGCAGGGGCTCCCCTCCCCCTGCAACCTGACTGGGGCCTTTACAGCTATAACGATCGCTTTCCATGTCAAACCTTTGTTCTATACAATTGCCCTTAGGGGAGAGAGAGAGAGAGAGAGAGAGAAAGAGTGAGAGAGTGAGAGGGAGAGGGAGAATTGAATTCCGTCCAACGAAATAAACAAATAGGGACAGTGCAGATTATAAGGCATAGATTTGACTCTCTATCGCTCAAGGTTCTGAATTGTTCAAAAATTCGAGAGCGTCCGAGGGTTTCGCTCCCTGGACCCCAAGCAGGGGCTATAAAGCGGGCCCCTGGAATCCATCCAAGACAATCCTTTGTTTTATTAAATTGTAGTTGGGAAAGAGAGAGAGAGAGAGAGAGAGAGAGAGAGAGAGAGAGAAAATTGATTTTCTAACGAAACAAAACAATAATGGCTGTGCAAATTTCAAGTGATAGATTAGAGTTTATATTGCTTAAGACGGCCATCTTGAAGGTTCTGAATCGCAACAACTCGAGTGCGTTCGGGGGATCCGCCCCATAACCCCGACAACCCCGACATGGGCCTAAAGGCGGTCCCCTGGACCCCACCCAGAAGGACCCAAGCTCACAGTGCGATGTGCACACACGTTCGGCTTCAGCACCACCTGCTTTTGAAAATCCTGGATCCGCTGCTGGTCATTTTACATAAAAGAGAAATTAGGATTCTATCCTACTCTATAACAAACTGCAATGACCCTTTTGTTTACCTGGTTAATTGTAATAATGATTTTTTTTTGTATACAGTAGGTTTGCGGGTGCACCATGTGAGAGAGAGAGAGAGAGGGTTTTTTTAAAAATAAGTAATCTCATAGCTTTAAGAAGAAACATAATTTTCCTATCGTTCAAATTGTTAGCGACCTGTCTTTTTTTGTACTGCTTTACTCCAAAACAAAATGATATGGAGATGTGGATCTCCCCTTAGAAATTCAGACACCATTTCCCATATACCATATTTTCATATTTGTCTTTGTTAAGTGTTATTTGTTTATAGTATCGACATTTCTAAGCTTTATTTCTAAAACATATACGTCTATATCAACAAACATGGGTGAAAAATATAAAATACAAAATGGAAAATCGGTGGATTCTATTGCACAAGTAGGCTTACATTCGCATGCTATATATCAACTCGCTTCTTTGTGAAAGGTTTTGTGAATGTGCAAGGCCCGCGTAAATTTGCCGGTATCGTTTTCACGCTCTTTACTTAATGCTTCTGACACACTTCCTAAAGCAGACAATATGATACCAAAATTGTGTTAGACCAGTCCATTAGGAATATAGAAAATTGAAATGTTACACCAGTCTCAGCCCTCTGACACCAAGCGAGTCGAAGACTGGCCCTTTTTGTTGGGGGGAGGGGGGGGGGAAGTAAAACTGGAAAACAATTCTTCTTTGCTTTCCATGTACATTTCAAGATAATCTGTCAAAGCCTGATTCTGCTATCCTGTTCTAGTACAATATAGGCAATTTCTATTATTCTATTCCATCTCTCCTCAAAGCGTTATTTTAAATTGGACTTTTCTCTAGATATTTAATCAAGCTTACTTGCAAGTTTCATGTATAGCCTTTTTTTTAATTTCACAAACGTTACCCAAATAGATATAGAAAATAATGAGCAGAAAAACATGTATTCATAAAAAATACAAATTGCCTTTCATTCATCCACTTAACCGTTCTATCGAAAATGGAAATTGAAATCACTCTAATTAAATTTGAAGTTTTGAAGTCAGGTTAACAAAAATATAGAATGAAATAAAATAAAGTGTATGTGAAGTGCATGACTGAATGGACCGATACAAAGAGGGATTTTTAAAATGTATTCGTTAATTCATTTCTTTCATAAAATGAGCGATTTAAGTAGACCCACATAAAGACATCGGCATTAAAATAGACGTCATTCAACTTAACGTTTGTTTTCATTTTTATCTTGATATTAATAATATTTTTAATCGCTATGCATTATGATTGTTAAATTGCATTAAGATTAAGTCATTAAGTCTATAAGATTAATCTTTGCATTTCATGTGAATCAGAGACCAATGAGTACAAGACGATACTAGAGAGAAAAGAAAATGATTCATTTCAAACATCTCCCTCTCTAAAATCAAAATCGAACGATCGAAAATTTAAAAAAAAGCTCCCGATCTCAAAGCCCACGTCAAAGTAGATCAAATAAGATGATACGACAGAGCAAGTTCTCCGAGAAACTGTTTCTTTTTTTTCTTCTTCTTGTTTTGTTGGTTCGGACAACGTGTTATTTAGGAGTTGATTTGGAAGGCCGAGTAGATGATGATGCGAAACTCTACCACCTCTTGAATACTAGTTGAGGAGGTGCTTCTTCTTGGGATCACTTCCCCTCTTCCAGCCGAGCGTTGGCTGTCTGAAGATCAGATTGCGAAAGTAGATACTTGCCAAACACTATTTTCTTTATGATCTTAATTGTTTTTTCATGACGTGATCAAGACATCACTCCTAAATTTGGAGACTTTTATCGAAAACCATCAAGATGCTTCTCTGCGTCTCCTTTCTACCTGGTCACATCTCTACACTACACCCCCCCCCCTTTTCTCCGCACTCCCTGTATCGAACATGACCGATTGTAAAAACTAAAGATTTAACGACTTACTTACATGAAGGAAGACGAATCAGCAGTTTGTTTTGTAAACAATTAAATATTCCAAATTCGAGTTTGTCGGATCAATTCACGATTAAACTCAATTTCGATTACCAAATCCATCAAATCCATCAAATTCACAAATACTTGTCATTAAAAAAAAGTAATGAAATAGCAGACAGCGATCAAAGAATGGCAAGATTTGTTTTTATTTTCTTAATCAGGTAGACAATTCTACTTCAGTTTTATACAGAAATCTACCGGCTTTGCCTGCGGAATGTTGCACGAGGCAATTTTGTTACAGTTTTAGTTTAAATCAGTAATAAGAACAAGTTGTTTTCCTCTTAACTCAGCATAATCCATAAATATTCATCCGGATAATGAAGATCTTTTCTGAAGCATAACAGAATTGACAAGGATGCTATGTCATCACCTGTGGAAACGTCGAATTGATTCAGAGTTCATCATGAGCAAAACTCATCATTTTATTTTATCCTTTTTGGATTGCCTTGCAAGCCATGAGACGGTTAGTGATGTATTTTCTGTCACGCTGTATATATACTTTAATTAAAATGAATATTATTATTCATGAATAGGATTATGGTCGAATCATAAGTATATTTGAAATGTCGGTTAATACCTTGTCTCTTTTTCACGAATAATGATATCTTACATCTCAACCTATATGATTTCTCGAATGTGATGGGGAAGGCGTAGAATTGCACGAGATAAATTCATTGCACTATGTAATATAGCTTTTATTGAATTATTGTGTGCATATCGCATGAATAATTTAGAGACAAGGGGCTGCAGAGCAACGTGGGGGCAATTAGACTCGTGTAGGATATACGCAAGTCATGCATCAATATTTGCATAATGATTATCTAAGAATTGCATTTACATAGAAAAACATAATTTGTTTATATATTCAAAAAAGTCAAATTAACAAAAGAACACATTTAAAACTTACATCTTTTTCATTCATGATCATTGGTCCCTCAATTTACCAATGCACGTGACCCTTGAGTCAAATAGCGTCATTACATGCAGTTTCTTGTGTCCCAAGAAAATTTCAGTGAATACTTGTCGCTTCTCATACTTCCATATAAACTTACAAATGGACTCTGAGTCATCCCTTTCAATATCTGCTTGATTTTAGCATGAAATGGTGCCATTTGTACTTTCCAAAACTTTACAATGAACGTTTAATAATTATGCGGTTTGTAATGTAACCCAGAATTCTGCAAATATTGTAGACATAAACAAATGACCAACATTCCCTCCCCTAGGCCCCACCCCCTCTATAGAAGATGATGTTACCCCTAAAACAATGAATATGAAAAGATGGTATGCCTTTGCGCCATTTTATCATCGGTGGTCACTGGCACAATTTTTTTTTTTAATTTTCACAAGTCAAATATAGAACTTCTGCGGTGTATTTAAAGAACAATTCAGTAGGCTCGTACAATGGTGCAAACTTTTACGTTTTCTTCAAATATTAAATAGATTCTCACTACATGACACTGGATGATACAGCGCAGCTGCTATACAAAAGAGTGAAGGTTTGTGAATATCATGCATTATCTGTAGATTTAAGGATCATCTTTTCTTCAGATTATGATGATACATAGTCTAATTATTATTCTGCAAATGGACTGCTTGAGATGAAACATATTTACGCGGATTTAAACCGATTAGTAGCCTTTATAAGGAAATGACGTGGATCATAATCAAATGAATTAATACATAAAATAATAAACCTTGGGTGGAGGAGGAATCGAGATGATACTAAAAACAAACCACTACAAAGCGTAACTTTTCCCTCACCCCTACCCACGTAAATGTATTTATCATACGAATAACGAATACTCATTTGGATGGATTCGAGCTTTTAATGAATATGTCTTATTATAGAGTTCTAATATAATGACGGAATCCAGTATGCATGCATGCCTAGTTTTCCTCAGTAAACCTCTGCCTTCATGAGCAAAATGGCGTCTCTAGAATTAAAAGATAATTTTATACCATGACCATGTAATCGATTCATACTTCTCCCCTCCCCCCCCCCCTCTCTCCCCTTCCCCTCTCTCTCTTTCTCTCTTTCTCTCTCTTTATATCTATCTGTTTATCTATCTGTTTTCTCTCTTCATTTCTCTTTCTCCCTCTGTCTGTCTGTCTGTCTCTCTTTCCTTCCCCCTTTTCTCCCCTCTCTCTCTGTCTCTCTTCCTCTCTCTATTTCTACCTCTGTCTCTCTGTCTCTCCCTCTGTCTCCCTCTCTCTCTTTCTTTCCTTCCCCCTCTCTCCCACTATCTGTCTGTCTATCTATCTTTCTCTCTCTCTCTCTCTCTCTTTTTTTTCTTTTTCTCTTTTTTCTCTCTCTTTATTCTTTCTCTCTCTCTCTGTCTCTCTCTGTCTGTCTTTCTCTCACTCTTTCCTTCCCCCTTTCTCCATCTCTCTCCCATTCTCTTTTCCTCTATCTCCCGCAACTCTCTCACCACCCCCATCTCTTTATATCTTTTTACATCTCACTCCTTTCCCCTCTCTTCCTGTAACAAATAGGATATTCGGAAATTTCGATTGCACAGCTAATTTTTTTCTCATAATTTAATTGAAGCAATTGAACTAATGCTCAACATTGCCATTTTTAGCATTGCCTTCGCCCATGGCACTTTTGAAGAACGGGTTTTCATTTTCTTAATGATGTAGGATAGGTCAGATTCGTTCATAGGTAAAAACAGGTATGAGTGACCAATGAATATAGACAATGCAAGATTGCTTTGGTTGTTTAAATATTCTCCCTCCCCATTCATATCAAACTTAAACAAGCTTACTTGATTTCAATAACCCCATATCAACTATTAATATATACTTGTAATTATAACTTTCTCGATACAGTGCGTTTACTTGGCATGCTTGGCTACAGGTCTTGTGATCTGCATTTTTCCAAACTGATGAATGAGAGATCCCGTGTTAGGTATATGACATTATTTTGCTCAGGCGACATTTACTATTTTCCAGAGGTGTAGGGTTAAGGTTGCAATTTGGTTTTAGTTTGGGTTTATAGGGTTAGTACTGAGTTTAGAATTTGGTTAAGGGTTGCAATATCATGACATTGGCTAGTGAAAGGAAACGACCACAAAACAAATACCGTTGGGGCATCTGTTGTAAAGCCACGTTGTTACCTATATGCAGGGTTCATGAATAATTGTATATCATTTATGTTTTCGGATTTAATATACCTGCTTCATTTCGTAATAACGAATCATTATTTATTTATATGAATTCCGAACTGTCTAAAAACGCGAACATTCGGAGTGAAGAATGAAAGAACAATGTTTTGTGATACTCGCGAATCCCAAGTCCATGAAGACGAACGCATTTTGGAATAATTTATTGAAATGAAGACCCAAACGTCTTTTTATATTACAAAATAAAAATCAATCAAATGGTTATGAAAAGCGATATTATAACATTATTGAGAATGGTCTACACATCTTCTGTTGAAGAGGTATTCCAGTAATGTCATTTTCCTTAAGTTTGGCAGTGAATTGTTATTAATGATCAACATAAAAAATTCCCTTTGAATATTGAAAATTTATCTTAAAATTTTCAGGAACGACTTTCCGGAAGTTCTTAAACAGAAACAATAAATAATTTAACTTCTTTCACTACTATGTTTAAGAAATCCAATAGTACATTTAACAAAATGATGATGGAATATTATGTTAGAAGGCCGATTTACTCAATATACGTTCATAATTAAGTCAATAATGTACTTGGGATCAAGAATTTATGCATGTTATTCGTAATGTACTGTTTTTAAAATATTTATTATGATCACACTCAGCTTACCCATATCGGGTTAATTCTAACTTCAAAGTTTTGAAGATTTTGTGCAAAGTGTCTCCTGTATCAAACATCATTAGATATTCATGATCAGAATCCTTTAGAAAGATAATACCCGCCTTCAGAATGGGTAAAAGAAACAACACAAATAAGTAAAATTGCCACGATTCTTTGAAAATAATTATGCTAATACGCTAATAGTTTTCTATATGAAGCATTTATTATAGTTTTATTGCATTTGTTTTGAACCGACGCACTGAGGATGACTTGCATAGTTTCTAGGCCATCAACCAATATTTTTGAGTCTCTGACACAATATATCAAACTGATTTGTGTTTGTTAAATATAGAGCTTCACCGATGTCATATAATATCTCCGGCCTTAAAAAACATTGCGAGTTGTGAAAAATAGAATTTGTCCCCCTCCATTATGGCGCCTTCACATTCATTTTGCGGAAGACTGATCAAAGCGTTTTACATTCAAGAGAACATCTCATTAGACAGACAACTCACGAAAGCAACAGCCCATGGGACCGGACTCGTAAACCCTCAGAACAGTCGCCAAATGGGCCACGAGACCGACCTGCATGTCTCGCGTGTCGACAATCTTGTGGGCTGAAGCAGAATATTTATTACCCCGCGGCATTTTTTGGTTTGATAACGATTTATTTTTCTTCAGAAAAATTAAAGAATAGAAGAAGGGGCATATAGAAGAGTGGGTTTTACTATATGTTTACTCTGAAAAAGGGGGGGATGTATAATGAAATGTCTTTAACAATTCCTTGTGACCCATTTCATGCAATCCCCAATGTTCAAGTTGTTTTTTTTTATTTTTTTATAACGATTTTTTTTTTTCTTCAGAAAAATGTAAGATTAGAAGAAGCTTAGTGGAATGGCAGAGTGGGAGTTACTATCTGTTTACTCTGAGAAAGGGGGATGTAATGATTTTTTTTTTAAACAATACATTCCTTATATTTTTGTAACCCATTTTCATGCAATCCCCAATGTTGATGGATGAAAGATTCATTCCAACCCACACTGCAGCTGCCACTGAATTTTGACAAGGATATTTTTGTTTCTTTACACGTTCAGAATATTCCGTGTTTACTATACTCTTATGAAATGCAAGATGACAACAGTGGTATCAGTCATTCCAGTTTGAGATCAAGTCATTTATGATATTTTATACGATTTACATTCCATACTTATAATAAACCTTCTTATAATTACTGCATAGTGATTTTGTATGACAATCTGTTAAACATTGCTTTTTTGTTGTTGCTTAAACCCAGTGTAATCCATTTAACTAGGCTCAATAATAACTCATCCAAAGGATAATCTTAGCAATTATGTAACAAGAATTTGAGTTGATTTGTCCCCAAAATGATACAAACAGATATTCAAAATCATTAAGCCCTAATATTATTCATCACACGCCGCTGATACTAATACTGTTGTATATGCCTTAAATTCAGAAGTACTATTGGTTGCGAAATATTATTATACAAAATAAAATGTTAAAGGTACTATGTCCCATTTGCAGGCCCAAAAAATAAAAATGTTAAATTCCAACTGCATTTGAAAGATAATAATAATTTAGAACTTCCCTAAAAAAGGTGGGGCTTGAAAATGTCTTCAAGTGGGAAAATAACGACTATTAGTTGTCAAATCGACTTTAGGGCTATAGAGCCCAAAAGTAATAGTCTTGATTTTCAGACAATTGTACCGAATGGTCATACGTTTTATGCTGCGCAAAGATTCAATCAGTTTAATCTTGGCCATCACAAGAAGTGGGTTATTGATGTAGACAAATGCTCACGTACCCTTTACAACTCTTTTCATGTATGTTATTACCAAAGAAGAAAAAAGCCAGTCAGTCACTCAATAGTGTCTGACAGTGAAGTCTAGCAAGTAAACGGGTTTCCTTGCATAATTTGAATATTAGGACACTGCTAACGTTTACATTTCACAGATAGGACATACATGACATATTCATAATTCCTGCAAAGTTCTACATCATTTGAGGTTGGCTGCAAAAGGGACATCGTATCTTTAAGTGCTCTTAAGACTCACAATCTCACATAACGTTATTTTGTATCTTATACAAAACGAAATGTTAAGTGCTCTTAAAACTCACTTAACAACAACGATAACAAGAACAGCTACTGTTTAAACAATAACAAATTAGTATGTAATCTCGGAAAGGTCAGTCATGTAATTCCAAAACAAGAGTTTGGAATGTTAAAACTACGTGTTTTTAATTTACCAAAAAATAACAGAACATGAAAACAATAATAAGGCCATTTGTATCACACCTCTTTCTCTCTCTCTCTCTCTCTCTCTGTGTCTCTGCAATCTTTGGATTTCAGAGACGCGCTCTTAATGCATCTAATATGCCGAGCCTTGGGTCAAGACACGACCAAGTTCAGAAGGTTAAAACGTATCGCTGTTTCTTGTCACGTCCTGTAAACCATTCGAGATGCGTTTCTTCTCCTGCTTCGTTTGTCTTAGGGACGCAAAGTTGACGAAATAGACGCAATTTGTCTCCATACCTCCAGCAGTCTCTCTCCTTAAAAGCATTGAACCTAAACTCAAGACAGAATATCATAGAATGTGATTTTAAAGTATGCTGGTGGATGTACATTGTTTATATAATGACGTGTCATTATATCCTTTTCCCACGTTTTGTGCATGGGGGTATATCTTTCGTGAGGTTGAAAGTTACAGAGATAAGTTATTCATTAATGTGTCAATTTGGAATTGTTTATTCATTGTCGTCTATTAAATGGAATAATAAAATTGGATTCCTGGGTTAGAGACCCAGCCAAATCAATCAATTTAATTACCAACCTTCATTAATCAATTGAGGTAGATTTTGCCATTTTTTTATATTCCATCCTTGATTAATATCGAACTTTCTCACTATCATTTGTATCGAAACAATGCAAAGGTCAGAATGACTGAGAAATTGATCAATGGCCATTTTAATCACTTCATTTGAAGGAGAGTGGTTTACGATGTTCATTCGTAAACTAATTATTTGGAAATGTTTCGGTATACAGAAGATTGTTTTATGATTCGGGAATTTTCGCTAGTCAATTTGTTGATGGCGGGGTTTTCGTTATCCGATGAACTTGGGGTTTGTAAGCTTGAAAGTACCGCAAAACCAATTGTCTAGAATAATGAACAAATAAGGCAATGACAAAAAAAGTGTAAATTTTAAGTGATTGATTTCACCGATTTTGCATGGTATTTCAAGATTTCCAGTCTGAGAAAAAGCCAGGTGGATACGATAGCCCGCCGTCCGATTAGCATGACGTAACTACGGACTACATAATGACCATCGTTTTTTCCCCTGACTGCATGGAGGGGTCTCAACTTCCTACAATCTTTGTATTTTCCTCTTATTTCTTGTTTTAAACAGTGGCGTATCCAGGGGAGGGGCACGGTGCCCCCGACAACAACCTTTTCCAAAAGCCTTAAGTTCATACAAAAGTGTGCCCCGTTGCAGCATTTATTGGCCATTAATAATTAATAATACAATTAACAAAAAGCAAATTTTATATGTATGTTTATATTTTTGCATGTTTATCTGTCAACGTATCATTGCGTAGATACCATGATAACAACCTGTCCAATTATCTACTATTCACACATTCTTGGATCTCAAATACAACATTTATGTTTCAGGGGCAGATCTAGGATGTTTTATCCAGGGGAGGGGGAGGAGGGGGGGGGGGCTAGCCCAAAAATCCATGAGAAGCAAAAACAGAAAAAATCTTCCAATTCTGGAATTACGTTTCTACTCCAAATTTGTTGACAAGTCCCCCCACAAATGTTATTAAACCCCAGTAGTTGTTAAAAGAAGAGACATTGTCACATGAACCCCCTCCCCTGTGCCACCACTGTGTATTAATTGTTAAGAATCCAGGAAAACCACAAAGAAAAAGACATAGTTAGAATATTTTTAATGATTCATATATTTCCATCTCCTTACAAAACAAAATATAAATCTGAAAAACATTAATTGAAAGCCGCTTGAAAAATAAAATTAGAGCCTTTGGCAATGCATAAATTTCATATTTCATAGTACTTGGAAGCACCATATTTTTAGCAAATGACTACAGGAAGCTGTGCATGGGTGTTTAATGTACAAGGCATTGGTTCATGTAATAACATGAACATTTTACTAACAATGGTCATGTACATGAATGCTTAGCCTAGTTATATCTTTCCAGATTAAGAAATATGCACACACGTAAGTCTTGAAATTACGAGTTGTCAACAGAAAACTTACCAGTATTCATTTAAACAGGGAAAAGCATGCTCAATTTTCCTTTACAATACATTGATTGACTCTGCCACTTACATTTGTAATGATAGAAACATTATAATTAAATGTTAATCAATAATTTAAGAAATTTACAAAATGCCTACTTCAGTAAAATAGACTTAGATATTGCACAATCAAATTGTATGATCAATATAGATATTTATATGATAATAGAAGTTCTAAATGCGTAATGCAGTCATTTGCAAGCAAACAGTAAGGTGTTTGTTTTAGAGAGCTATGTTCATCAGCGATGAAATTAAAATGCACTGATTTCATGGATTTTAACCAGCTCTAGCTAGCTTCGTTTATTATAGCTTTGTTTACATGACACACCTATCAAATTCAATAGAAAGAAACATTCTTCTAACGTTCATACAAACTTATCAACAACAGATTTAAAAAATATAATTAATATCTGATAAATTAAGTAATAATAGATTAGACAAACGCAGAAAACAATAATTAGTAACATAATTTAGCACCTGATACAGTGTGAGATACTACCGAATGCAGTCAAAATCTTTGAAATGGCCTATCTTTTCATATTCATGGTCCTTTCATTATCATCTCTTCCCACTCTACTATATTGGGAAATTTGTTTTACACATACACTTCTATAACCATATAAAATAAAGATAATATGGACATTTTGGGTGATTCGTAGTATTCAAGCTTGAAAAAGATATGATTCAGAGAGAAGATATTCAATAAACTAAAATGAGGTATATCAATATAATCATGTACAAAAATATAACATTATTAAAACAGCAAGAAGAAGGAATGAAAACTAAAATCAAAAGAATATTAAATAACTAGTGCCACATTAGAATGTGAAGTAAGAATATATATTTTTGCGCACCTATAACATAGAACCATATACTCTATTATAAACTATAATAATCATTGTTAAATGTACAGAAGTGTTAGAAAGTGTGCAAAATCAGATCTGCCTTAGGGTATCGGTGGGAATAAATTTAAGCACCAAAAAAGCAGAAATGCAAATTCTCTGATCAACAATTTTTTTCCTAAACACTAAAACTTGGTCAAAGGTGGTAGAAATAACATTTAAGTCCGATAGCAAAACCCATCATGCTATCTGACATTCCTTTTTTGTGGGACCTGCTAATACTTATTCCAAGAACAATTGAACAAGTGATTTTCTCAACCCATGTCCCTAAACATGAGAAATAAATTCATGAAATATACCTATTGTGGTCATTGTCCTGTTTAGGCTACAAATATACTGTCAGTTTATAATGCCTCTTTAGCTGATGGAGCAATAACTAGATGTACATGTATCAACCCAAAACCATTTTTTCCACATATCAATGCACTCTACACATTTAATCATAGATGTGAAGAGTGCATTGATATACAAAATTTGATCTTGATAAATGGTGTATTTCATGAGATAATTTGTTGATAGTGCTGGCAAGCTCATGAACCAGGACAAAAAAACACATGAGAAATGGCAAGATATAAATGGAAAATTACATTCCAAACATACTTTATTTCTTGTTTGACTTGTTTGCAGTAACAAAACCAAAGAAATTATGATGGAAAATCTAAAGACGTTTTGATACTTCTTTCACAAAACAAGAAATATATTGATTTATTCATCTATTCATCTTATTATGAATCTCCATTTATTTCTGAAGTATCCAAAGAAAAAGAAATACAAATTATTATACTGGGCATTCTTATACAGTTTTTCCCCCTTATTGGCAAGTATTAATCACATTCAATACAATTGGCAAGGATACCTTTCATTAAGCAAAATTGAATATCTTAATTCTAGTGTTACATTCTAGTCAAGTTGAAAAGAACATCATATGTGTTTTAACACAAATTTTACAGAAGTTGTTCCGATCTTTTATTTTATTAGGCTAGCGATGCTTAATGATGAGCATCATTGATGTCAGCACGACTGTAGTTAGCAAACATAATAATACACATTATAACCTACCTTTCATTAAATGTGTGGACATTTAAGTACAAAAAACTAGATGTCTCTTCCCTATAAAAGAAATTATTGTATTTAACAAACATGAGTAAAGATGAAGTATATATAGTATATATATAATGTACATGCAGGTGGTTGTAAGATAAATAATCTAGTGTATAGAGCATATTTTGTCTGCTGTGAGCCAAAATGACCTTCTGCAGCATTGAATGAACATTGTTTTGATTCTCAGCAAATCAGAGGGTAGGATCCTCTCATTCTCAAAGACCATACAAAATTGTCCAACATGAAACAATCAAAGAAATCATCCATATCAACCCGCAAGATTTGCCAAAAACTTGTAACATAAAGAGCACCTTTAGTGCTCTTATAAAACAATGTCATTTGATGATATACCTGGTAACCAAAAAAATAAAAATAAATTGATTGTTTGATTTATGTTGTGTCATAAAGGAAAGATTGATACATCTATCAAAAATACATTTATACCCTGTGAATACATGTAGTTTAAATGTGGTATACTAAATTGACTTCTACATGTATGTATGTGACCCCTGTGAACCCTTGCATCCACCTTTGACCTGGATGACCTAACCTGTATCCTGGCAACATCAGCCCAATTCAAGGAAGCCCCATCATATCCAGAAGAGCGTTGATCTTCACGTCTAGCCACGCTGTGTGACTCTTCTTGAAGCAACGGACCCAGGAGGGCGGTAGATTCTTGAAGCCGAACCAACAGCCTAAAACAGCGCCAGCCACTGATGCATTATGGGTGCTATCACCTCCTTGCATCGCAATCTGTGTTATCAATGACCTGTTGAAAAGCAATTGCACTAAAAGAAGTTAGTGACAGTAGAATGGATATTTTATGGACAAAATTAGCATTGAGTGGGATAAAAAAAAAATACATGTTTAGAAAATAAAATGATACAGTATATCATTAAATACAATATAACTTCAGAAAAGATTTAGGTGAAAAGGGGAAAAGATACATGACTCATCTGGACAAAGATTATGATTCCTTACCCCCTTCCCCGCCCCATTAAAATGCATTCAAATTTCAAACTATTACATTTACAGTATCAGACAAGGAACATTGAATTGTACTTGAAAGCAGTGACCCTCTAGGAGAGGATAGCAATATAAATAGCTCTCACTCATTATTTTAATAATCATCAACAAAATTCTCAATCATTATCACATTATCCATATCATACAATCCTTAATCTTTCATTCTAACAGGGGAAGTAATGAAATACAACTAGAAACAATTTGTTATGCTTGTTTGTAAGGTCATGATTGCATAACGTATTTTCATCATTTTATCAATCTTTCAAAACATTTTTAAGCATCTGAAAATAATAGTTGGATTTTGTAATGCTCACATCATGAAGAAATATATGGAGTGATTAGAGATTAGTTGTTTTAATATTATGTCACAGAGTTGAGGTAACAGGTGACTTAATGGTGCTATGAAGTGCTAAAATGTATTCCATTCATTCACTTTTCAAATTAGTAAAAAAAAAAAAGCATAAAATTCTTAAGATAATCACCTTGAACAATAAAAAAAAATACAATTACAATATTTACATGGAGAATTAACAAACTACTTGTGATTGATGTAAACTGCCAGTCAAAATGCCTTTAAAGGTAAAGACCAGTATTGGAAACGCCCCAATTTCAAAAAATGAAATGGAAGCTCTTAATTATTACCAATCATGTGAAAGAATATGTTTTGAATAATACATGATGATAAAAATGTTGACGGGAAACCGCCTATTAATTGATATATTTGGTAAATTAGTGTATCTCTTGCCTGTTGAGAGATACAAATGCACGTGTCGCGCACGTGTGTGTAGTCCCATATACATCTTTCTGTGTACAGTGATTCTAACTTTATGAAGACTTGGCCAAATTTCTTATCATTTTGATGATTCCAGAACTTTGCTAGATGATCAACCTTTTCTGATCGATTTCACAATGTTTCTTTCACAATGCAATTGCATGACCATAACTGGCCTTAAGCTTCAACTACTTTATTTTGCAATTATCAAAATGACAGACAAATAAATGGTGTTGTTTTTGACAGACCTGAAGTTTGAAGTGCTAGACATCCTGAGAGCTGCTAAACAAGTGGCCGCTGGTCTGAATGTGTGACTCGGTTTGTTGACATCAAGTGACGTCAAACTGTAATAATTTCAACTTAATATCATCAAACAAAATACTTAAGTGTTGTTGCATCACTGAGGGTTCTTTATGATGAGGCGTTCTAAATACCTTATGTAAAGACAAATCATAAAATTCCATCCACGTTTTGAATGTTTTATCATGCACTTAACCGCTATTAATAATATGTATGTACGTATTTTATGGAAAGGAGAAAAAATTGTTTTGCCCAAGTAAAATTCTATGATTCAGGGCATTGTTTCACAAAACCGTCATAAGAACAAGTTCACAGACATCCAGTTCGAATAGTGCTGTAACATCACGGATATCTCCAATTCCGTTTAACCGCCAGTCAAAACCGGACGGTTTTCGGTTAAACGATTAAAAAAAATTATATAAAAAAAAAATAAAAAAATCTTTCTTTTTTTTTTTTTTTTTTTGCTGACAAGCCAGGTTCGTTTGAAAAAGCGGGAAGGACTTTCATTTAACTGCAAGGTGCAGTTATAGGCGCCGATTTGTGCATGTGAACTTGTCACAAATAATAGTAACAATGTCGTTTTTAGAAGAATGTGTAGATCATTAATGTAAATAAAAAACAGTAGAGGACATACAATGTAGGATAGATCCTTGTGGTACACCATGTGTAAAAATTTGATGAATTATTATTATAAACTACATATTGAGATCTATGACAAAGATTACTTTCAAACCAAGATGACAGACAAATTGGAGTGTTGTTGTAGTTTTCGAGTGGTGAGTCAACACACTGATTACTGAGCTAGGAGACATTGCCAGGCATAGTGCCAGGTGAAGATGTATAAATCGAAACTTTAAAAAAAAAAAAAAAAAAAAAAATTATAAAAAAAAAAAAATTATAAAAAAAAAAAAAAAAATTATAAAAAAAAAAAAAAAAAAAAAAACGGGAAAACGAAACCGTCCAATTGAAAACGGAATCCGCCATGGGCGGTCGGATACCGGACGGTTAAACGTTTGACTACAGCACTAAGTTCGAATACGTATTAAATCTAATGCACGCATTACAATGGGTCGTTGACAAACTTGTACTTATGACAGTTTTGAGAAACGCTTCCCTGGTCGCTAAAATTGCAAAGAGGATTTCATATAGATCTGATAAAATAAAATCTTTCAAAAATCTATGAAAAATATTATGCTCTTAAACTCTATTGGAGCATGCACGCACATGTACTTGTCAAAGAAGACATTCCTGTGTGGATTCGTGTCTTGAGGTTTGACACATTTTCAAAATACATCAACTATTCAACTTTAGAAGAATATGTGCTTAAAGATGTTTAAAGAGTAGGAGCAGTACATATGAGTGACAATAATTGTATGAAGAGCCTTAGAAATTACTAAGTAATTAAAATAATTTAAGATTTATTAATATAATTGTGCAAAAAGAAAATAATTGACAAGCAACATTTCCCCACATACTACAAAACCAAATTACAAATATAGCCCTTCTATCTCTCAGCAGATGATATATGGTATAAAAAGGTAAGATTTCATATTTGAAAACATATCTATTCTCATGTAGTTTGTTTATCTTCACACTAAATGTCACAATGTATAAAAACACAAAAGACAGGGTATAAATTCAGGGCCTGAACACTACTTCATTAATGCAAAAGCAAGGTAAGATTTCATACTTGAAAATACTTCAAATGATACATTACCACGTGAGACAGTCAAAGTAAACCTCATCATACATGTTCAAGCATTTTAACGAAAATATATATCACTTCATTTATATATATCATATACTTTCGATAAGTTTGATATGATACAAAGCAGAATTTATTCATCACATTTATATGCATATGATATCTTTCAAAACTTGATACAAAGCAGATTGTTTGAAAACATACATAATACCTGTCAATACTTGATACAGAGCAGTATTTCTTGAACATCTGTTGGTGTTCATCATGGATTAGATGTTTTCTTCCAATCTCCGTTGCCACGGTGATGATCTTCTCCAGGGAAAGATCCTCGGACGATGACGAGTTGCAGTCCTTCTGAAGAATTAATGCTACTAGTGATGATAAGAATGCACAGCTGGCCTGACACCTGTACATCATTAAAATAAATATGGATTACAAATTTAATCCAATTCATTATAATAGCTCATTCTCTTGATTGGAGCAAATTTGTAGGGTTCATCGGGGACTAGTAATTCAATGTCAATGCTATATGTAGGCTACTGTGCCACTTTCAAAGAATTTGGGCAAGAAATAATAAAAGATACCGTGTAAAAAGGGACCCATTAATGAGTCTCTGGTGACAATACATCCTTATCTGTTGCATTTTATATATTTGTTTGTATCTATTCTCATGTCATTTGTTCATCTTCTCGCTAAATGTTGCAATGTATCCCAACACAAACGACGGGGTATAAATTCAGGGCCTGACGCTACTTCATTAATGCAAAAACAAAATGAGTCATAAGTACTTTTTTCTGTCTAAATCAAATAATGAACAAAGTTTGCCTCCATCTCCCCCCCCCCCTTTTTTACACATGTATTTGTCTGTCTGTCTGTCTCTTTCTCTCTCTCTCTCTCTCTCTCTCTCTCATCATGTCTCTCCTTTCTTTAATATTTAAAGGCAAAATAACAATATGGAACCAATCATCCAAATGAAACTGGCCATAAAAAGATAATCATATTTAATTAGAAGATATAAAGGCCTAGAGTATATAATCTTCATGCTCGTGCCAAAACATGTGAATTGATGCACAGAACTTCTTTACACATTGTTAATTAGTGATGTTTACAGCTTGTTACATTTTGTTGAATGGTACTTAGCTGGAAAAAAAATTGTAGAATTATTGCAATCACATTAAAAGATGTTCATGCGTGGGTTAAGTCGTTCGTTAAGTAGGCAACTTTGCGATCACTACATACCACTCAGCAAATGGGTATTACGCTCCCGTGCGTAAGTTTGTGTGCTGCCCTCTTTATATACAA
Source organism: Strongylocentrotus droebachiensis (assembly GCA_035222895.1). Classification (NCBI taxonomy): domain Eukaryota; kingdom Metazoa; phylum Echinodermata; class Echinoidea; order Camarodonta; family Strongylocentrotidae; genus Strongylocentrotus; species Strongylocentrotus droebachiensis. Next base: position 190,371 of record JAVYIG010002635.1, on the reverse strand, counting down.
TGAACCCACACTTGAGCAACTTTAACATATTGCTTTGATGGTGCTTACATTAAAGGTACTACATGTATGTCCCATTGGAACCGAACATCAAATTTCTGTAGAACTTTACAGGAATTATGAATATGTCATGTATGTCCTATCTGTGAAATTCAAACGTTAGCAGTGTCCTAGTATTCAATATATGCAAGGAAACCCGTTTAATTTCTAGACTTCACTGTCAGACACTATTGAGTGACTATTAAACTGACTTCTTTTTTTTTCTTTGGTAATAACAAACATACATGAGCATTTGTCTACATCAATAACCCACTTCTTGTAATGGCCAAAATTAAAATGATTGAATCTATGCGAAGCATAAAATGTATAACAATTCGGTACAAGGGGATGAAAATCAGACTATTACTAAATAGATTGCAATCACTTAAGTAGATTTGACAACTACTGCTCATTATTTTTATACTGAAAGACATTTTCAAAATAAGTATTATCTATCAAATCCTGTTGGACTTTAACCTTTTCATTTTTTAGCCTGCGAATGGGACATAACCTACCTTTAAGTGCCTCTCGTTTAATCTACCAGTTTCTATCATCTTTACTGAAATTATTTCCCTGATTTATCAACTTAAAGAGATTATATATCAGAATGTGTAGCTGCTGGCACAGGTAGTCAAGAGCCTTACGTGCAAGTGGGTATTTAACGCAAAAGACTCTTATTTGCATGGTTTTTTCAATCAATAAAAAGAATTTAGAAACAGATGAGCTGCACTTATCAAAACACTTCTCTCACAATTTTATTATAATAACTGAATAACTATATTTTGTAGTGTTTTCTTTAAATTTTTGTCAAGCCATTCAACTTTGTAATTGAAATCTGGAACTTCTATCAATTATCCTTCAGAATGACGTCAATAAGGCTACGGTAAGTACTCTTTTCAAGTTGTATAAGTTGTTGTTCTTAACTAAAAATTTCATACCTTTTAATCAATCTGAGACAAAGTACCCCTTATATCACTATTCCGTTCTATTAAAATTAGATGAATTGCACTCGTCATTGTACTTTTCTCACAATTAATGTTTTTCTTTAATTTTGTCAAACCAATCAACTTTTATTGTTTAATTATTTTAATTAAAAACTCTACAAGAGCCTACTAATTGCCTTTCCGAATAGCATCGATAAGTGTACAATGTAATTCCTCTTTTTAAGTTATAGAAATTGTTGTTCAGATTAACTAAGAATTTCATATATTTTAAAAACTCTAGGAAAAGCACCCCTCATATCACCAGCCTCTTCTTCCGTAACTAATCAGAGTTGTAAATCAATTTTTCAGGTGGTTCCAGTTTTCAAATCTTTAAAAATTTCAACCACAAAAAAAAACTTCTTGTTTTTTGGTTAAAGGTTCCTAAGTATGTTATTTAATTCGCCACAAGAGATATGATGAGCCAACAGAAACTTCAGAGAAGGAGCTTTGCATTCCTTTCCAGCAACATCCATTAAAAACAATTAAAAAGAATTGTTAAACAAAAATTATGCACAAATTAATTTTCTTTTACACATTATCATTCCAAGATTTACTTGTGAACATTAAGATACAATGGTTTTTTATAAATTCCCAAATATACAAATGCAACTGACCACATATGAAAAAAATGTAAGAAAACACAAGGTCATACCTTTAAACTTCAGCATACTATATATTCTTTAAGACCATGCACTTGTTTTTATATTTTGACTACACAGTACAGGTATTAACTAACCACAATTCTTTTTCTTACAGACGATGGTCCAGTAGTAAGAACACTCAAAACTTTATGCAATGGTCATGGGTTCAAGCCTTGGAACAACTTCTGTGTGCGTGAACAAGGTAGTTTCTCTACACTGCTTCTCACTACCCAGGTGTATGAATATGTAACCTGTGTCCTTGAACAAGGCAGTGTCCCAAACTTTTCATTTTATCTGTTCATATTCATACATACTTGAGCCCAGTTTGGTCATTTATCACAGTAATAAGATAATTCTGGCATTATAACAATTTCACGACCCAGTGATGTTTCACCTTGAGCAATTACATCCAAAATCTAATCACTTCATCCTTGCACGCTCGCTCACACATCATCCAAGTTTGATTTGATTTGCTTAAATACATTTCAAGTAATCGGCGGTAATAAGTTATTTTCTGGCATTTTTTAGATTTGTTATATATGCCCCTGTGACCTCTGACCTTTTCCAGACAGAATCATATCAGTTTATCCTTATATGCTCATTCATATTTCATCCAAGTTTGCTTTCAATCGCTTTAACGCTTTTCAAGTTATCCTGGTAATGCCTGAGGGGTGGGAGGGGGAGGGTGTGGGATTACCTAAGCATTTTTATACATATATTTTCTAATTATATTACAAAGCACTTGTAATTTGTTTCTTTTCTGAAGGGGTTTATAAAATACAAGCCATGCTTTTTTAATAGACTCCCCCACTCTATGTTTTACCACTGTGCCAATTAATTTAAACAATTGCATAATCATTTGTAAAATGTTTGGTTAATATTATGTTTTTGAATTTGTATATATTTCATTTGATTATGTTATATCATGTGGAAAAATAAAAATAAACCTTGTAATAAGATATTTTCTGGCATTTTTTAACACTTTTATGCCTCTGTGAACCTCTTCTACCCAAAATCTATTTAGTTCCACCTTTCATGCTCATAAATACTTGATCCAAGTTTGTTTAAAATCCACTCAATGGTTCTTGAGATATCGCAGTAACGAAAACGTGACGGATGGACGGCGTTCATAACTTCATACAGACAAACAACCCGAAAACATTTGGTGGCAGAATCATAAAAATTCAACACAAGTCCTTAACCCTTTGAGTGCGAGCCCGCGCACAGCGATTGTTTCCCCTGTGACGGAGCGATTTCGGTTACATCGCCAGAAATGGAAAATTTGGCGGTGCTTTCTACTTTCATTGCTCATTGCGCCTCATCCAGTCATTTTCGTGATTTTTAGTAAATGTAAAAATTAAAGATCAGACTTTTTCCTTTCTAAAAATGTAAGTTTTGTTTATCATTACAAAAAATGAAGTCTGTTATTTTTTAGGGGAATTGCCGTCTTATTTTGCTGAAGCTTCACGTCTTTCCTTTTCAATACACTCACAAAACAAATTGCGTAAGCACCACCGCACGCGCAGATCGGTCGATACCTCCATTCATTTCCCCATTGTCAATGATTGTCGTCTGCTAAAGCTCGGCCGATTATCAACCGAGCCATAAATAATAGGCCTATGCCTTTGTTTTACATGGGTTTTCGACACATTTTGTAACTTTATTCTGACCAACATTATGCCATGATCTACACTAAATGCCTTTTTTTTTAAATGTGCAAATTAAATATAGGACATATGGGAAATGAATTTTGAGATGAACATTGTTTTATTCTCGAAAACGAAAATAATATTTACTTTGAATGCTTTCGACTTCGTTTCTCATAATTTGAAATATTCATTTTGTTTTAGTTTTTGCCTCCCGCTTAATTTTGTTTATTGTTTCTCTATCTACACATCTCTTAGAACCATATTTTGATATGAGGTTGCTGTATAAATAAAATATTTATTGAATATTTGTATGCATATTTGATTTGTTTTGTTTGTAATGGAAAGAGCTAAATCAATGACAGAGATTACAACAAAATCATAATTCAACACAATCCCCTCTCTCTCTCTCTATCTATTTATCTATCTGTCTATGTCTGTCTGTTTGTCTCTCTGTCTCCCTCCTCCCCTCCCTCTCTGAATACGTCAGGAATTTCGTGAAATTGGAATTGTGCTTCAGTGTGTTTTATTTCCGCATCGCGTTGTTGTTGTATTTTTTTTTGAAAGGGTGTGGCTAATATAGGAGTTAATCGCCGTAGTCTTGGTAGTCTTTTATTTATTCGAAAATAAATAATATTGAAAATATAGTAATTCATTATGTTATGGAACAATAAAGAAAGAAGTGCAAACAACGTGATAATTCAATTTATTTGTCTTCGTCTCCATCTGTGTTCACATTCAACATATCGTGTCAATAAAACTTTGATAATCCTCGTTTCATGATTAGTTCTGTAGATGGCATGTACATGTAAACCGGTACATGAAATAATGATGATGATGCTTACAATATTGTAATAAAATAGTAATGATAATACAAATTATTTTCTTCATCTTGCACTCGCTTTTCTTCATTGCCAGAAAACTTGTTTTTATGTTGCCTTGCATTTTTTTTCTTCAACAATGATAGCATCTTTGCCCAGGAAAAGTCTCATATTCGTGGCTATACCGCCCGAGTTGCTCAACACAAGAGTGATATTCCGTGGGGAGAGAGAGGAAGAGTAAGGGGTCGTTTTTCAGAACATAACATTTGAACATTTCATATGCCCGCTCAAACCAAGACCAGCTTTAGGTTGATCAAGATATTTTACTCAAACCTGCTCTAAAATAGTCTCATGCCCTCGTAAAGGTATATAAGTTTAACTTATATACCTTTACGAGGGCATGAGACTAGAAAGGTAGTTTGTATTGTCATGTAGATTGACCTATTGGCCTACGTTTAGGCTTACATCCTCTTCTTTCAAAACGGTAAACTTCCAGAGTAGTTACTTCTTTACAATCTTTTGTTCCTCTTAGGGTGGGGGATAAGCCTTTCATAAAAGAGGTCCATACATGAATGATTCGCTAAATTGGTCAAGTTTATAAAATGAACAGCGTATTGTCATGTAAATACCCTACATCGATATGGCTTAGATTAGTATATGATGAAAAAAATGCCACACCGGTAGGGTAGATAAATATAAATAAGTAATCAGGGTCGAAACCGTAATTCGAATATCTGAAATGCGGAAGGGTGCATACGGAACTTGGAAGTAGCGTCAAGCAAGAATCCTCGCAAGAATATAGAACAGACGGACGCGTACCTCCAGTTGTACGGGCATTTCGGGCCTTTTTTCGATCCGAACACTAATTAGAGTAAAGTTGAAATGATATCACGTTTTCTCGAGTTTTTTTTCTACGTAACTATATTATTTTTTTAATAGATGAGATAAATGAATATATCTAAATAATAATTCAAAGAACTTTAGCACATAATAGGTAATAATAAGCTGGAAAACTTTGTCAACATATTAGGAATATATCTCGGCTTCTGTAGAAGCCCGTCGTCACAGACTTAACAACTCGCTCGGCTTCTGTAGAAGCCCGTCGTCTCCAAAGTGTTAATAACATGATGATGATGATGATAATAATGGCTTCTTTGTATTTCTTCATCTGCTGGGTGCTCATGGCATTTTCTCAACAATTTCTCTCACAAATTCAATGTTCTTAGAGTGTCTGACTGAGTTTAGTTTCCCCTGTCTTTGCTAGCATTATTTTCTTGAGATGATGTCATGCCTGGGAACAGGAAAGTCTGGAGGACTGACAAGAATGTTGACATGATACTGTTTGGTTGAAAGTCAAATTGTGCTTGAACATTTTTGTTTTGTTATGCAAGAGGCCCAAGAGATACTTAAAGTAAGCATAACAATAATAATAAACAAGGGAAATGCTCTCGGTGGTCTCGCCTGTATTAATCAATTCGATATGATGAAAAATTGAGGTTGGAACATTATTTATAGACAAAATGGCTCATTGGCAGGCCCCAAAAAATGAAATTCTCTGAACATAATCAGCATTTTAAAGTAAATATTGACTAAAAATCATCAGAAGAATCATTAACTATTATTTGTAACAAGATTGATAACTTCATGAAATATGAACAAATAACAAAAATGGATGAATTAATTCTTATATTAAGTTGTGAAAAACCTAATCCAAGTCTACTGACCTAAAATGGCCTTTGACCTAGACTTAGTGACTTGAAATTCTACTCACATGATTGGGATACTTAATAACGCTTTAGTACAAGTTTCATTCAATAAGAACTCATTCTTTCAAAATGATATTAAAAATTCAAAAACTTAACCTTGGTTAAGTTTTGATCTGCTGCCGCTGCCGTCGTCACCGGAAAAGCAGTGCCTATGTCTTGCTTTTTTGTTATGCAGGCGAGACAAAAACGTAATGTTAAAATAAGTTTCCTACCTTGGATCCTGGTGTGTCGCTGTACATATCCTTAAAGCATTCTCCTCGACCTCTTCTAGTCTGTAGAAATGAGGCACTCCAAGGATAGCTGTTCTTACTACAGCACAGTTATCAGCTAGATGTTCACAGGAATCAGAGTCGTGACAATCGTAGTTCCTGTTCCACAAACCTCTAGCTATTGCACTGGGTTCTTGACAGAACAAGGGGTTGGCTATCACCTGGGTGGAGGACAATAAAAAAGCAAAAGCTATCAATAACAAATTGTATTGAATAAAATCTTATTAAAGTATGATACATATTCTCTTTGAACCACAGCCTGAGTTGTTTCAGGCTTAGTATACAATGGTTTGATATTTTTCTTTTTAACAAGATACTTTAAACCCAAATTTCATGATTTTTGTTGTAATATATCCCACCTGCAATATGGTTTCCATCCAATGTGATTCAATTCATACATCCTTTCATAATTGTTATAAGCTCCCTTAATGGTATTTAATGGTTTAGGTGAATGGATAATATAATCTGATAATACTTTTTCTATAAAGCTTTTTGCAAGTTAAGGATACATGGATAAAGTGAATAGATAAACTTTAATTACTAATAGTTGTAACATTTAACTTGCATCATTTTCTTGTGCCATTTCTAATTTGAACTTTCTTCACTTCATTTTATTCCCTCTTGATCTTCTCTCTTTAATCAACTTTAAAAACATTCTCATGATCAATGCAATGAATATACTGGATTTCCCCTTTTTTTCCTCTTCCTCCTATAAACTGAACAGAGATCAATGAGGTCTCTCTTACCTTAGCCACAGTATTACTGAATCCTTCAAATCCCTTAGTATCACCAAGCTCTGGAAAGCCATGATTGTACCAATGAGCAAGTCGTTTGGCAAAGTCTAATTCATCTACCACACCAGCCCATTGGAGAATGGAGTCCAAGGTCAGAACCTGGAACAACAAAAGGCAAATCAGCATGATATCATTTCGATCTCACAATGAGAACATTTCAATCATTTCAATCATTTTAATCTTATAATTTCAATCTCACAATCAGATCATTTCAATCATTTCAATCTCACAATGAGATCATTTTAATCATTTTAATCTTACAGTTTCAATCTGACAATGACATATGAGATCATTTCAATCTCATCATTTCATTCTCATCACTCCAATCTCACAATGAGATCATTTCAATCACACAATGAGATCATTTCAATCTTATCATTTCATTCTCATCACTCCAATCTCACAATGAGATCATTTCAAACACACAATGAGATCATTTCAATCTCATCATTTCATTCTCATCACTCCAATCTCACAATGAGATCATTTCAATCACACAATGAGATAATTTCAATCTCATCATTTCATTCTCATCACTCCAATCTCACAATGAGATCATTTCAATCACACAATGAGATCATTTCAATCACACAATGAGATCATTTCAATCTTATCATTTCATTCTCATCACTCCAATCTCACAATGAGATCATTCCAATCTCACAATGAGATCATTTCAATCTCATCATTTCATTCTCATCACTCCAATCTCACAATGAGATCATTTCAATCACACAATGAGATCATTTCAATCTTATCATTTCATTCTCATCACTCCAATCTCACAATGAGATCATTCCAATCTCACAATGAGATCATTTCAATCTCATCATTTCATTCTCATCACTCCAATCTCACAATGAGATCATTTCAATCTCACAATGAGATCATTTCAATCTCACAATGAGATCATTTCAATCTCACAATGAGATCATTTCAATCTCATCACTTCATTCTCATCATTCCAATCTCACAATGAGATCATTTCAATCTCATCATTTCATTCTCATCACTCCAATCTCACAATGAGATCATTTCAATCACACAATGAGATCATTTCAATCTCATCATTTCATTCTCATCACTCCAATCTCACAATGAGATCATTCCAATCTCACAATGAGATCATTTCAATCTCACAATGAGATCATTTCAATCACACAATGAGATCATTTCAATCTCACAATGAGATCATTTCAATCTCATCACTTCATTCTCATCATTTCAATCTCATCATTTCATTCTCATCACTCCAATCTCACAATGAGATCATTCCAATCTCATCACTTCATTCTCATCATTTCAATCTCATCATTTCATTCTCATCATTTCAATCTCACAATGAGATCATTTCAATCATTCCAATCTCACAATGAGATCATTCCAATCTCACAATGAGATCATTTCAATCACACAATGAGATCATTTCAATCTTATCATTTCATTCTCATCACTCCAATCTCACAATGAGATCATTCCAATCTCACAATGAGATCATTTCAATCTCATCATTTCATTCTCATCACTCCAATCTCACAATGAGATCATTTCAATCACACAATGAGATCATTTCAATCTTATCATTTCATTCTCATCACTCCAATCTCACAATGAGATCATTCCAATCTCACAATGAGATCATTTCAATCTCATCATTTCATTCTCATCACTCCAATCTCACAATGAGATCATTTCAATCTCACAATGAGATCATTTCAATCTCACAATGAGATCATTTCAATCTCATCACTTCATTCTCATCATTCCAATCTCACAATGAGATCATTTCAATCTCATCATTTCATTCTCATCACTCCAATCTCACAATGAGATCATTTCAATCACACAATGAGATCATTTCAATCTCATCATTTCATTCTCATCACTCCAATCTCACAATGAGATCATTCCAATCTCACAATGAGATCATTTCAATCTCACAATGAGATCATTTCAATCACACAATGAGATCATTTCAATCTCACAATGAGATCATTTCAATCTCATCACTTCATTCTCATCATTTCAATCTCATCATTTCATTCTCATCACTCTAATCTCACAATGAGATCATTCCAATCTCATCACTTCATTCTCATCATTTCAATCTCATCATTTCATTCTCATCATTTCAATCTCACAATGAGATCATTTCAATCATTCCAATCTCACAATGAGATCATTCCAATCTCACAATGAGATCATTTCAATCACACAATGAGATCATTTCAATCTTATCATTTCATTCTCATCACTCCAATCTCACAATGAGATCATTCCAATCTCACAATGAGATCATTTCAATCTCATCATTTCATTCTCATCACTCCAATCTCACAATGAGATCATTTCAATCACACAATGAGATCATTTCAATCTTATCATTTCATTCTCATCACTCCAATCTCACAATGAGATCATTCCAATCTCACAATGAGATCATTTCAATCTCATCATTTCATTCTCATCACTCCAATCTCACAATGAGATCATTTCAATCTCACAATGAGATCATTTCAATCTCACAATGAGATCATTTCAATCTCACAATGAGATCATTTCAATCTCATCACTTCATTCTCATCATTCCAATCTCACAATGAGATCATTTCAATCTCATCATTTCATTCTCATCACTCCAATCTCACAATGAGATCATTTCAATCACACAATGAGATCATTTCAATCTCATCATTTCATTCTCATCACTCCAATCTCACAATGAGATCATTCCAATCTCACAATGAGATCATTTCAATCTCACAATGAGATCATTTCAATCACACAATGAGATCATTTCAATCTCACAATGAGATCATTTCAATCTCATCACTTCATTCTCATCATTTCAATCTCATCATTTCATTCTCATCACTCCAATCTCACAATGAGATCATTCCAATCTCATCACTTCATTCTCATCATTTCAATCTCATCATTTCATTCTCATCATTTCAATCTCACAATGAGATCATTTCAATCATTCCAATCTCACAATGAGATCATTCCAATCTCACAATGAGATCATTCCAATCTCATCACTATATTCTCATCATTTCAATATTATCATTTCATTCTCATCACTCCAATCTCACAATGAGATCATTCCAATCATTCCAATCTCACAATGAGATCATTCCAATCTCACAATGAGATCATTTCAATCTCACAATGAGATCATTCCAATCTCACAATGAGATCATTCCAATCTCACAATGAGATCATTCCAATCTCACAATGAGATCATTTCAATCTCATCACTTCATTCTCATCATTTCAATCTCATCATTTCATTCTCATCACTCCAATCTCACAATGAGATCATTCCAATCATTCCAATCTCACAATGAGATCATTCCAATCTCACAATGAGATAATTTCAATCTCATTACTTCATTCTCATCATTCCAATCTCACAATGAGATCATTTCAATCTCATCACTTCATTCTCATCACTCCAATCTCACAATGAGATCATTCCAATCTCACAATGAGATCATTTCAATCTCACAATGAGATCATTTCAATCTCACAATGAGATCATTTCAATCTCATCACCTCATTCTCATCATTCCAATCTCACAATGAGATCATTTCAATCTCATCATTTCATTCTCATCACTCCAATCTCACAATGAGATCATTTCAATCACACAATGAGATCATTTCAATCACACAATGAGATCATTTCAATCTCATCATTTCATTCTCATCACTCCAATCTCACAATGAGATCATTCCAATCTCACAATGAGATCATTCCAATCTCACAATGAGATCATTTCAATCTCACAATGAGATCATTTCAATCTCACAATGAGATCATTTCAATCTCACAATGAGATCATTTCAATCTCACAATGAGATCATTTCAATCTCACAATGAGATCATTTCAATCTCACAATAAGATCATTCCAATCTCACAATGAGATCATTTTAATCATTTTAATCTCATCATTTCAATCACACAATGAGATCATTTTAATCATTTCAATCTCGCAACGAGACATTTCAATCTTATCATTTCAATCCATCATTTTAATCTCACAATGAGATCATTTCAATCTTATCATTTCAATCTCACAATGAGATCATTTTAATCATTTCAATCTCATCATTTCAATCTCACAATGAGATAATTTCAATCATTTCAATCTCGCAACGAGACATTTCAATCTAATCATTTCAATCCATCATTTTAATCTCACAATGAGATCATCTCAATCATTTCAACCTGTAATGAGAAATAAATCCCCTTCACAATGATCATAAACTGGCAACTGATATCAGTTCTAAGTGAATTAAAATTGATTGAACACACGTATCTGCTACAAAAACTAATCAAAATTTTCCTTTAACTACACAAAATGACAAAAGTTCTTTCCTGAAATCTGTTATCTTACCAATTGATCAAAGGCAGTAGTCCAGTCTCCCTTGGCCCATTGAAGTCTATGTTTATCACTGATCCTCTGACCAGGATGAAGAGTATCTTCTTCATAATGAAACATGCATTCATCCTGTGTCATCCAAGCAGTACACAGACCAACTGCATCACCAATAGCAGCACCATACAGCAGACCTAACAGAGATAAACATCAAGGAAAATGATGACATTTTGCAAGTTGGATGATGTTCTCAGTAGAGAAATTCATATTGTAATAGAATGTTACATTGTACATTGTAGTTTATCAATCTAGATACTCTCTCACATAAAAGTTGATGTACCAATTTTTCATTCATTCATTAGCTTTTGTTGTTGTTGTTTTTCCTTCTGATTCAGTAGAACACCCTTACAGCACGAGCTGATTCCATCTTATTATCTATTTTTAAACTTAAAGGCCTAATTAGGTCATCTGGTCTAGAAATGTATTTCTACATTTAAAAACAAATCATCACCTATATTCTGCAAGAAATCTTGTATTGTATTCTTTGACTTAGGATATTCCCGTTTTTTAAAATGAAATTGCTGAACAAATTCAATTCAATTCAATCAAATCAACACATCCTAAATTACACAGAACCCAATAGAAATAGCTTACACTTACCAACAACTTTATCCATGAGCTCATCTGCTTCCAGAGTTGTAGCCCCTGGAGGGGGCCGAAGAGGTGTGCGGATTCGGCTTTTGGTATTGGTTGTCTCCGTCAGCTCTTGGGCATACTGTGCTTGTGCACATTGTGGATTGGCAACACGTGACTGCAATACATCACCTATGAAACAATGCAAAGAATATACATGTATAGTAATAATAATAATATTCCTCTTTTAGCGCCCAAAAGCGCCCAATTCATCAATGTGTCTAAGCGCTTTACAGATACCCCGGTCATCAGATTCAGGCTTACCTGCACACAATGTATGTACATTCTCCACTCCCTGGGGAGCATTCCGGCCAGTCGCCATTTTACAAGCGAACACTTGCTCATACAACCACATTAAAGATCGCATCCTACTGGGTACCCATTTAACACCTGGGTGGAGAGTGGCATTAATGCTGCAGCAGGACTCGAACCCTGTACCTTGTGATCTGCAGTCGAATGACTTATCCACTAGACCACAACACCTCTACAGTATAGTACAGTATGACGATTTACTTGAAACCCTCAATAAAGATTGGTGAGTGATGAAGGTCCACCATTTCAGCTTGTGGCAATTTTCTTGAATGAAATAAAATGTTTTTTTGAAAAAGTGTGGATAAGATATTTTCCCGCTATAGGAAAACAGTATATCAAGAAATTTACTTATAGTTAGTATGATTTATAAGGTAGAACATTTTTTAAATTCTAGAAATAACTGAAATTTCTTCATGTATGCCTTCAAGAACTTTATCAATCTAGTTATTCTAGTATGAAGAGGTGGTATACAGGTTTCTTTCATCAATGTTATTTCATCTGGGCAATTAAAAAAAAAATTGTTTTTCATTTAATTTTACAGACAGTCATTAAATGCCAATGTTAAACATGTTTAACAAAAGTGAATATGTCTGAAGATGATACATGTAGCAAATTATTTTTAATCATCATGAGATAAAATGAAAGAATATAATATACCTCTACATCTTTTAAAGACGTTTCCAGAATTGCTTTTCTTGAGAATGTACCCATTTTCAGACTGCTTCCTAAGAAACTGCAATGTCTTTTCTGATCCTTCATCGCACACGCTCTGTGGAGGTGATGCACATTTGTTATTGGACGCCAGCAACACTTCGATCGTGCCGGACTTCCCGAGAGACAAAGGCAACAGTGTTAATGAATTATCCATGACGTTCAACTTATGCAGCGATTCCATGACCCCTATATTCTCCGGTAAAGACTTCAGTTTGTTGCTGGATATGTCCAGCTTTTCGAGCTTCACAAGATGGATGAAGGAATCTGGGAGATGTTCAAGTTCATTGTGATGAATGAGCAGCGTCTTGAGATGAAAGAGGAGGGAGAAGCTGTCCGGTAGAGCAGGGATGCGGTTGTGGCTCATATTGAGGTAGGAGAGGTGCGGGAGACGGAGCGGTATCTCCGGCGGAATGACCGATATGTGGTTGAAGCTGGCATCCATGTGTTCAAAGAGTGAGATGGAGTCTACCAGAGCCCATGGTAACTCAGTCAAGGCTCCTTCTAAATCCTCACCAGCTACATGCTAGATGGAAAAGAAAGAAGAAGCATAAACTAGTCATATCAACTGGAAGTTCAAACAACGACACAAACAATCAGCCCACCCCCCTCTCCAACATATACACTATAGCACACACATTACAAAGTCAAATATATGCAGAAAATAAATGAGAGGACATCTTGCATTTAAAATTTAAAAAAATTAAATACGAAATAAGTTGCATTTTACTTTTGGTATCTAGACAAGGTGACCTTTGTTGTGAAAGACAAGCTGTATATAAAGTTTGTATAACATACAGTATATTATACAAACTTTACAATAAGTCAAATATAGACTAAGGCTCCCCAAAACTCTCCTGCTAGAGCACTAACAAGGCCTCACCTTCTGATAATCAGCACTAGTTATCTTCCTGGTGAGCTTCAATTCTCTCCTCTCATCAGGTCGCACTGGTGTAAAGTCATTCACTTGTAGCTGAACATTCCCCATTCTGCCTCAATGAAAGTTCCACATCATTTGAAAAAGAAGTAGTGAAGTAGAACTTGGAAGTCTATATATATAATTGACAGAAAGAAAAGTATTTCAAGGTCACATAGATTGCATCATACAATCAAATATTTTTGTAAAAATGTCCTTCTTTGGTTCTGGATTCTTTTTTTATTTTACAGGTGGGATAAAATGATTTGGACAAGGTGCTACTATCAAGGGTCCTTTAAAGGTAATACAAAGTTTTGGTATGGGGTCATGAATTTGGTTCCAATGAACATATTGGAAGCATATACGATCCGACAATATTCAGTGATCGTCGTCGCGGTTGAAATCGAGTCTAAAGTTATGAAATTGAAAATATTAACTCTTTATGTTGTATAGCCCCCTCTCAAGGTCAAGATATCAATTAAGATATTACAAAATGTTTCTTGACTAAAATCGACCGATTAGCTATTCCCATTGTGAAATTATATATCACAACTACATATTCTGAGATTCTCATGGTCACAGCTACTATTAAACGGTCGTAGGCGCTATTTGAAATTTATCAAAATTTACCGGGAGCACCGGTAAATATTTATATTCAATTTTTCTCGAAAGCAGTAGTGTTTTGGGGGCTAAATTTTCTAGGGCTTATAATAAATCCACAGGGGCATCCAAATATATCAAAATTGTAAAGAATCACTATCCATCCAATTTTCAAAATTTCCCAAAACTTTGCATTACCTTTAACACTAGATGGAAAGGGCAAAGAGTGAGGGGGGTATAAAAATATCTAACAACATCAGCAAAGAGATGAGCAGTCAGCAAGATCCTGCATACAAGACTGTCAGGGGCAGGAGGCGTTAGAAGAAAAAAATGTGGTCACATCATGAGTATGTGGGGACAAGGGTGCAAAATTAAAAATTTAGTTTATGGAGGCAAGAAATGTGGCATGCATCAGTTACAGCTTGGTCAGACAAAGCTCCACCAATTATTCAAAAGAGTGACAAAAATGTAACAACTAGCTCAAAGAAATCACCCATTCGAGATGCGAGAGCAACATAGCTGCTGTTTGCATCGCTGATTCGTGGTGTACAATACCAATTATTATGCAACAACCTATCCATTCTTAAAGCTAGTCAATGGACTACCACTGACATCAAGATATTAATCAAAATGGCAGCTCCCGATCCCATAGGAGAATGGCTAGCAAGAAAACTGCAGACATTGGAGAGATTATTTTCCTTGCTATGTAAAGAAATAAGAAAAGTGTCAAGACATTTGACAGTTTTGAATAAGATTATCAGCCAAAGTTTGTTGGGTTTCTTTACATGTGAAAATGATCTTTGAAACAAACTAAAATTTGTTCAAAAAATATCTTACTGAATGGAAAAAAAGTTTAAAGGCTGTGCAGAGATGCAGATATTCTTTCTGTTTCTTGGTTTCATTTTTATTCAAACAGGGTACAGGGTACAGGGTAACAGGTGTTTTTTTTAATGAAAAATTGAAAAAATCACCCATGTTTAGCACAACAAGATCTGGGAAACACCCATTATCATTTACAAAACACAGAAACTGTTGGATATCATGTTTATCGCTTAAGGGTAGGGCATTCTTCCAGTATTTGTGTTAATTAAAGGTAACAAGAATTAAAAAATTCAACAGATATATTAACAGCCATCTGGCCATGCCATGGTGCATAGTGAAACTGAAAGGAGTAAAAGTTTAGACTTCTTCTTCCATTTGAGTACAGTACATATCCCTCTTTACAGAGTATTGTTGTACTATACTGGGGTGTGCAGGTGGACCACTACACCTGGGTTTCACCTACTCTTATACGAATAGTGCAGTGGGTTCTTAACGTGCAAAGGTAGTGACTCTTCTCTACACGGGGCCTCCATTTAACGTCCTACAGAGCTACCAAGTGTCACGCATTAGGCGTGACATCACGCATTTCGAGGGTCTGAAAACGCTCTCACGCACGACAGATTTAAAAAAAACGCTATACCTTATACGTGTGTTATACCCTCGCACGCGCACTCGCGCGCCGAATCATGAAAATGTCACGCATTGCGGATCTTTGAACTTGGCTCCTCTGGTCCTATCCGAGAGACGAAGTGTTTTCCACTTAACAAAGCCTGCATGCGTCTATGAAACGAGGGGAGGGGCACGTTAACACACAACGCAGGCTTCAGTCATCCGCCTGGGTGGGATTCGAACCCAAGATCTTTGGTTCGACAGGCAGATGCTTTATCGACCGAGCCAACTCGCGCTCACCTCCCAGAAACGGGAAAATAAGTATTCCAATGCGCAGAAAGATAATAAGCTTTCCTTCTTTAAATTATCAATTATCCACCATCACCTCCCCTTCCCCCTCCCTGCCCCCTCAATCCAACAAACAAACAAAACAAACAAACAAACAAACAAACAAATGCCAAATGGACTGAGTCTGTGCCTGAGCCCTGACATTCGACTCCAATCATTGAATCAACCCCACCCCCTTTATTTTCGCCTTATTTATTTGATTGCAACCCAAAATTATAATACTTTAAATTATAAATAATAGTCATGAGTATTGAGTACCAAAAGTTTCAACAAAATATCTAGCAGTGTTGAAAGTGCTGAAAGTGGAATAATTGCAGTCTATTTATTTCTTTAAACATTCTAAGATATTTACCTATTATTCACTTTAGTCTTTACAGCCCCATTCACCATGCATGCATCGATTCCGCTCCAGCTGTTTTTTTACAAAACAATGCAACTTGTATTAGCGTATGAATGACATCGATATGCAATGCAATAACCATGTGGACTATGACGTGCCAAAATTGAGATAAACCAAGATTAGTGAAAATAATAATATAATAATAAGATAATGTACGTGGAATGATTCATTTACATTACCTACTAAATGCCATCGAATTAGGTTTGGAAGGATCATATTCGAAAACATTACTTTTAAAAAACTAACGGCTTCTGTTGTGAGCTGTGCTTGTATTTAGCCCTAGACCTACTCAATAATAAGTACCGTATCAGACAGCTTTTCATAGTTCATACGCGCTTTAAATGATTTTTCTGAAGCGAAAAGGATGCGAATTGAGAGTGAGAATAGAGGTCGAATATAGTCTGACTTCCATCTATTGTTAGCAATGATGGCTGGAGAATGGCTTGAACTTGAAAGCGATCCAGGTATTTTATTATTTATAATGATTTTTAATGGCGTAATCAAAGTTTGTTTTTTCTTTGTAATATTATAATGGTCCCACGTATTGATATGTGTGCCACAATAAGTGAATAACATGATCATGATGAGCGTCGATTACGCCCTTGCATGATTTCGTCTTGAAATGAGACAACAACGATATTGGGTTTCCATTTATTGACTTTCTTTAGATTTATATATTTTCTGCAAGTAGATCTAACCATTTTTTTAAAATGATTTATTATTATTTAGTCTCGATCTACTAGCTCCTAAAGAAGTCATAGATCTAATATCAATGGAAAAAAGACAACTGAGCTGAGCTGAACTGGGCATCTTTTTAATATTGGGGTAAGGCAGGGTGATAATTTATCCCCCTTACTTTTCGCAATTTATCTTAATGATTTTGTTGGATATATCCGAACCAAATTTAAAGGTTTACAGTATTTATATGATGAAGTGTGTTCTGATGTTCTTGATAAAATTACTGATGAAGACTTATTTATTAATTTACATTCATTGCTAGATCTATATGCAGATGATACAATTATCTTGGCAGAAAATCCAGAGGAACTCCAAACGGCTTTGGATGCTCTGTCTAACTACTGTGAGAAATGGAAATTGCGTGTGAATACTGAAAAAACAAAGATAATGATATTCTCTAGAGGAAAGGTACGCAAGTACCCAGTTTTTAAGTATGGGAACGGTATTATCAATGTGGTACATGATTTTGTGTATCTTGGGGTTAAATTTAATTACAATGGTAATTTTAAAAAGGCAATATCAAAACAGGCGATTCAGGCAAGAAAAGCCTCATTTGCAATGACCTTAAAGGTGCAAAGGTTAAGATTATCATTGGATATACAGTGTGAGTTATTTGATCAGTTAATCCTGCCAATACTGTTATATGGCTGTGAGGTGTGGGGTTTTGAGGATTTAAGCCAGATTGAAATTTTTCATCGCAAATTCTTAAGGGCCATACTGAATGTCAATAAATATACACCTGACTGTATGATTTATGGTGAGACAGGCCGTACTAAAATTGATGTTCAGGTTAAATGTAGAATGGTAGGTTTTTGGCTAAAAGTAGTCAAAGGAAGTCATTGTAAATATACATTTAGATTCTATAATCTTTTAAAGTTACTTATGGAAAGAGGTTCCCAGTCTCAATTATCTAAATGGTTTTCATGTGTAGAGAATACATTAAATAATGCTGGGCTAGGAAATGTGTGGCAAATGCAAGGAGATGGATTCAGTAATACATGGATTCTTCATGCTCTTAAGCTCAGGTTGACTGACATGTCAAAGCAAGAAATCATGTCAAATGTTTGGTCAAATCGCATTTGTGTTAACTACCGAATTATCAAGAACGAAATTTTATTTGAAAAGTATCTGGTAAAGTTGAATAGAAGAGGTGCAATCACTTTGTGTCGATTCCGATGCAGGTCACACCGCTTACCAATTAATAATGGAAGGTTTGAAAATAATCCTGAAGAAAGTAAAATTGAATGTCCTTGTTGTAATTTAAAGGTTTTTGGAGATGAATTTCACTATATTTTTGTCTGCCCTTTTTTCAAGAAAGAAAGGCAGTTATACCTAGATAGACAGTTTGTTGTGAGTAACCCTAGCACATTTCACATGGACAAATTATTTAATAGATCTAGCATTAAACAATTAAGAAAACTCGTAAAATTCATAAGAGTAATAATACAATTCTTTTCATTGGTTCCTAAGGCTGAAAGGCATGGTCCTATTTTTGTTAATAAAAGTGTAGTAACTCGTTGTGGTAGACAAACCAAACCACGTGATATTTTAGACTTATAACTTTAAACTGTATAGTGTATACTTAGTCTTTAGCTCATGTTTATTGTGTTTTAGAAATATAAAAATGTATGTATCATGTCTATGTATTTTATTATCATATTTTACTTTGTTTTTTATATATCTTTCTGTATTGTGTTGTAAATATGTTGTGCTCTCATACCCCGGAAGTGGGTCGATAGAGTCAATAAAATCTTATAAAATCTTATCTTATCTTATCTTTTCATGAAACGGGACAATTAAGTCATTAATAGACTAAGTACAAGTGTCAAATACAATGTACAAGCGTCAAGTAAGAAGATGTGTGTTTTTACCACACATGTGTTAATAGAATGCCGGTGAACTTGTACTTATCATAACAGTTTCTTGAAATGATGTCCAGGGGCCAGTTTCTTGAAACTGTCAACGTCATAACTCGTAACCAATTTGTGGACATCCCATAGAAACGCATATTAATTTTATAACACACGTTACAATGTGATGTCTAAGAAGTTAGACTTATGTCAGTTTCGAGAAACAGCCTCCTGAACTCTAAGTTAATTGTTACTTACTGTCTAAGTCTTCAAACTGTTAAGTAAATTGATATGATCAAGTCATTTAGAGTCTAATCTTTAAAGTCTTTACTTTATCTCATTTAATTTCCAGGTGTGTTCACTCTTCTTGTCCAAGAATTTGGTAAGCCAATTTGTTTTATATTCAAATATCAACCACAGCAGATGAAATGTTTTGACATTACTTATTTGTCTGCTTCTACCAGGGGGTCGTTTCATGAAACCAACTCCATGACAGTCATATCTATGTCGACGACCTACGAAGATGTCAGGAAGTGGATAAACCATTTCGCAAAACCATGATCAGCGACAAATTAATGATTTCGATACTATCGATTAAAAATATATAGTCTTTGCTATGATCCGTCAGATTTTATCCTGAATTACCAAATTAGATTATGAGGCTTAATTTCACTCAAACTGGTTGAAAAAGCAAAAATCTAAGTGAGTGGTAGCACAAATGATACAAACATCCAATTTGCATGAAAACATGTGTTTCTAATGAATTGTACGAATGTATCAAATTGATGAAACTCAAGGTGCTTTGGTGACGAGCGAATAGAAATTCTGTAAGAAGATACCATAACTCATAACCAATCGAAAGAAGGCCCTGAATTCTTTTCAAGTCAAGAAAATAATTTTAAAATGTATATTTTATGACTCATGTCGTTGATATTGTATTTTACTCGGCTGATTGCCATTGGCACTAGTGTTCCAACCCCAAAAGAATCCTCAAAAATGATCCAGCTCTGAAATATGTGGTTTAACTTCTCATCGAATCTAGGAACAAAAGGTGTACAGGTTGAAGAGGTGTATGACCTTCAGAAGCCTATAGATGGACCGGTCTATGGATTCATCTTTCTCTTTAAATGGATTGAAGAACGCCGAGCGAGACGTAAGGTTCAGTCAATAGCCGATGATGCATACGTCACTAATCCAGGCCTGCTCAAAGACATGTTCTTTGCCCATCAGGTAAGCTCAGATCTAGTTGATAACAGTCAGGAAAAAAAGATGATTTAATTGGTCAATTATTTTGTCTTTTGTCTAGCATATCATTACAAAATAGCAATTCATTACATTTTCTTTGATATGTATGAAATTATGTAGAGAAGCATATTCCAGCATTAATAATTGTAAATAAAAAAAAGAAGGAAAATGTGACAATCCTAATAAAAGTGCTTGCACTCAATTTATTGAAATATCATCTTTCACAAGAATATTTTGCCATCATAATCGGTATGTTATTGTTCTGAGTACATGATACATGTTCATTTCATTTTCCATTATCTCATGTGCATGTATGGATTGCATCTAGAGAAAAATTAATGGTGATCTATTCCATTTGCTGTATTTAGATGGTACCAAATTCCTGTGCAACACATGCGTTACTAAGCATACTGCTCAACTGCCAAGACATTACCTTGGGAAAAACTCTATCAAACTTCAAGGAGTTTACTAAAAACTTCAGCCCAGAGGTAAGAATTTATCCCTACATCAGTCTGCTGGGGTTATGTAGACAAGACCATAAACTAAAGTTTTAGAGTTTGTAAAAAGAATCAAAGATACATTTTAAGGTTGTTCATATATTTCTATTAATCAAGTGTCTTATAAAAATGTATACCCATAAAGGTTTGCCTCCAGTCAATCATTTTATGTTGCACCTGGCTTAAAAGTGTGTCAGCCTATCTTCAGCTATTAAACCTTATGTTGATATTGCAAGTGCATGCTTTGAATAGGAAATGAAAGTCTGTGTTAGTCTTGGTAACTTAAAGGTATTAGGTAACTGTGCCTCTGATTCTGAACAAAATCCTGGATTTAGCTCATGCTGCATTCATAATTATAAATCTTTAGGTCAAAAATGAATCCCAAGACTTTTACAAGCCAATCGCATGTTTGATTATCAAGATATTTATGATTGGAATTCAAAATGTTTTTTAATAACACTACAGTCTATTGGCAAAAATGAGTATGGTAAAAACCTGTCACTCAAAGATTTTTACTTTTTTGAAGCACTTCATGATCAGTTTGAAGTACAATTTTTGTTAGGGCTTCAAGCCTTCAATATTAAACCATTATCATAGACACTGATAACACGTAGGGCCATGCATCTCAGATTTGTAAAACTGGAAACATTTATAAACAATGTTTCTCCTTTGTTATAGTCTGGTTGAAATGCTATAATGCTATAAAATGCCTTTTCCTTAGAGTAGCTATTACCTAAAGTAAATTTTTAATTTGTACAATTTTTCATATAAGTATTTATTTTCTTCATAACTTTGCCTATATCATTAGTAGTTTGTATAATGTGTAATGCTTGAATATTGATATCGATACCTTATGATAGTGTTACTATTCGCACTACCCTCTGTCTATCATCTTACTATCCCCACTTGAGTCTTCTTCTTCCTCCTTCTCTTTTACTTTTTCTCTTCTTCTTCCTCTTCATCCTTTTCTTAATCTTACTCTTTTCTTTGCTTTCTTTACTCTACACCACCATCATGTTCTTCTTCACTTTTCTTTATCTCCTTTTTATATAAAAGGAGTTAGGGAGATCTAATAATAAGAAATAAAAATTTTAAAGTTAAATTTAAAAAACAAAACAGTTTACTCATTCGACTTCAGTTCATTAATTTGAGGTTATTTGATATGAATGTTCTTATATATTGTATTTTACATTTGTAAAACATTGCCCAATTCGGCCTTGTAGGCCGCGATGCATTGTTGTTCTTTTATTCTCAATAAAACCATTATCTATTCAATTCAATTCAATGCCTTTAAGCATTGAAACCAAATCCTGGATACATTTTTATTTGGTTTCCTATCTGCTAGGATCGAGGTGAAGCCATTGGTAATGTACCAGAGATAGCCCAAGCCCACAATGCCCATGCTCACCCCGAACCTCCAAGGTTACCAGAGAAAGCAACGGGAGGAATCACAAGAGCTAGAGAAACCTTTCATTTCGTCAGCTACGTCCCTATAGGAGGAAGGCTCTATGAACTGGATGGACTCAAACGTGGCCCTTTGGATCATGGTATGTTGACCTTCACTTAAAAACTTTCTGGGATAAATTCTGTGTTTACTTTAAATTGTTAAGTTTTCTATGATGTGTGATGTCATTGATGTCCAGATATGCCACATACAAAATTGTGCATTTACTTTGAATGGTGATATGTCATTTATCTGTCCCCAAACCAATTTTAAATTCCAAATTTCTTCCTCTGAATGGAGATATTACCACTGATTTCAATGAATGTTAATTATTCATTGGTATTTTGAGGGGAATGTAGCTTAAAAATGAGGTATTTTATAAAATATTAATAAAAACAACCTTTTTTAATGATGCTCTTCTTATGGCCAGAACTGTTTTTTATTTTATTAACCAGCTACGTTGTTTGATTATGATTGTAGGGCCTTGGGATGAGAAAGAAGAATGGACTGCTAAGTTCCAGAGAGTCATCGCCGATAGACTTGAGAATGAAGGGTAAGTGAATATGTTATTTAGTTGGACTGTGCAGTAGTCATCATGAACTTATCTCTCATTCAGTTTTTATGACTTATGAATAGAAGATTATTGTGGTCATGTGACACTGTGACAGGGATGTATAGAACAGTGTTCTAATATTATCGTCCAGAGCACGAGTTCAGTGGGGTTTTGTCAACATTGGTTCTCGAAAGAAGATTCAACATGTAATGGTTCCTGAATCATAACCACTTTTGTGTAACTTTGTCGTCTGTTGAGTGATCAAGGTACCTAGGAAGACGGTCGCAGGAAACCAGCCGTAACATACACACATCTGGCTGTGTAGGCATCAGCCAGTAATAATCCATGGTAGTAGAGTTGGGCACCATATCAAAACGTTTAGTTATTTTTTTCTCCATTATGGGGATTTTGTTATAAAAAAATACTTCTTTCTCTATGAAAAGGATTTCATGTTATTTAGTAAATATTCCTTTGAATATAATATGTAGTAAAAAAAGTGCAACGTATCAAACTGTTTGATTATTACCTTTTTTCTATTATGGTGATTTTGTTTAATATTAAAAATGCATCTTCTCTTTGAAAAGGATTTCATATTATTAAGTCTGTATTTAAAAAAAATTAGTAAGTAGTGCACAGTATCAAACTGTTTGATTGTTCTCTTTTTTTATATTATGGTGATTTTTTTTAATTATTATTAAAGAATACTGCTTTTTCTTTGAAAATTATTTCATAGTAGTTTATAAAGTTTTTTAAATATAATTTGTATTTTGTTATTACATTCCAGTGGCTCATCTGACATCAGGTTTAGTTTGATGGCTGTAGTAGCAGACAAGAAGATAGCCATAGAACAGAAGCTCTCTACACTCAGATCAAATAGAGAAATTCTACTTCAGACCCTTAATCAGGTAAATATATGATATTACATCATAGACAACTTCCTTTGTAACATTTCTGTTAACAACATAATTATTTTATATACTTTATATCCGAGTAGACCACTTCACTTTACCATTCTGATGATAATTAAATCATTCATGAGAATGAGGTACTGTAAGACAAGGAACCTTTGTGATATGAAAAAGTTGTTGAACATATTTTTATTTATATGTGTCCGTACGTGTGACTGTGTGCAGGTGTGTTGCTGTTAAAGATAACCTTTAAACAAAAAAAATAATCAAAACACTTTCTTTATTTGCAAAATTTAGTGTTGTAATTTTGCTGATCTGGACCACTTGACAAATTGGGGAAAGAGTCTCGCACTCAAGAATTCAGCTTTTACATTACTTAATCTGTGAGACATTGTATAAAGACACACTGCTTCTTATCCAATCTAAATATAAAATTGTATGTGAATTCACTCCTAAACTATTACAAATTCTACTGGAACTGAAGTGCTCTCTTTCCATGAAATACAGCTTGTGGAGTCGACACAAAAACCTCCATCTGGGAAACTATCACTAAAGCTGTCAAGAGTTTTTGATGCAACGTGTGACACAACCAAAGAGCACAGAGAATCCACATCATCTGAACATCATCTAGGTGACTCTGCTAAGAACCTCCCCAACTTCACCTCTCAGCACACATACAGACAACATGTAGAGGATATCACGTCAGTCAAAAAGAAGAAAAAGAAAAAGAAGAAGAAAAAGAAGAAGCATGCCCAGATGGATAAAGGTCCAAGCCCAACACCGGTGGTGTACAAGTAAGAGCTGATATCTAATCAATATCTTATTTAAAGTGTTACCTTATTGTCTTCCTACTAGATTTGGATGTTTGAATCTGAAGAATTAACAACTATTTCAGTATTTTTACCATTATGGATTCTTATCATGTACATTACTTGTTTGGATAGAATGATCATTGAATCTATTATTCTACAATTATGAACATATGTATAGATCGGCTTATTATTATTAATATTATTTTTTTATTTGACAATAAATAAAATACATAAGTAATCAGAAACCAGACAATTGAGCCAGTATAGAAACCAACAAATAATAATGGCTAGATCACCAGGGACAGAAAAAGTTAACATAATAATGTCCCAATTCCAGTGGTTGTATTTATTACTTGAAGTTATTTTTACAAAAATATTCAATATAAAAATTAATGACTGAATTACATATCTAATCATATTTAGTGAGTTCATTAGTAATTTTTGTGTTTTGCTCTACTTCTTTCATTTCTTAGATTACCAGCAGCCCTTGACAGTCACAACTATTGTAAATCTCCTCTGTCATGTGATGAACAATCAATGTCAAGTCCCAATACAGACTCGGCAGAATCTGAGAGTGAGGAAGACAAGAGCCTTGACAAGGGTTCGGACAAGAGTTTAAAGTTGTCTTTTCAAGAGGACCAAAGTAAGGCTGGACCAAGTGATAGACAGGAGCAAGGTGCTGAGGGCGTGGGTGAGATACCAGAAAAGGATGAAGGCAATGTTTGTATAGTTGTGAAGACGGATAGCAATGATGCCGGTGGAGGCAGCTGGACAGAGAGTGTGGAGATTATTGACGTGGAGAATGTGACAGAGGCAAAGGTAGAAAGCACAAAGATGGAAAAATGTAAGGTGGAGGAGCAGGATATCAAGAAGGGTGACACAAATGAAATGGATACTCAAGAAAAGGACACCAAAGAAAATGAGAGTAATGAAGGTGAGAGGATCAAGGAAGATGTGATTAAATCAGAGATTAAACCGGAGATTAAGCAGGAGATTAAACAGGAGATTTATAAACAAGAGATTAAATCAGAACCAAGTACTAGCAACAAGACGCTTCTGTCTTTCACGGCAAAGATTCCTCCAGATTTATGCCAACCTCTCACCATCCACACGGCACCGGATCGCATCCCATCATCACCGTCGCCTAGCAACTACAGCACGGACACGGCTTCTGAGATGGGTAGTGCGTTCAACTCTCCTCTCATCAAGTCTGCTAATCAGTCTAGGTCCAGCAGTCCAACCACAAGCAAACTCAATAAGTTCCAGGCCTGGAAAGCCGGTGCTAGCGTGGATGAGAGGGATAAGTTGGAAGCTGCCATTGCCAAGATTGAAGATGAAAGGAAGCAGGCCATTATCGATGAGGGAGGGGAGATTGGAGGACTGGATATTGGAAGGTAAACCTGAGTGTATGAATTATGAGATCTTCATTTCTCTTGTATTCTATTTGAGGCATTAATGTGCAGCATCAGGCAGATTATCATTCTATGAGGCAACATTATTTGCCAAAGTCGTTTAGCTCTGCATCCCAAACTATAATTCAAATTCAAAATTAAATTGATAATAGCACACTTTGAAAAAATTAACCTCCTATTGGGCCAAGATATTGTTTGGTGCTTTCTTTCTTTATAGATCCTACCATTTGCAAAAAAATGTCTTACAATTTACATTATGTCCCACAATCTTAAAACAGCCTTTGTTCAATTGGTTAACAAATATAATGTCAATGTACTTATGTGGAAGCTTCATATAACTAAGGTCATAGTTCAAAGTGGAATTGTATCAAATCAACCAAATTTTTCAGAAATGACATATAATATATCCATTTTCTCCCCTAAACAGGTTAAGGTCATTGAGAAAGAGACCGGGTATTGACTTTGATGATACTGACATCCAAGCTAAGAGACAGCTCTTCAACAAGGATGGATCAGGTGGGCGTGGCTCGGGGAAACGAGAAGCCGCCGTCTGGACAAAGATCAAGAAAGCTGCCCTCAAACAAGATGATACTCAGCACTTTACACCAGGGGTAAGATGTATTAAAGCCCCACTGTCCTACTTATAGCTACTTGCACCCTCTATATAGCAAACAATGCCTAATCGGTGCCTGTTGGTCCCCCATGATCCTCTTTTTCTTATGTAACTTAATTGAGAGCTGATTTGATGAGATAACCACCTGTCAGTGACCTTGCTGCAGGGAGGTCTAATCCCCTGTCCAAACTAGTACAGATGGGCTTTAATGAACACTATCTCTGCTTACATGGCTACATGTATGTGATACTTGCTATTAAAAAAAATGAAATGTACTGTGTCCACATATTTATAATAGTGGTACTATTTATTCTGCTTTCCTCAGGGATAAACTATATACTTTATGTAAAAAATCTAACACACGTGTATCATTCACTCTCACTTAATCCCATTATTACTATTATTATTATTATCTATTTTTATTTTTATCTTGATAAGTTTTATTGGTCAGAAAACAATGATTTACAGAATATGTGTTTTGCAGAAAATTAAATAAATAATCATATTGTTACCAATCGATCTTGGTCCGTCTGTCCTTCTCTTTCTCTTATTTTTATCTTATTTCTATTCTATTCTATATTTTTTTTTCTCTGTGCCATTCACCTACATATAATTTTACTTTACATGATTCCTGTAAATGTGTTTTTTTAAAACCTATTTGCAGGAGCTTCTTGATGTCTTGAAAGGAGTAGAGAGTGAAATCAGTGTGTATGAGCAGAGACTACAGGATGAACGGGAGAAGAGAAATAAGTACAAGGTAATTTTTAGAGACACAATTTGATAGTCTTGAAAGCACTTGTCTCATTCTAGATAGATTTTAAAAGTGCTGAAAAGAATATCTAATTTCAAACTACAAAGAAGGAGACCTGGGCCTTGTGTTATAAAGAATTGTGATCGATCAATATCAATTGCAAGTTCTTCAATCAATCGCAAGTTTGCAGTCTCCTATCTCTTATGAACGTAGATGTGATTGATATCAATTGCAAATTAGTTACAATTAATATTAACTCTTTATAAGACGGGACCCTGTCTTTCAGTCCAAAAAATTGACTTTGATACATCCTAGTGGAGCCAAAGAAAAAGAAGTAGTAGTTTGTGTGTATCTCTTTTCTAATGGTGACATATTTTTTTATTTTTTTTACTTGTTACCACTTCAGCAGAAATCAATAATTAATAGTGCACATCTCTGCAATGTTGAAAACATAATTAAATGTGAAATTAAATTTTCTACAGATCGACGACAATCGACGGACCCACAACTATGATCCCTTCATCTTCACATTCCTGTCTATGCTAGCTGAGCAGGGTAAACTAACACCATTGGTAGAGAAACATACCCTCATCAAGCGAAGGCAAGGTATCTCACTAGGACGACTGCAGAGGAATCGTAAACCCGATAGGAGGAGAAGGAAGAATCGATCGAGAGGCATCAGGAAGAAGTCTGGGAAGTACAAGTAATGTGATTTCAAACGAAATTACACAAAGCTGCAAAGAAACGTGAGAATAGTATTGTGAATTTTGTATTTATAGACCTTAATCATACCACTGTAATCTAAAATATTAACCAGTGCCATTGCTATACAGAATTTGGACAACTCGGTTCCGATTGGACAAAACATCACATGCTGTATTGATGGGCGAGCACACAACAAAAAATTTGTCTCATATTTTCTCTAACTAAAACCAAATTGGCTGAAAGTTTTTCTGTACAAATGACTGTGACATAACCTGATTGATATCTGATTTACTTGACATTTGCCATAGATGATGAATGAATTTACAATTTGGAAGGTTTTTTGCTTAAAGCTTTCATTAATAAACTTCTTCACCATCTTTGATAACAAATTGATACCAATGCTAACCCTATGACTTTCCTCTTTCATTGTCATGTGAGCTATCAAATGATTTTGAATGTGCTCCTTGATTAAACCACAATTTAGAAATTTTCACTTTGAAAGAATGCTCATGTTAACGAAGAATTTGAAATTCATTGTATTTTCTTGTATTCAGCCTGCACATATTATGGCACAGCAGTTTCTATAACAAGAAATCATGTTGGCTGTTGAGAGGTACTTGTGTTGGTAAAAATATTATGAAGTCAACTACCGGTCAAGTCAAGTGAAATCTAAATTGTTATGCTTGTAATAATGGCTAAAATTTCATCCATGTGTATTTTAATGTATATGAGCAGTAATTACCAGGAGACTCTTATGTATGAAGTCCATGTTTGCCAGAATAGAAATGATAATCATTAGCACCACTCTTGTTTTCAAGCCAAGAATCCACATGAGTGAAAATGATGACATGCATGTACAAGTACGTGAAGCTCCGTTAGTACTGATTATACACACTCATTAATATAGCATTCAGAATATGAGTATGACATGAGTGAATCATGTTTGCTGATTACTAAATGTAATATATGGGCATAAAAGCAAACTATTTGATCATATTTGATGGTGTTATGGAAATGTGTATACTAAACATATTTTGCCAGGTTTGATATGTAAGATATACTGGTGTAGTATTTACCTTGCACATATCACAGACATGTATCTGTGTTGTTAATTGTATGATATTGCTCAGTATGTGTATTCTCCAGAGATAAGATACATGACATTCATTGTTTCTTGACTGATACAAAACTTAGCTGTCTGGAATGAGTTCCTAGCAATGTACAGTAAATGCAAGAAAAAAGGGTTCAAAGAAGAAAAAAAATTAGTTTCTCAATTTCTCTTTTGGGCTGCAATACATTTACTAGTCATGAATGGGCAAGTCCAAGCTATTTTTTGTCATAATTAACGAAAGGAGTACATTCAAATATTTTAGTGAACCCGATGATTGTATTAAATTGACAGCCTATCCTTGGGTCAAACCACATGTAAAGTTCACTTGTGATGACAATTCATATTTAGCATTCACTAACCGTTTAATACACACTTACTTGTAATTTATTTGCCCAAAGAGTGGTATTGATGTTTTATGAAACGAGTACTTCAACCTTTGTCTTTTGTCAATGACCACTTGGTTATTATTTCTACATATAAATCCATTTCAAAATCCAATTTCACTTGATAGAAATAAATTATGTAAATAAAATAATGCATATATTATGCATTACATTTGAAAATTATCAGCTTTGTTTCATTGGTATTTTTGTTCTTGTTTTCATTGTTAGCTCTTTCTTTAACTTTTTTTTTCTATTTTACTTAAAAAAAAAAAAAATCTTCTTCCTTTACTTCACCTTTGTGCATTCTTACTAAATAAGGTTTTCCACAAAATACAACAATTGTAAATACAGTAGTTAATCATAAATGCTTTGATATCATCTTCAGGAATTGATTTATAAGTTTGATTTGGATACAAATTTTATCAAACATTCCTTATAATATGTTATCAGGAAGGGAGACTTACCATTTTGGTTGAGTGTATATTATGTGAAAAAGTACCATTTTGTTCAGAGCAATTATTTCCTGTGATAATTTCCTCTATCCTACCCAATATATTCTTCTTCATTTGACTATCATATGCATCTATTAAATCTCTTTCTCTCATTCACCCCCCCCCCCCCTCCTTCTTCCTCTCTCTCTCTCTCCCTTTCAAATGACACATAAAATCTTACAAACCCATTCATCCAATTTTGTTTTTGTATAATGTATTAATTCTTTGATACAATGTCTCACCATACCACAATACATATAACTCCAACATCAAGTAAAATGTTTTACATCATGTAAAGGATATATTTATTATCTACAAAGGGTAAAGAATTTATACAAATCTCATGATCAACTGTACAATAAATTAAATCAATTTGTCCTCATAATTCTTTCATAAATAATTTTATCAAAATATTGATTTTTGTAACACGCAGTTCAGTTACAATACAGAACAAACAAAAACAAGAAAATACCCATGTACATTCAGTAAGAGACAGATAACACAAACTCAAGGTAAAACTGGAGCATATTTTGGAATGTAAATATTAGTTTGTCATTTTTGTTTTCATGGCTAATTTGGCAATTTATACTACTATTAATCAAGTTAACACTTATGAAAAAACGGCTATATGGGTTTACTAAAAAATCATCCTATTATATTATACAGTTGTATATCCACACAAACAACTATATATGCTACTCCAACTTGCATTACGACAGTAGAATTGCCTGCATATCGGTGATGTGCATCAACAGAAAAAGTACAGAATGATTTATGAATTCTAAGAAGAAATTATTGGAGGTTGCTGCAAAAGTTGTATTTTTACAAAATGTACAAACAGTTTATAGATGTAGACACCTTCTCTTGGATCACTAGTCATGAACTGTATACTGACAAATTACAAATCCTTCGTTCTTACTTTTAACAAATATATTAAATAGAACATTACCATTAACAATGAAACATAGTGCTGATATAATGTTGATAGCAGTTTTTAATCTTTGATTGCAACTTGTGTAGCAGCAAAATTTAAATATTTCCATTATATGAGACATACATACATACATACATACATACATACATGAGACAACTTACATCTACAAACAGGGAGTATAAATTTTATAAAGAAGTATTCTACAAGTATGTCCAATTATTGGAAGCAGCATGTACAATGCATAGAGTTGAAGATAATCAGCATTTTAAGAATATAATTCTATATAGATAAATTTATTTACATGATTGTGAATGTACTAAACTATTTACAACTAGATGTATTTGGTAACGCATATTATCATCTTAAGATGAAACACATGGACAGTACGGTGCAAACACTTCACATCTTATGGAACATACTGATAAATGTTTATATACAAATATACCGTATGTAGATCATAAAATGTGCTAATTTACATCAATTATTTACAATGAGTATAAGAGAAATGTACAATGCTCTACATTCAGAAATTTACAATCCTATTGCATGAAATACACCAGTGAGTACCGTATTAAAGGTAAAATGAACACACTTTGCTGTAGAAATGAAAAGTTTCATCATATGGAGGGAAACTGACAATGGACAAAAGAACAGCAATGAATAATATGTCCTGATCTTGCTGTATACCAAGTCATGTTTTGATTGTTTACAGAAAGATAATATTTAGTTCAATGACTTGTGAATTTGAGCTTGGACATTGAACTGAACTGAACTGAACTGAAGTACTTAGTTTCTTCTCTTGTTTTGCTCCCTAAGAAATAAAATAAATTTTCTCTGCATCAATGAAATGCTTTACATCCCTTGGTTTTATTCAAATTTATGCAATTGCATACCAAATCAGCAAAAATAAAGTACACAAAAGACATACACATTAAATTTTGTAACAAATTAATAGAATTAATAGAAATCTTGCCATTGCAAATACCCTCTCAACGGTTCATTATGAGCTGTCTTCTTTGACTCTATTCTTTGAAGCCACAGCTGGTATTTAATTTAAATATTCAATATTATAATAAATAATTTAAAAAAAGTACATTAACTACAAAATGTATTATCATGGGTTTGCAGTCTATTGAGAGTGGCTGATATACAATGTATACAATTTTTACAAATTCCACTAACAAAAATTGATATATCATGATATATTTCCTGATGTATATTTTCGAATCTAATGATGTAAAGTAAAAAATTATGGACATTGAATGAAGACAGACTTGTACATATGTATATTTACTTGACCTTTTCCATGATTCATCTTCAATATATATATCCAACTGAATTCAGTAAGCAGTAATACAAATATATTTGCAGAAATGTGTGTAACATGTTCCGATAAATATATCCCTTAATTCATTACTGATTAGGGAAATATTGGAATGAATAAATGGTACAATAAGATGCTTCCAGACAACAAAAAATGGCTTTGAAACAGCCTGAGATATATCATTCATAACTGCTTGTACTCATTTTAAAAGTTGCAAAATAATTTTTTGCTATAACTAATATGGTTTCCTTTTTCTGTTTAGGATTGTGTACTTTTATATTTACTTTCATGAGTAAAGCCATCATGTAAAGCAGTCAGAAAAAAAATTGTCCATACAAGTCTAACTAAAGGCATAAATGCTTCTAAATCATGA
The DNA here is from genome assembly GCA_035222895.1 of Strongylocentrotus droebachiensis. Classification (NCBI taxonomy): domain Eukaryota; kingdom Metazoa; phylum Echinodermata; class Echinoidea; order Camarodonta; family Strongylocentrotidae; genus Strongylocentrotus; species Strongylocentrotus droebachiensis. The sequence continues at coordinate 157,474 of JAVYIG010002635.1, read as the reverse complement.
AAGTTTAACAAAAATAATTTATTGATGCCTGACACAGATGTCTTTAGGCACTCTGATCGCCAAATTTACAATTATAAAAACAAATATCACACAGTCAAACCTAAACAAGAAGAAATTTCCATAGATGCACTCTATTTTGCATTTATTTTACCAGTTATGGGACGATCGGACGAACTGTTTACAAACAAAACAATTGCTAAGACACATAATTTTGCATAGCACATTCCTGATACAAATCTCCACATTTGTCACGCTACATTTTTGTCAAGGTGATATATTTTAGTTAAAACAAACATCAGAAAAATAAATAGTAAAACACATGATGCCACGATAAGAAATGGTCATGCTTTCAAAAGTATTCCAAAGTGTTAAGTATATGCTTTAAAGGCCACATGCCTGTTGAAATAGTTGTCAAGCTGACAGAGCATGGCCACACCCCTATTGATATAGTTGTCAAGCTGACAAAGCATGGTCACACCCTGTTGATCTAGTTGTCAAGCTGACAGCATGGCCACACCCCTCCCCTTTTGATCTAGTTGTCCAGTTGACAGCATGGTCACACCCCTGTTGATCTAGTTGTCAAGTTGACAGAGCATGGCTACACCTCTGTTGATCTAGTTGTCAAGTTGACAGAGCATGGCTACACCTCTGTTGATCTAGTTGGCAAGCTGACAGAGCATGGCCACACCCATGTTGATCTAGTTGTCAAGTTGACAGAGCATGGCTACACCTCTGTTGATCTAGTTGTCAAGTTGACAGAGCATGGCTACACCTCTGTTGATCTAGTTGGCAAGCTGACAGAGCATGGCCACACCCATGTTGATCTAGTTGTCAAGCTGATACAGCATGGTCACGCCCCTGGTGATCTAGTTGTCAAGCTGATAGAGCATGGCCACACCCTTGTTAATCTAGTTGTCAAGCCAACAGCATGGCCATACCCCTGTTGATCTAGTTGTCAAGCTGATAGAGCAAAGCTACACCCTTGCTGGTCTAGTTGTCAAGCCAACAATATGGCCAGTTATCCACACCTCTTTTGATCTAGTTGTCAAGCTGACAGAGCATGGCTACACCCCTGTTGATCCAATGGTTGGGAGGATGAGATGATGGAAGCTGTATCTCAAAGACAAAGTTAGTGGAGTGCCCAGTGGTAGACAATGTTCCCCGCCGGACACTCGTCTTGTAAACTATAATAAAATAGAAAAGAAATACAGAAATTAAAGATTTGTTGGACACTATGATCACGGAATATCAAAAACATTTTACGACACAAAATCTATCATGTATTGGATGGTGCTAATTGTATGTACAAATGAATCACAAATGTCAGTCTGCCAAAGACAAGAAATACATGTAAAACAAATTTATCAGAAACTTACCTGGACACGAGTATGATGGTGTCGACTTTACATTGGACTTCTCAATAGGTTTGATCCAAATCTAATGAATGTGAATTTAAGGAAACTATACAGAAACTAAAAAAAAATCATTAATATGCATGTTAAAACTTAATATCTAATAATGTATCTAAATTGCTTAATACTTGTATACCAAAGTAAACCCATTAATGCTCACCCTTTATATTAGCGTTAGTGTAGACCTTTAGAAGGTAAGGAAGAAGTTGCCTGTGTTTTTATCAAAGATACATGTATATATACTGATATAAAACACATTATGTTTTTCTATTTCAATTTCACATCCTGGTAATTCAAACCTTTTCAGAAATCTTTAACATTATTGGTCATCTAGAACACAAAATGACAATTCAAACTCTTTTCAGAAATCTTTAACAGTATTGATCAGAACGTAAAATGACAATTCAAACTCAAAGGATACGATAGGTAGAGTATCATAGAGGATCTTGGGTTGTGATTCAGCCAAGACATGGGTAGGTCGATCCCAGCGAGCTCCTTCAATAAATAAACCAGTCACATATACTCCATCACCCTGTAAAAAAAACATTATTAGGGTTCAAATAGACAGAACTAACAAGTCATATTATTACAGCTTAGTTACGCAGAACAAACATGTCACATATACTCTATCACCCTGTAAAAATAAAATATGGCTACTTTTGGCAAAACTAGTAAAAATTACTTTGTCACCCTGCAAAAGAATCATCACAACAGCTCTGTTAAGTAGAAGGATTGACTTAGCTTCATTTACAATCTTTTTTGTATATTGAGGTGAGCATTTGGAATATAGCAAGATCGAGTCTTGACTTAAATCAAAATTTGCCTTAGAACGATGTTTAATTGTGTACTTTGTACATTGCAGACCTGATTTATTTTGTAAGTGGACTTTGAAAAACATATAGCTAAACATTACTACCACAAGAGTTATTCACTTGTAATTCACTTACTGGTTTAGAATCCATGTTACTCTCATTCTTCATGACCTCAAAGTCAAGTAGTAACTGATCGATTGGGATCTTGTATCGTCTAGCAAAGTTCTGCATGGTGCCAGTCAGGAAGGAATGTGTGAAGTAGAAACCTGATAGCCAGAAGACCGTAGGCATTCCATCACGTATCCAATCCTAAAATTAAAAACAGAAAGGTGAGTTACTTTACAATGGAATTAGAATACAGTGATGACGCATGAACTAACATGCATTTTGGAAGCAATTAACGACACCCTTATAAAATTACAAAATGTGAATAATGAGACAAAATGTAATCCAATATGTGAAGATATATTTCGGGGGTTTAGTGACACAAAGACGTAACTCCATATTTTGCCAAAATGAGTATTCAAAATGTTCAGAAAAATGTGGGCTTTCCAGGAAACACAAAGACTTATAACTCCACCCAGCACCCCATTGAAGTCAATGGCTAGTGAAACATAGACTTAACTCCTTAAGGCCCAATTAGTGCTCAGTGACACATAAACCACTTTTTCTCAAAATGGCCAAAATGGAGTTACGTCTTTGTGTCACTGACCCCTCAATTTTTCCATTATTTTAACCCCTTGCCTACGGGAACTTGTTGGCTCCTACATTAAACCAATGGGTTGACAGAATTTAGTAGTCAACAGGTTTAACTGTTTAATAACTTTTTAGTCATACAACTGCCTTTCTCAACCAATGAATTTTAAAAGGTAAAAGTGTTCCACATTTGGATTGTGGAAATATATAAAATCACATTTATGACATTCCTTGCATGTTCTCTATGATACCAGCCTAAGAAAAATTCAAACATATAATATGTATATACTTGAGTTTTCTCATATCATATCATTTAAACTATGCATGAATGTGTATCGATTACTTTACTTACTTTGAAGAACTGTAATCTTGCCAGAAGATCAGTGATGTAGCTACCAAGAGGTTTCAGAGACGGGTAAGACTTGGCTGCCCACATACCTGGTACCTAAGAAGGAGAAGTTTATCAAGAAAGAAAATTAATAATATGCAGAACAATTAATCAAATATTTCACATAATTATCTATATAAGGCTTCCAAGTGGTACAATAAATCAGTGTATTCAAGATCTGTAGTGTAGTACCCGGATGACTGACCAATATTGTTTTTCGTATTGCTCAGTCCTCCGAGAACTTCAACTATCAATATCGATATCGAAATCGATATCACACACAAAAAATCCATGTTTACCAAGGTAAGTCAAAGTTTGTTCTTTAGCTAATCAGCCTGATATAGATAATAATAATATTATTTGGCTTTATATGATACAAGAATATATTGCTCTCGCTACGACAATATTGGACTCCCTCCGACTCGTTCAATATTGTCATAACTCAAGCAATATATTCTTGTATTACACTCAAAGCCATCCAATATTATATAAATATCACTGATTTGCTAGTTTACTGTCTGAATTCACTTATTTTTAAAGACTGGGACAAAGGGGTTAAATTGTATATCTTAATCCTCAAAGCTCATGTCACGGTCATCTCAACGCAGGATAACTGTCATAATCATAAAACTATTGCTTTTGGACAATACTGATAACAAACAACCGCAATACCAAACATAATGCATTCCACCGTTTCTTGAGGTATACCTTTCCAACCATCATACTATCAAAGACATCTTCTAGCTCTGCAGACATGACCACCAATCCTTTCATGGCCTTGCGGATATCCTGAAGACTGGACCTGACTACCTCAATCAGGCGATTGAAACGGATCAACTCCTGCACCAAGACAGTGTTCATTGACTCCTCATACAGCACAGGATATTTTTTCTGCAGGAAAATGATCAAAATAAACAAAATTGTCAATCTCACAGGTTAAAAAGATATATTTGATTAATTCAGCCCCCCCCCCCTTTCAAATTTAATGTACATGAATGTTCACACATTTAGCATTGCTCCACCACATATAATTTTGTACATATTTAATACAATTTTATAATCAATTACACTGCAGTGCATGGTGTATTGTTATAAAGTCAGGTTTTATTTTTGTTCTCACTTATGAGCAATTCTCTGAAAAAATTCACAAACTGTACTTAAATCTTTAGCAGTATTTAGTATTAACCCTACATAAATTCACTCATTTTTTCATAATATATCTTATAATGGATTCAATCTTGCTTGCAATATACTACGGAAAATTCATTTAAATGATACCATAAACATATCTTTATTGGAGTATCGATTCCACTGGGTTTATATATACAATGAATCCTGCTTTAGTGACCACCTGTATAGAAAGACCACATGTCTACAAAGACCACATTTGTTGTTTCCCTTGAAAATGGTTTCTCATTGAAACATGTACTAAAGGAACCTGTACATAAAGACCACCTGCCTATAGAGACCACTTTTCTTGTCTCCCTTGGGTGGTCTTTATAGACAGGTTTCACTGTATTAAAATACAAACCAACAAACAAAACAAAACTCTCACCTGCACTTCTTCTAGGTTGAAGTTGGGAGGTATCTTGGATAGAATATCTGATGCCAGATCTTCAATGATTTGTTGAGATGACTTTTCCCCTCCTGATGCCTATTATATAAGGGAAAATATCAATTGTTTAATTCTAAGTAATATTTTCCTCCCAAACATTTTCAATGATGAAGATGACGTTAATCAACAATCATCACCATACATCTTTGTGTTCTCTTCATGCATCGTCCATTGGACGCCTCTTTATCCAAGCAATGTCAGACTTTAGGCCCACCTTCATCAGCTCGAGTTTGCCAAATAATCCGCTATTTTAACTATCCCTATCGCAAATTAACCAGTTAATTTGCGTCTTCATCAGCCCACAGTTGCAATTAGTAGGATATTTGGTCGAGAAAATATGCCAAGAAATGTTGGTCTTGTTTCCAAAACATCCCGCTATTTGGGAAACAGCGGGCTAATTTGCGCCTGTCCAAGCTAGTTTGTGATGAGCGTGTCGGTCTGGTGAAGACGCAATTTTGAGCTTCAGGATGATATCCCGAGTCTAAAAATAACGGGTTATTTGGCAAACTGGAGCTGATGAAGTCAGGCCTTTCGTTTCCTTGCACACTGCATACAACAGACAATCATCATTACTCCACCCTCAACAGTTGTCAAAGCTTTTCCAATGCCATACATTTTAAGATCCAGGATACAGAATTCAAAGTCAAATTATATATTATCTGGGGTTCAACAGGCTAATAATACATGTTTATAAAGTTGAAGTAACATTTGATCTCTTTAAAATTCTTGCCTGAGAAATAGATGTTGCCTTGAAGTCATTTAGAGTGTCATTATATTCTTCCAATATATTTTTATGGTACAAAATTGTTGTTTACTACTTGTTTAAACAAACGATCTTTAAATTCACCTAAAGATTTATATATACATGTACTACATGAAAATATACCTCACCTGTCATGATGCATTCAAGTAAACTCAAAATATTAGTAATTACAAACTAAATTACTCCAAGCACACACACTAGCTACTGGTAAGGGTGATGAATAAGGTTCGATACAAGAACCTGTAAATTGAAAAGCCTGAGTTTGGCTTTGACAAAGATGAGAAATTTAATATATATAGATAGGTTGATATCGATATAAGAAGTGTTTTTCTTTATCTTATTATGTTATATCAAGTGAAATTGAAAGAAATCAATGGATCTATTCAAATTGAGTACATATGCATGAATAATAGTATGAAACATTATTCCATTAAAAGAAGTAGAACTGAGAATATGACAAGATTTTCTACACATGCAAGATAGAAACCATGCTTAAATGAAGCACAAGTGTGATTCTAGGTATCTGAACTAAGAAATTATTCAAATGTTAGTATGACGTGCACTCAAAAAACATGCATAGGTACTCTACTCTATGTATCTTCTTTATTCTGTTAAAACACATGCAACAAAGTTTGTAAGCCTTGTATGGCTTATAATGAGTCTGAGATCAACTCAGAATTGAAAATTTAAATGCCTTTCATATACATCATGCAATCAAATCACACCATGCTATAATGTATGTTAATCAATGTTAAGTAAACATTTGAATAGGGCAACATGATGTGAGGCCATATTACAAAGGCTGATCATTGCACACCTTACAACTTAACTATATGTATAACTTGACTTTAAAAGGAATTGCAATAGGATAACCGGTAGATACAGAATTTTCACAATTTTAAATTATGCGTGTTTATTGCTCTTCAATCAGATAAAGTGAAGTCAGCTACTAGTGGGGTTAGTCATAGATCACTGAGATCCATAACTGATCAGACCTTCAAACTATAAAGTTCAAAACACCTTACAAATGTATCGATACGGAACATCCAATCACGAGGAATTTAGATTCTTCATGAATTTCTACTGTATTTACTTTTTTGTTATCAACACTAGTGTTGGAAAGATCCATCTGAACCTCTGGTCAAAGAGCAAGATAGATGCACAAAATGTTTTTATAATCCATTCTTTATGAAAGAAATGTAATGGTGGGAATAAAATGATCTAAGTTGCTTGCAGTTGCCTTGTCTGGCTTTGCAAATACAATGCTGCTGACATTTAATCTAACATAATTTGAGTAAATGAGCTTTGTACCACTATGTATACATACTACATGATTAAAACAATGACCCATACTACCTTCTACTTAAAGGTAACACAAAGTTTTGGAATGAGGTCATGAATTTGGTTCAAATGAGCATATTGGAAGCATATGCGATCCTACAATATTCAGTGATTGTTGTCGCGGTTGAAATTAAGTCTAAAGTGATGAAAATGTAAATAATACACTCTTTATGTTGTATAGCTCTCTCTCAAGGTCAACATATTAATTAAGCTATAAACAATGTTTCTTGACTAAAATCGATCGATTAGCTATTCCCGTTTGGAAATTATATATCACAACTACATATTCTAAGATTTTCATGGTTGCAGCTACCATTGTACAGTCGTAGGCGCTATTTGAAATTCATTTTTATATTCAATTTATCTCGAAAGCAGAAGTGTTTTAGGGGCTTAATTTTCTAGTGCTTATAATACATCCACAGGGTCATCCAAATATATTAAAATTATAAAGAATCACTATCCACCCAATTTTCAAAATTTCCCAAAACTTTGTATAACCTTTACTGATTTACAGATGGATATAATGTGTGATTTGAGAGATACACTGTACACTGTTCATGTACCAACAATTCAACTGAATATTGTATGAAATATCAATTATGAAAATACATGACTAATTGCTGCATTTGATTTTTTTTTAAAGAATTTTGATGCATGTGGATATTTTTGATATGGTAGAATGAATATGAATGAAATGATTTTCGAGATGCACTGTACACGTACCAACAATTAAACTGAATATTGGTTATGATATCAATTATGAAAATACACGAATAATGCTGCATTTGACTGAATATAACTGAATATTGATGCATGTGGATATATTAAAACTGGTGGAATGATTATAAATGACATATATAATCAATGACGACGATATACTCCACTAACAAACTCACTTTCTTCTTTGACTTTCTTTTTCTATTTTTCACCACCGAAGTCTGCAAAGAAATGCCCTTCCTTGGATTAGTTTAATGTCTTAAGGAAACAGCAATTTGACTTGTAAACTTGTAACAACAAAATTTCTTTTATAAATGTAATGCTTCCTGGGAGAAATTTCAATTATTTAAACATATTTATGGCTTACACCCAGTAAATATTGTTTTTCAATACAGATCGATCAATCAATCTTATTTACTGGGTGTTAGGTCAGAATGAATCAGGAGAGCTTAGGTATTTGTTCTAGTACATCGTGACTGTGCCATGGACCAGTGATGGCCTGGTGGTAGAGTCGCTGCCCGGCAAGCAGTAGATGCAGGTTCAGGTCTCGCTGGTTCCAAGATTTGTTCTGACTTGTTTTTCAATACAGATCGATCAATCAATCTTATTTACTGGGTGTAAGCCACAAATATGTTAAAATAAACAAAATATCTGTGAATCAAACATCTCAAAGTACCGGTACCCTGCTTTCTAAATTTCAAACTGGGCCCTGTTTCATAAAACTTGTTATCAACAATGATCGAGTTCCACAGACCTACCATAAATCTGCTCAGAGCCAATCAACTGCAAATATTTCAGTAGCTTATAAAAACTGTTTTGTCTTGCTATTGATAACAAGTTTTATGAAACAGGGTAAGATGCATAGAAGTAGTTGTAGTAATTACATTGGTTATCAGAACTCAATATCATGCACGTGCTAGAAATGAAAAAGAATTAACACACTGCAAACCTGGCTTTAAACTAAACTACCACAATAGTAAGAACAGATATTTATTACAGGCAGTTTGCCCGTATTAAATCATAGTGTCGTGTAGTGCAATCAATTTTTGTTAAATTAATGTCAAATTAATGTTAAATTGAAAAAAGGAAAGACTTTGCAAAAATCCTGAATGTATACCTCTCCAGACTGCATAATTATTTAAAGCAATTAAAGGAATGTGAAGAAAACAAGAAAAAGCAAAACAAAATAAGTATGCCTCAAAATTATCATGATCGACCAACATCCTCAATGAAAGCTTTACATAGCAACAAGCAATTTAGAAATCATGAGTCTGGATGTGATCATTACAAATCTGTACTATTTTGTAGGCTACATTTTCTCATTTTTTAAAGTTTATGTCATAAAACAAAGAAAACTAACCCTGCTTATGTAGACATATTGGTTTTGCATACAGTGAGCACCAGAGCATGTAAAGGTAGATTACAATCAATGTCGTCAAAGTAAAATGAATCTTTGATACCACAATGTTTAATATTTCACTTTCAATTCACTTATTTCAATTTGTATTCAGCTAAAAACATGAGGTGCAGTACATGATATGAATATACAAATTGTATTATGTGTAAACTTCAAAACACATATCCCGATCAAATAAAAAAGCATATCATGAGTTAACTCAAAAATTTAACAACTTTAAAATGAATCATTTGTATTTTTTCCTTTCACATTGTTTTTTTCTGATGACTTGCAGATGGGCACATTTCTTTTGCATTGAATGCTTTATTACTTTGCTTCTTTTCCCTTTTTTATTTTTTATTTTTTGCCATTTGTACCATTTCTCTAAAATGATTTTTTTCCTTCCAAACAGGGATGGTGTATGATGAATAATGGCATACCTGTCGAGGCAGTGTAAGAAGGATTCCATCAAACAGTTGTTGAGTTTCCTTCTGGTCCTTGGTAATGTCTGCATTCTCATGAAGACCAAACACCTGTAAAGAATAGTTTACATGTTAATAATGCTGATAAGTCTGGGTATTGTTTAGTCTACCGGTAGGTACAAAGTTATTTTACTTTGATCACGTCTTTCTGAGAACAATACCAAAGTCTGGGCAAAACTGCTGAGCTGCACAACTGATTAACCTCATGTCAACAAGTTTTATGTAAATGTGCAAGCCTCACCTTAATCTGGTAGATTGCAACATCATAAACTTGTACAGCAAACCTCATTTTTTTGCCACTAGTTTTAATTTCAAACAAGTCTTCTCAAAATGAATTCTACAAACAAACATGCTTAAATTCCCTGATATTTAAATTCAAACATGTTTTAAGGTTCCACCGTGGACTCAGTAATTGTATAAGTATATATTGCTAGTCCATTGGGCATGAAGCCTTGCACATACATGAACTACCACTTACATAGATTCAAACAATAGTGAGATAAACCTCCTGTGGGAATTCCAGCCATAATAGTTTATATCATGGTGTATAAAAACAAAAACAAAAACAAATAATCCATGATATGGTATATATGTATTTAAACTTAGTTCAATTTCCTCTGTATTTGTAGCCTATAATTTGTACAGAGCCTCTCAGGAAAATAGTTTTAATACTGAGAGTTAACATGTTTAGTCCGGCTGCGACACTGATGTCCTTTGGCAAGACATTAATCTACATTTGCCACACTCAACCCAGGTGAGGTAAATGGGTACCTGGTAGGATTATTCCTTGAAATGCACTGTGCGCTGATAACGGCTGCCGGAGCTAAAGCTAGGGTAATAATTTCAAAAGCTCCTTGGAAGCGCATAGAGACTTTATATCATAATGTGTTGGCGCTTTACACGAACGGACTATTATTATTTTTATTTAAATAAAATTAATAAAAAAATAGTAAAAAATAGTAAAAAATATCCTGCATACCTCTGGGTGTGGCATCAGAGGAAGACTCTTGATGTAGTCTGTGTATGACTCATGAGAACCAGAAGGCGGACATCGATAGTTGCCACTCTCAGAGAAGCTATACCCTTCCTCCGCAACGATCTGATCGTTGTAGAAGATTGCTAGAAGACTGATCAACAGACGACGGTCGTGGTAGTCCGTCACTCGACCGCCGTAGTTACACTCTCCAGTGAGATAGGTCAAGGCTTCTAATGGGATCACGTCGTAGTCATTCAGAAACATCTGTTTGGATGGACAAGAGATGATTTAACATGTCAATTTCATTAAATGGTAAGTGTACCTTTTTTTCAAATCATCAAGATGGTGTCAATAAAAATGTTTTAAGGATTTAATTTTCCCATTTTCTTTGGAAATATGCAAAGAAGAAATATGCAAAGAAACATAATCCATTCCAATTGCTTCTCACTAGATTCAATAGCAATGTAATGCAAACAAAACTATGACACATCAGCATTTAATGTATGGCTATACTCTTACTAGTAGAACAGTAGAGTGAAAAGCCTGAGATTTAAATAACAAATAAATAAATAAATAAATGAAATAAAATATATAAATAAGTAAACAAATTTGTAAAATACAAATACAAATTATGATACAAATAAAGGGTGCCTGCAAAGATTTTCAAGTAGATAAAAAATACCCCAAAGTAGTCATGCTATCAAGCTTTGCTTACTTTGTCAATCCTCCTGTTTGATGTTTTCGATTAGTTACAGCCAGCCTTACTTTATTCTACATATATTGTTTTGTCATGTGTAAATTTACAATATTTGTTTGTTATATATCTTTAAAAATTCAAAAGAAAAAGAAAATCAAACAGAAATAAATAAATCAAATCAAATCAAATCAACAAATAAAACCACATGCATCCAGGATGATAAGCTTACCTGCTGTTGTCTAACACTAATCCTAAGATCTGATTCATTGAACTCATACGGTGTATTCCAACCAAGAGGTCCAAACTGCCTTCTCTCTTGAACCAAGGCATGGAAGAAACAAAGGCTGAACAGTAGCTTCTTCCATAACTGTGAAAACAAGACATATAAATCTCTCATTACCTCTCATAGTTAATAGATTAAAATACAGTATTAGCTTCATCAAACTCACATGCATTAAACTATATACTGCCTCTTTCTTGTCTCCTCCCTTTTATTTCTTTGTTTCTTCTATATACTGCTCCTAATATCTGCTCTTTCGTAAAGATAAATTGGAATTGGAATTGCTTCAACACACTTTAAAACTCCTCCATCATTTCTCTACAGTATTGGAGCATAATTATATACCTGACGCAAGCACATCTAAATATTCTAATGAAATAACAAAAACTCTCAGATAATCAAAATAATATTATGGATGTAAAAAGTTCCTAGCTGTCCTGATTAATCTGAAAAATATTATAACTCATCCTAAACTATCATTATATAAAGAAAGACAAAATAAAGATTGATATTTACGTCTGGTTTAGAGCATCCATTGAAGAACTCGGGATCCGATATAGGATCGTTAAGATAAGATCTAAGCAGGTTAGCCCTGAGGCCCTTGGGAGGTTCGTTGGTCATCTTGATGCCATTTTGGAGGATGGAGACAGGGAAGGTAGGGGTCGGGTAGCTGGTCAGCCACAGACGAAAGGAAGGACGGGTCTTCTCGCTGTCTGTGATCAACTCCTCACAGATCTTCTCTAGGGTTGGTAACCATGACAACGCCAAGTGACAGTTCTGGAGCACCACCCAGGTACCATGCTCTACAGCCTGGAGAGGATCAAATCAAATATGATGATATCACAACCACGATGAGACATCGCCAGTATTAACGGAATTATCAAATTCTAATAGGCTTAACACAGGAACCAACCAGTTCCAGTAAGCAATGGGTTATGCCTAGGTCACATATAAACCGGGCCCCGTACGATTTTCCCTACCCGGCGGCTTGCCGTGGATTTAGAGACCGTACGGGAACCTTCCGATTTTCTTTTCTACGGCATGTGCGGTCACATATTCTGCGGCGCCCGGGAGGTGCCCGGTGAAAATTGGTCGAGTGAAATGCAAGGCGCCCGTAAGGATGCCGGCCGGTAAAGCTACGTGCTCCGTCCGATGAGCAGGTGCACCCGTGGCTCCCGGAAGGTGCCCTGCCGGGACCCGGCCGGGGTCCTCAAGGTGCCCTGCCGGGGACTGGCCGGGGTCCTTAAGGCGCCCGGCCGGGTCCCGTGCGGTGCACTTAACGATGTGTCCTCTGAAATCCGCACCTCAAGGTTCCCGTAAAGATTTTTCATGAGAATTGACCCCCAAAAATCGTGAGGGGCCCGTCCGGACACCGTCCGGAGCCCGCACGGGACCCGTAAGGTGCCCTGCGGGCCCTTCACGGGCTCTCTACGACCTAACGGTCAGATAAATACGCCGGGAGAATTGGGAGCAGCCGACTCAGCACCACGGCGCCCGTACGGCTTCAAAAACTGTCCCGGCGCCCGTAGGATCTTTACGGTAGCCGGCCGGACACCGGCCGAAAATTCCCAAAATGTCTGTTTTTACTAGCCGTACGGGCCCCGGAGTGTATATGTGAAAGCCCCATTACCAATGTAATGTCATTCCATGTTTCTGAAACGAAAATTCATGTCTCATCCATACTAGATAGTAATACAGGTACAGATAAGTGAATTTTATGTGAATAACAAGTGTTTCTTTCAAAACTAAAGAATAGTTATCAATATATACAAACTTATTGAGAATGAAGTATAGCATTGTGTAATTATTTGTTTAGTGAAGTATGTCAATTCAAGCATATCTCCTTTAGACTATTCATCTTACCTCGTTGATCATCTTGGCAGCAATAGGACCTTGCCCTTGTCCAAGGGATACAGTCGCCATACCATTACCTCCCATACCTAGATAGAGAATACATTTAAATTGCTTTAGTATGCATATACAACTATTTCTCATACATATCAACATATATTAATTATCCCCACTGTCTTCAAGTGTACAAATATGCTTGGATTTATTTTACTAAATGCTTTTCCTTTTGTCTTGCATTAATAACATAAACTTATACAGATACATCTATTTCTGCCCCACCTGTAATATTTATGTTGAATTTTAGTTTCCATCCTAGACAAGATAAAAGGATTACAAACTCTCCCCCCCCCCCATTACTATTCTTTCAGATTTCCCTGTTAATTTCATCATTAAAAACACCTGTATATGAACACACCTTAAATTGTTGAATTAAAGTTAAAGCCCCACATTGAAAAGAAAAAAATTAACTACAACTAGGTATAAATAAACATCAAATTGGATAAATGAAAACATATTAGTCTACTGCTCTTGTTTTAAACACATAACGTGTAAACTTTTAACATTTTAACTAAACTAATGTTAGTTTCCCCATCACACTGTTAGAAAACAAATATATTAACTTGGTAAGAACACACTTGAAGCACTAGCGTGTACAAGCATTGGTCATGCAATTAGTATCTCCCACACACACACATATCTTGTTACGACACACTATGGATAAAGATGATGATCAACGTTAGTGCACACAGGGATTAAAATTATTATTGGTGCAATATCTTGCGTTAGTTCTCCATTAATAACCATCACATGCAACGTCATGCAGCTGGAAGCCTGCCTGGAGAATATGCATGTACAAAAAGTTAAGTGATGTTTTCTGCCAGAATAAAGCTGTAAGAAAAATTAAAACCAAAGTATACTGCTGATGTGATAAATGAGTCAAAAAGAGAAAGAAACAAAATTAAATATAAAATTTAAACTTGTTTGGTCATCAAGAGGACACGAAGCCTGCCATGTAGAAATGCACAATGTGAAGTATACAAAACTAGAAATGGAAAAGAGAAAATAAATAGAAACTCCTGCATTTGATGAAAAGACTAATAACAAGTATAGATTTATACAAAAAGAAACAAACACATAACTTTAAAGAGAAATTTTCTATTGTACGACCTGTGATGTTGAATGACTAAAATCTGAAATGGGTTCATCTCTTCAAGCTTACTGGTATGCACAAGTTTTGTTCTTTTCTTTTTTCTTTATAATGTTTGTAGTTGTGACCTTGATTAATTATTATTCAGTAATCATCAAGAAATATAAAACAAACAGAACTGAAAATATTTTTTTAAGAAACCTAAATATCTTCACTTTTATGGGAACAAATGTGGTTAATTGAAGAAGAAAAAATTAATAGAATGCTCGAAAACAAATATTTGTTATATTCCCTCACATGTGTCAATCAATATGTCATAACAATACTTTGATTTGCTTTGATAAAATTTGGAAGTAGATGTATGCATCTTTATATAATACTGTTGCCATGGAAAAGGTGGGATGTTTTGCTCAATAACCACACTGGTAATATTACTCTTACGTGTAGATGGGCATTGTTTAGAAAATATAGTGTACTTTCAAATTGCCTAGTTAAGTTAAATCAATACTGTTTGAATTTAATCCAGAGTATACTTTTATTTTGTTTGAATTTATTCAAATCAAATACAATACTTTCCATAAGGACATCATATGATAACTTTGTACAAAGATAAAGACGAAATAATCATATGAAGAAACAAGTGAACATGCAAATACATAAGAGCAGGAAATATCAACTCAATGATGAAAGAAGTATGATCAATGATCTCAATAAAGTTACGTTGCAGGGTAGATGGCTCAAAAGTGTTCCATAAATTCAAGAAGGCATAGAACCCAAGTAGAAAAGAACAACTTGAATAGAACATATGAGGTAAATAGGATGAAGGTACGTGGGTGGAAAGACATACTACTGAGAGATCGGACGAGAGATGAGCGGAAGATCTTGGATTTTCTTCGGTGACGATTCCTGTCGGCGAGGTACTCTAGTCCAGCAGCTTCTACAAGATTATAGGGATCATCCTCCATCTCCATCTCACCATCTCCAAGATCAGATGCAACTAGGTCTGGCTCATCCTCCTTACTCTCAGGCATGTGATAGTGTGAGATTGGGGAAGGGGTGCCGTGCAGGGGCGTGTTTGGGGAAGGGGTTGCATGATGGGGTGAGTTTGGGGATGAGGTGGTGGTGTTCAGGGGTGCGTTGCTTTGGTTGGGAGCATGTACAGGATTGGGGTTGCTGGGTGAAGGGGTATCAATGTTTTGTTCAGCGTCAGAGTCAAAGACACTGTCCGCTTCTGGAATAGCTGAAAGGACACGTCTAGCAGGGATGACATCGACCAGATCATCTTCTACAAGCTCAAAGCTTTCATCTTGGGGATGACCATGAAGGTTAGAGGGGTGCAGCAACTTGTGTTTTTTGCCCTTGTTAATAGTGTGAGATACATGAAGCGGCCGATTTTTATGTGTCAGCGCATGCTCTAGATTCTCTGTACTACCACTGAGCTGCTCTGATGTTTCATGAAGTAAAGAAGATGTATCTCCAGCCTCTGTCATCTCTTCTTCTCCACCCTCATCACCTTCGTTCATTGAATCAAGAAGAGTAGACGCATCTGGTGTCTTCCTGTGAGCAAGCAGCTCAAGACTGCTCGTTGCGCGACTCATGTTGGATTTGACAGACATGGAGTCTTGCTTTGGTGGCTTCAGGAAACCTGTTTATTAATACACAGTCATCATCAAACACGTATATGAATATTGGCATGCATTAAATATATAAATCATAAAGATTTATTCCATCTACTTAATGTAAAACCAGAAGTTTGCACAAAATAAACTACAACCACTTACGCGGCACAAATCTTTCAATATTTTTGTGACGTTCTTCAATTATTTGGGGCCATGAAACCTTTGCAAATCTAGACCACTCACCAAGTTTTCAAAGTTTCTTTACATGCAAAGGTTTCTGGTCTTACAGCAGTCTGCATTCATGCATGCCCTAAACCATTAGACCTATATCATGACATATACTGAATGACTAAATGAGTGAAATATGGTTTGATTTGCATTTTGTGTATATAATGATTACTTTTACATGTCATGTATTATTGTTGCAAATCTGCAGTGTCAAACAACTCATTTCAAATTGCTAGAAGCTGCTTGGCATATTTTTCATCTCTGTCAACTTTGATATTAACACTTCCTAATAAGAACTCTTTCCTCTTTGCATCGCATATTGAAACGTATCAACCCTTTGCTTACGGGAACCAGGTGGCTCCTGTATTAAGCCTAAGGGAATTAATGAATTCAGTATTCAATGAAATAACATTACTGCATCTCCTAAATCACTCAATATGAAATTCAATACTTAACTTCATAGTATCAAACAGCTCTTCAACCTTTCAGTATCTTGTATTGAAACAGGATTGACCCACTGTTAATATTTTAGTTTAATACAGCATGCACCATGAAAAACACATGCCCTCCAAATATAACATGCACACACCACACCTACGATTATCTAGTACCAACAAATCAAATCCGTTAACAAGATCATAAGTTACTAAATTTCTTGTCAGTATCAGAAACAAAATTAAAATGGTCAGTTCTGTTTAAATGCTACCAATTAAGTCTAATTATTATTCTATACATTAGTTTTGTGCATCTATCAAATTCTGTGTTGTGAAGGGAGGGGGGAGACTACTGTGTTTATGGGGTACTACTGTAAATACAGTAATTACAAAGATCTGGAAATGTTGATTAAGAAACATCAATACTGAGATACATAAATATTCTTAATGCATATCTTATGTCAAGTTACAAAGACATTGTTTATACTTTGAAAAATAACATTTTGTAATGAAAAAAAAGAAGATAATAAGTGATTTATGGCCATTTTTAGGTATCGGCGGCCATCTTGGAAGCCATCTTGAGAATAACATCTTTCTGAACCTTCAATTTTTGTATACTTTTAGAATGTTACTCCCGAGGTTGAATACTACTAGAAACCGTTGAAAAACCTTTTGTTGCAATATTTTGGGGTCAAACCATATTTTGACCCGACTAAAACCAGATTGAATTCATATCTGTCTTATACCTCAGAGAGATGCGATTGGTATCATTTGAGATCCTACCTTTTTCCACGGCAAACTTCATGAGAACATTCATAGGATCAGCTCCAGGGGAAAGCACAAAGATGAGAGGAGTGAAGTAGGAGGAGTCGACATAGCTCTTAGCAAGGTCAAAGGTCGGAGGTTCGATGTAGGCTTGACCCATCGCCTTGATGATGAAGTTTTGGACAGCTGGTACCATCTGGTAATGAAAATAATGAATAGAGCGTGTACGTGACATCAAAATGTCAAATTATTGCTGCTGACGTATGCATGTCTGATTATCATCTCACAACTTCTTAAAGGATTACTGGATAGAATAATTTACGATCCTTCTTATTTGACTAAACTTGATACAACTGACATATATATATACTCCCCAGGGAGTGGAGATGGTGTACATTGTGCATGAATGACTCCGATGAATGGGGTAATAATATCAGTAAAGCACTTAGAGACAGTATTTTGTATTAAGTGCTATGTAAATCCAGAGTATCATCATCATCATTATCAGTACCATTATCATTATTATTATCATTATTATCATTACTATTAGTATCATTAATCATTATCATTATCTTTATCTTTATCGTCATCATCATCATCTTCATTATCATAGTCATCGTTGTTGTCGTCGTCTTCATCATCATCATTATCATCATCATCATCATCACTATTGTCATTTTTATTACTATTATTATCATCATTGTTATTATTACTATTATTATTATTATCATTATTATATATATGTACAAATTCAGCGATGAGGTCAGGTGAGCAATACTAGTACAGTGTTAACTTACTTTATCTGGTCTGATTATACGCAGGACGATAAGTTTCTCCATCTCATTCAGAGAAAGGTCCCATGGTTCAGGTATCTTATCAGTGTGAGGAGACGGTGAGTCATACAGCTTCTTCCATTCTAAGATCTGGAAAAATACACCACCCAAAGACAATTTCAACCATAGGTGAATTTTCAGTGATATTGTAACACCTAGTTTGTAGTAAAGTAAAACAAGAACTTAGGTCTCAATGCCTATTATTCAGCACTTTTGCAATTGTTTTTCTTCTTGTGGTAATCTCAAATGTTTCTTACAACCATATTGTATGACAGATGGGTTGATAATGAAGTATACTTCATTGACTCCTCCAGACACTCATGCAATAGATAACCTAATAAAGAGTTAACGACAAAACTATAGTCATGTTACTACACATTTTCCTTGTAAGGAATTGCAATTTGTGCCACAACATCACAGCATATACATGCACACATATAAAACTATATTTCTACATTTCTTACATTTCATATTTCCCTTCTTATACAAACAGAAATTAACAAGTAGTGCACTTTACGAATGATACTTACATTACTCCTGAAATTGAGCATGAAATCATCAAACGCGTCGAGCTGTGAGACTCTGACGACTTCCGCCCATGACTTGTCCGACAGCCAATTAGGAGCAGGGTTAGGGAATGGATTCTCCAAAGCCACACCTCCTGTGAGAAGGAACCTCCATTCTCTGTCATCAATCTCTCCTCTGAAAACAAAATGCAAGGAGTTCATTATCAGATATGGACTCTCAAGAACACCATTGTCATTATATATACCTCACTATTATGATCTCACTTTATAATCAAATACTTCACACTTTGTCCATTTGTCATTGTATTTCTCTACTTTCTCATGTATACCAACTGAAGAAGAAATACAACCTGAGGTAAAAATGTACTTTGGAACTTGTAAGGCACAACAATTAAGAAGAGACAGAAGACTTAAATAGCTTGAGATCCTCGATAAGCTTATCAATGTTTCATCGGTTATTCTCTTACATCCATCCTCATAGTGCACACATGCAGTTATTTTTTGTGTAGTTGTATTTTTTAACTCACGAATGAAAAGTGGACTGGTATAATTGGGGCCTTTGTTGAATATTTTTAGATGTAAGCTTTAATATGTCACATTCAAGAAACATAAATTGGGATAAATCAATTTTTCACATACATACATAAAAAATTCAAAAACTTGGTAAGAGTATTAATAATTGTATGTGATTGGGTGTATGACACACTCATAAATAAAAGTTTCTCCATTACTGCACAATATATACATGTACCATATATATATTTACAATCCATCTATACATCGAAGGACAAAACCTTTGTCATAATTGTTCTGAACAGATATAGTGCTATTACTGAAATAACTGATTCTTACCTGCCCTTGGCTATGCCAATACAGAGTATGAATGAAAAGAGCAGCTTATCCGTCTCAAACAATGATCGGCATACATTCTGATAGATGCTATATGTGAAGTGATCGTTAAGGCTCTTGATACGTCTTTCAAGGTCGTTAGAGGGCTCACTAAGACTGATGGACTGTAAGAAATAAATAGCAGCATTGAATTAGAAATTATTGCATTTAACTTGTGACAATAGTGGATAATATCAATCATTTACATTAGATTGAGTTACATGTAATATATAACAAGAATAAAGTAATCATCATGCAATCCTACTGCACTTTGAGGTAAATGCTGCAATATGGTTGCCAAATATTTCCATCTTTCATTTCCTTCTGTATATAAAAGATATAATCAAGTTCCAAAAATACAGAACGTTTTTTGAAGAAAATCAATCATCATACCATTGTAGAGACAGTAGTAAATACATGAAATAACTAGCAGAAACATTGTCTTATCTTTCATCTCTTAGGACTGTCAAGAATTCAACCAGAATATAGTGACCATTCTTCACAACCCAATCAGATGTTCCCTCAATGAACACAAAAAACAATATATTTTCAGCTGGATGTGTAGCACTATAAAATAACACCATTTAGTACAAGAAACACATCAGTACAATACAAAATGGTTAGTAGTCCTATTGCACCAAGGCCCTGGGTTTCAAACAACAAGGCTACACACAATATTAATGATATTATGAAATTACTTTTCCGTTATGACAAATACATCCAATAAATTTTCCAAAGAATCATATAAATGCAATTAAAAATCAGATATTGCTTTCATTCCTTTAATGAATGAACAATTGAATGAGTCAATACATCAATTTCAGGCAGTAGAGTATATCGTGCCAAGTGTCTGTGCAAGGCCATTACGGGAAAAGGTGTAATTCTAACTTCCACATTCTGCTTGAAAATGAGAAATATGAATAAAAGAGAAGCAACCAAGCCCCCCGAATAAAGAAAAAAAACATACAACAAGGTTCTGAAGAAAAAAAGAAGCACAAATACTATGCTAAAAATTGTGCAGTGGGTGCTGTTTCGGCCAGTGAGTTTGCTGTATGCTACATATGACATCTCAGAATGTGTGTTAAAAAGTAAAATATTATTTATTTCTCAAAATAAAAAATACATATGTTGCCCCTTTTCTTAAGCTGAATATAGCATAAAAGGCATACCTATTATGAAAACAGTAATTGTGATATTCATTCAAATATTAAACAAAAGTGATTACATGGATAAATAAAATATAAAATCAAGGACTGCTCAATGTAATATACTGCAATAGTTCCATTTTCAATAACGAATACAAACGTATATCGTGTGTCATTTCCAAAAGGTAAATTACTTCATGGTGTTAATTAAAGCAGTTACACACAAAAAGGATGTATTATCCTTCACCATCAAGAGTGCTGACAATACATAATTAACAACAAATGAAAGCTTGATTAGTGCAACAACAAAAAATATAGCCCCCAACATGTCTGCCACCTCAGGTAGCCCGACACATTGCATATTTAGCACTGATAACTCAATCTTCCCTTCATTTCATCTCACTACGTGGAAACAACGTCATGGTGCTGATCAACAACAAATAAAAGCTTGATTAGTGCAACAAAAACAATTAAGCCCCAAAAATGTCTGCCACTTTTAATATGAGGCCAATTCATGGCATATTGAGCACCGAAAACTCCTTCCCTTCACCTCAACACACTACATGGAAACACAAGACTTACTGGAATCTCCGCTAGCATTTCTGATGTCATTCCTTTTGTGTCATAGACAGACTGAGCGGCAATTATGAGAAGTGAAGAAAGGTCATATACATCATCAATTCATTCATCATATACTTCATTTGATTATTATTGACAAATTCATGCGATGTGATAGATACAGCATATACATTTGTTTGACTAAATCTATTTGCGTGTTCATGATAGAGTAATATTTCATGCTTTGAAAAGGATTATAACTATGAGAAAGAATAAGTTGAATTCAATCTTTTTATAATATGTAACTTAAGTATTGAAGTGTATGTATTATTGAGATTTATATCTTACCTGTAGATAGAGGTTAATAAACCAGGCCAATGAGTACTGATACATAGGCTCAATGTTAGCTAGGTCAGAGATTGTGAAGAAGAGTATCGATGAATGCTTGGCAACCTGGAGAGAAAATGGACAAATTCATTCTTATCACTTAAGAGTGCAAATAAGTCACCATTTCCCATCTCGATGTGATCACTCAATATGTCTTCTTATTCAATGAATTCAAATGAAATACACCATTATCTTTGAGAAGGAAGACATTTAATCCTCATCTTTGGCTGGAGCTGATCCTATGATCTCATTAGCATTGACAGGAGTGGAAACTGACAATGTTGATTTGATTTGATTTGATTTTATTTATTCATCATCAATAACATCAGTGATTAAACATTTGAATACATCGTGAATGGTACATGTTCATAAATGAATATTATAGATCATATTAAAGAAAAACCTAACAAAGTATTGATATGCTAGACATATGTCTTTTCTCATAGAATATAGAAGGTGATGAAAAGGAGCCAAATAATAGCACATGTGCTAGTCGAGTCTGGCCCCTGTTCTTAGCACACACTTGGCAAAAATAAATATATCATTATCAAAAAATAAAACTTGACAGTAGAAGTATACATGTTGAGTAATACCGTAGCACAATTTCTACACTCCAAATATAATTATGAAGAGGATATACCAGGTTAAAAAGTCATAGATACATGTATCTACAGATTATTTATACAAAAAATTGCATTCATTTTTTGACAAAAAAAAAACAACAAAAATGTAATATGGAGATTATTTACAATATATACATGTGTACTTGCATAATTCAATCACTTATTCATCAAGTAATCGTTGAGATGTTTACGAAAAGTGTTTCTAGACCCTTTGTTTTTGATTTCATCGGGAAGTTCATTCCATAATCGGGTTCCTACACAAGTTACTGAAAATTTGCCTTGTGTTGTTTTATACAGTGGTATACGTAGATGGCCCTTTTCTCTTTTTCTTGTATTGTATCTATGCTCAATTTTATCACAATAATCCGTCAAACAGTGAGGTAAATTATTATGTACTAGGTCATACATAAATGTACATAGAGACAACTCATAGAACTTGTTAATATCTAAGATTTTCAATTCGTAAAACAATGGTGCTGAACGACTCATAAAATGGCTAAATGTGATTGTCCGTATGGCCATCTTCTGTGTATACAGTATGCAATTTAAGTGAGACTTGTAAGTGCTCCCCCACACTTCAATTCCGTATGATATATGAGGTTGAATAAAGGTTTTATACAACAACACTAGGATATTTCTAGGCACAAAATGCCGTAAGCGGAAGAGGATTCCTACTTTTTGTCTGATGCATTTATTAACCATTTGTATGTGGGGTTTCCAAGTCAAGTGTTTATCAATCTTTATCCCAACAAAGAGCGAAGAATCAACTTCTATTATTTCAGCTTCTGATATAGCCAGTTGCCCTTGAACATTAATCTGCCGTCTCTGGTTTCTTATTAGCATATAACTCGTCTTTTGTAAATTAATTGTCAGTTTATTAGCATTACACCAGTCTGAAACAATTTGAAGATTTGTGTTCACTTCAGTCATATCAATTTCTAAATGTATAAATCATAATCCAATCTCTCCACAAAATAATAGTATTAGTACTCATATCTTTGATGTATTACAAATAACAAGGGACATGGAGTTTCATAATGTGGGAAAATAAGAAAAGAAAAAGAAGATTCTGATGTAAACAAAATTAGTATTTAACACTACTTGTAGAGGTGACGTAGTTGAGTTCAAACGTCACCGAGCTGTCAATCACAAGGTCCGCAGTAAAAGTCCCGCTGCGGTACTAATGTCCTTTGGCAAGACATTGATCTAGATTTGCCACACTCAACCCAGGTGATGTAAATGGGTACCTGGCAGGAATGAATTCCTTGACATGCTAGAGCGCCGTAATGGCAGCCTTGCTAAAGCCAGGGTAAAAATCTCCATCTGTACGTGCCTCAGAATAGTTAACTAAATTGATGGCGCATATTAAACAAATTCTGTAGTATTATTATTACAAGAACATTAAACTTAAAAGCTAGCTTCTGCTTGTTTTATATGTATGTATAACATAACTGCTAGAGATAAATTAGACCTGTTCACATATGTTCTTACCGGTTTATATCCATCTCTTGTCTCATCAATCTCAGTCTCTGTCTTGCTGGCAATCTCCTGTTTCTCTGAGATCTCCTTCGAGAGGACCTTGGATGATGACAAGATCTCAATGGCTGTCTCATCTTCTAGAATGTTCCCTTGAGATGAGGATAGAACCTGAAGAAGAAAAAAATAGAGATACCAAAATATGAGATTCAAATGTATAATCTCTGAACAAGGTAATGCATTCAATTGGTGTATTTCATATCTATGACTAAACAGAAATATTATTTGATCATTATAAGTAGATCAAACAAAAATTGCTCTATTGTGGATGGTTTGAAAATAACTTCATTACTTTTCAACATTCTTTTTCTGGTCAACGTTGTCAAATCTAAACACATTGTGAGTTAATCTCAAATTCCAAACAAACCTACTGATCTCAGATAGATAAGCAATAATGAATGCTGTTGAAAATCCATGCAACAAAAAAGGAAATATTCACAAATGCTAGTTTTAGTCAAATTTGTATTAAAAACTAGATGGAACTTCGACTGCGCGCAGTCGAAATGATGCCTCCATCATAGAGCAGTTTTACAAACCAAAACAGAAGAAATTTTTCAAATTCAAGTTCAATTGTAATCCATTAACAGGTTCTCAGAATATCGTGATTACAAGCAATTTCTCATATACATATATGACCCTTTGATCTTTGACCTCATGACCCTAACATCTACTCAGTTCATTGGCTCTGCAAGATGTCCCGAGTTAAATAGTAATCCATCTGTCAGTTCTAATGAGAATGCGTTCACAAGCTATTTTTGCATACATAATGAGCCCATGACCTTTGACCTCATGACCCAAGAATCTACTCAGTTCATTGGCTCTGCAAGATACATACATGATCTAAGTTTGGCAGGAATCCATCAATCTGTTCTAATGATAATGCGATCACAAGCTATTTTTGCATATATTATGAGCCGCATGACGTTTGACCTTGACCTCATGACCCCAGAATCTAATCAGTTCATCAGCTCTGCAAGTAACATACATGACCTAAGTTTGGCAGGAATCCATCAATCGGTTCTTGAGATAACGCGATCACAAGCTGTTTTTGCATACATAATGAGCCGTGACCTTTGACCTCGTGACCCCAAAATCTAATCAGTTCATCTGCTCTGCAAGATACATACATGACCAAAGTTTGGCAGGAATCCATCAATCGGTTCTTCAGATAACGCGATCACAAGCAGTTTTTGCATACATAATGAGCCCTGTGACCTTTGACCTCGTGACCCCAAAATCTAATCAGTTCATCGGCTCTGCAAGATACATACATGACCAAAGTTTAGCAGAAATCCATCAATCGGTTCTTCAGATAACGCGATCACGAGCAGGTTTTGCATACATAATGACCCCTGTGACCTTTGACTTTTAACCTCATGACCCCCAAAATCTAATCAGTTCATCGGCTCTGCAAGATACATACATGACCAAAGTTTGGCAGGAATCCATCAATCGGTTCTTCAGATAACGCGATCACGAGAACGGGACGTACGGACGGACAGACGGACGTACGTACGGACGGACGGACAGACGGACGGACGGACAACCCGAAAACATAATGCCTCCGGCTACTTCGTAACGGAGGCATAAAAACATTTCTAGTACACTTAATGTGACAATACCAACCTCTAGAATCTTGTCTTCAATCTCTTTGAGTTGTTTCTTGTTCTTAGCACTCTCAATGATGAGCTGGTTCTTCTTCTCTTCTAGGTCTGGCTTCTCTTTGGCTGCAACCAAGCCCAAAAGCTGATCCTCTAAGCCAAGGGGTGTGATCATGAAGTTTAGCAAAGTCACCTGGAAAAATTATGACAAAAAGCGGGGACCATTTTTTTAAACTAATACATTTTACAGATCTGTAATGTGTCATTTATCTTAAAAAGTTGAAACCAAGGAAGGATAATTCCTCTTTTCTTTTGTTTATAACAGACAATAAGATATAATGTTTCAAAAGCTCAGGTAAAATCCATGAAAATGTGAACGAAGTTATCACACCAAATGCAAGACATCACGAAATACAGTATTAGTGACTGCATTATGCTTAAGACCAAGAAACAGTGGTCAATTTTGCCAATATCATTTCAACTGCTCAATGCTGAAAATCCCTTTATACGTACTATAAAGAATCCAAAATATATTTTCAATCATTGAAAGACCACACGGTTCCAAGTTCTACAATCTGGACACTCTAGTTAAAATGGACAAAACATATAGGAGGATCGTTGTCTCACCTTGACAGAGACTTCAGGAAGGTAGTGTGGATTCCGAAGCCTCGTCGTGATGTAGAACTTGAAATCTCGACTGAACTCTACCACATTATCACCAAGGCGGATGTAGTCCAAACCATTCTGTACAAACATACAGAGGAATTCATGAGACTTGACACACGTATGTACGCACAAAATTATTTGGTTCAATTATTCATTGTAGGATAAGAATCTGGTATTGGAATCAACATCATTAATCAAGGCTTAAACATTCATCATTCATCAATCACTGCTCTCCTATAATTTTTTACTATTAATTTTAAGAAACACAGATAATTTCATAAGACTTGTAGTTTTAACCAAAATTACATAGAGAACATGTACTAAATGCCAAGAAATCACAGGCTTGAAACCCAAGTAGACAACTTCTCCAATTATATTCCAAGGACTTTAAAAAAGAATGATATTATTTCAATTTCGGTAGTTCTACTCACCTGTTTGAAGGTTTGTTTCAGCAGCAGTGGTTCCAGGACAGGGTCCAATTCTTCACCCACATTCTCCAATAAACATGGCTGACCAAACTGCGATATACACATAATCAAGCAAAATTAGAATACAAAATCATTCAACATTGTATACTCAAATAGGGCATATGAACATTTTGTGACACTATATAGCACAAGGTTGATGTACACAAAGCTAGTGTCCATGATTTAAAAAATGATGAAGATGAGGGAGAGAGAATTATTTTACTACCACTAACAAAGCAACTGAATATAGTGCGGGTAGAAACATCCAGTCTTTTATTTTAATATCAAGGTACCTCTTCCTTGCACTAATATCACTTTTATTACATGCACAGTCCTCACAAGTTCTCCTCTTAACAGTCTCTTTCTAGTTTTTTACACAATTGAAAATAATACAAATAATATTCTATGGAAAGACAGATTTATTGTCTTGGACAAGCTAGAATACAATTTTGACTGACCTGCATGCAATTCTCTAATGTCCTTGTGTAGGTGGGGTCAGATAGTTTAATGACCTGTAGCTTGTTAGGTTTCTCCATGTTCTTGACCCATTTATTGGCTTGACCTTGAGGGTCAATCATGAGAGGCCATCGGTTGGCATTGGTCACTATCAAAGCATTGTCAGTCGAGAAGCTAGAGGGTGGAAAACACAATAAAAGTTGGATTAGGCGATAGAAGTTGATATACTGTCATGAAAGTAAGGTATCGGTAATTGTTGGGCAAGAAGAATACATATATAGCACATTCTGCAAATCCAAAGTTCTACATGTATCTCTCCAGGTATCAAACAAAAATGAACATTGTTTCCTAGAATGTGCCAGATTAATCATTTTTTCAACAGTTTCATTTTGTGTTCATAATTGTTGTATTAGCTTGACACTAGCAGGTGCCCGGGACACATGGCCCGGGCTCAAAATCCAAGTCTGGACCCCAAAAATGTCTCAAAAATTCATAAGACTCAACCATATAAATTCAAAATAATTATATCCAAACCCCTTACAAAAGAGTTAGTGTGAAGCCCTATAACATGTCATATTTTAAAGTTCCTTGGAACGCAATAAAATGAGAACTGCATGGTAATCAGCAAAGTCAGATAACCAAATGAAAGCATTCTTTTTCAAGTATTTCTATAAATTGGATTGTTTGATATGGGGGGAAAGGGACTCTCTATAAACTGAACCATGAAAGTAGTAGTGCAGAGAATTGAAATCTTCAATAACTTTCTCACTGATTCTAACTTACTTATCAACAGGTAATCCTGCTAACTGCCAATCTCTAACTTTGACTGGATCTCCGAGAGTAGCAGAGAGAGAAAAGACGCTTGATACCGGGATAACCTTCTCCACACACATATCATACCAGTCCTTCAGACATTCCTGCAATCAAAATGAGGGAAATTAGACTTTTATAATATAACTTTTTCATTCATGAAAATGTATTGAATAAAACATTTTTGTTTCATCTTCTAACTTACATGGCTGATATTTTTGTTTTGTTTTGTTAAGATATCATTGATTCAATGTGACTTTCTTCTTGGTAATATACAAGACATATATCCAGGCCTGCATATAACCCTCACACATACACTTGACAAAACAAATGAACGTTGTGCTATGAAGGTGAGCAAAAAAATATATAAAATAAACATGAAAATTTCAAAGAACAATTAAAATGTTTGTCAATGCAGCAGATTGCAGATATTTCTTTTATAGGTACTTTTCCAAAAATATCTTAAAAAGAAAAAAGTATTTAATATGATATCTAAATGATAGTGAATTGATCATCTTACCTGTCTAAATGACAAAGTAAATGGGCCAAGGTAAGCGACTACACCAGCTGATAACAACACATCACCCACAATGTTGATATACGTCTCACTCAGCTCCTCCGTCAGCTGTACATGGGTAAATAGATCAATATATTGTAGAAAACACCATCTACAAATCAGCAATCTGCAAATATGCATGTTTTAAAGCCTTACATTTTTTTACTACAATGTAAACAAATTTTAATTTCTCCTTTGAACAGAATGAAACTGATAATTGTTCAGAAGTGTTGTCTGCTCACTGTCATTTAGTTGAATTTTAACACAACACTATCTTTGTTATATATCTCTTGCCATTCATCTGATCCACTTTGATCAAGTGTGTTATGAGAAAGTATACCATGACACAAATTGAAATGATCTGATGTTTTTTTAACAATGTAACTATATAGAAACTCAGACATTGCTGACGTATTAAGCGCTATATAAGCAAAAATATTATTATTATAGATTGAACAGTTGTAATGATTTCTATCTTACCTGTAGCCATCTATCTTTCTCTCCTCCAAGTCCAGCAATCAACTTCTCAGCTCGGATCAGTTTCAGCTTCGTCAACTCAATATTATCCTCCAAATCCTGCAAAATACACACAATGAGAACAGGATCAAGATACTCATATGGAATGGTCTGTACTGATGTGCAAGTGAGTCATTTATCCAACTTCTCAATCTATACATTTGATCAGTGTGTTATGGAATGAAAATCTAAAATTCATATCTTAACAAAAAAATAAGGACAACATTGCCATGAATCTGAACTTGGCTGACAAAGCATAATAATAATAAGTAGGATAATCATTGCAAGATATTGAAAATGGTCCATTTATAAAGAGATGTGAATAATCTGAATCGTACATCAGATAATCAATTCATCTAGAAGTAACGAGAGCGTATGTCTCACATGTTATGGTTTGGTTTATAGTGAATATCATTCTCATGGTGTAGTGGTGTCGTGGTCGAGTGGATATGTCACCGGACTGTGAATCACAAGGTCCATGGTTTGAGTCCCGCCACAGCACTAATGTCCTTTGGCAAGACATTAATCTACATTTGCCACACTTGACCCAGGTGAGGTAAAATGGGTGCCTGGTAGGATTATTCCTTGAAATACACTGTGCGCTGAAAACAGTTGTTGTAGCTAAAGCAAGGGTAATAATTTCCAAAGCTCTTTGGAAGTACACAGGGACGTTACAATGTGATAAACAAGAACAGAATATTATTATTATAGTGAGTTATGATTGATTTGGATCATATGTGCTATCCTTTCAGAACAGGGCCAAGATCAAACCAAAAACATCTCTCACCTTCTTCTCTCCTTCTTTACTAGATAGCTGATCGTTCAGAGCTTGTAGTTTCCCCATGATCTCCTTCAAGACACCTCTTTTCTCATTAAGATGACCTTCTTGCTCCTCTAGTTTGGATTCCGCTTCCTGAAGACGTGCTTTCTTGGGGGCGACCACCTACATGACCATGTCACATTATAAAAAGAGCTTTAATACTATCTCTAGCAAATAGAATGTGGCAAAAATGAGAACTTAACTTGCTGTCTTCTTTACATGCAAATAAAACAAAAATTTGTTACTGTTCAACCGATAAAATTTTATCTGGCATACTTACAATCCTGTACTTTAACGAAAAAAACGAAGGTTGATGGGGCTGGTGTGTTCCTATCTACTCTAGATTTAGCTACTCTATAGTCGTTAAAGCAACGAATATCAAAGGCTCTTCAGCAGAGATCTACCTATTAGTCCATATACCTTTATTTTTATTTTTATAGGAGAATTAAAATCATCACCGTAGCAGATGAAAGAATGGGCCTCTAAATAAGGGACCAACTCCAATACCCTTTGCACCAGGAACATAAGATTTATTAGAACAGTAGGGCAATTAAGGGGTTCAGCTCCCAAGTCCCCTGCAGGGGCAGGTATCCCATTCAAACAAATTTATGTCTTCTTCACATATTAATGATTCCTACAACGTGTAGGCTAGCCAGAATCCGTACCACCATTTTGGTATGAAAACATATCTACACTTCATGATTTGTTTTGAAAAATTGAGCTTTTTGCTCAGGTGAGCTACATAATATATCAAGGGGTCAATGACACAAAGACATAACTCCATTTTGAGAAAAAATGGTTTATGTGTCACTGAGCACTTGGGCCTTCAGGAGTTAAGTCTATAGCCATTGACTTAAATGGGGAGTTGGGTGGAGTTAAGTCTATGTGTTTCCTCAAATACTCATTTTGGCAAAATATGGAGTTACGTCTTTGTGTCACTGAACCCTCGATATGATTCATGATGGTGCATTACCTTGGCCACTCTATCATAGACCTCCACGGCTCTGACCCAGCTGCACAGACCTTCACACGCCGAGGATACCTTCTTGACCACCTCAGGTCTGAAGTCTGGATTGTTAATATACTGGTCTCGGATCTTCTTGGTGATAGCAGGGGGGATGTTGTCCTTGTCGTACTCCCTGAGAGACTCCAGAAACTTCATATCCCCAAGCATCTACAGTCAAGTGAGGGAGTTGTGTAAACCATTTGCAAATAGCATAAGATTCATATATATTGACCTCGCGATCAAAGGTATCGTTTAACAATGTTAAATCTGAGATGCATGGCCCTACATGTTATCAGTGTCTGTGATATGGTGTAATATTGAAGCCCTAAGAAAAATAGCGCTTCAAAATGATCAAGAAGTGCTTCAAAAAAGTAAAAATCTTTGAGTGACCGGTTTTACCATACTCGTTTTCCCCAATAGACTGTAGGGTTACGAAGCCGTTAGGAAAACACAAAATTTGGTTTCAATTTCCAATCATAAATATCTTGATAATTAGACAGCCGATTGGCTTGTAAAAGTCATGGGATTCCTAACTGACCTATAGGTTTATAATTTGCAGCATGAGTTAAATCCAGGATTTTGTTTTAGAATCTAAGACAAAGTTGCAGGATCCCTTTAAATTGATGACAAAGTCTAGTTGGTCACAATTTTTTTACTAAATCAATACTTCTCTCAATCTGAATCTAATGTTTCATCAACAAATTCAGTCAATCTCTCTATTTGCACTGTTCATTGGTTAAAGTTTAATATCAACAGTGCAGATTAAGCATCATCTCCCAAAATGCATGCCTCTTCATTGAATAATCATTTTGTTTGCTCAAATGCTCAAATGAATTTTCTTCTCTAAAATGTAGCATTTATACCCGTCTTTTGTTCTCTAAGACATGTTTGGAGCACACTTACCCTTTTCGCTCCTGGCCAGTAGTCATCAAATTGCTTGCCTTGATCATTAGTCTTCTTTTCTCCCTTTATCCCCTGCAAAAAGAAAAAAAAAATCTTAAAATAACTTGGTTGCTATACACCATCATGAAACTGACTTTTATGGTAAAATAGTATGTACAAACTAAATGTTTGCACTTTTTTATCTACACATAAAACTAAACACAAAGAAAATTACGTGTATTTGCCCTACGAACCAACTATTGGTATATTCATCGTCATCATCAGGGGTAGCATCACTATTATTTACACAATAACACCACCTAAATTATCGTTATCACTACCATCATCATCACCATGGTCAACAATACCATCAATATCACCCCAACTATCATCATCACAATCATCATCATCACCATCACCACAATCATTGTCATTACAATCACCAGCATCATCATCGTCCTCATTATCATGAACATCATCACGACCACACAACCTTGACCACCACAACTCTCATCATCATCATCATCATCATCATCATCATCATCATCATCATCATCCATTTCTAACCATTTATGATGCAGATGGCTTACATAACCAGTCTGACACGAACAGGGGGATATATATTTCATGGTTTTAACAATGGTGATATTTTCTTGAGAATATCAAGAACCCCCCCCCCCCCATCATAACCACCACCCAAACTTTCACCACCACCACCACCACCATCATAACTGTTACCATCACTTACACCTCCACCATCAACATGGACATCACAATAATGATTTATATCTAACCTTCATGATGCAGATGGCTTCCATAACCAGCCTGACACCAGCCGGAGGGTTCAACATGGTTTTCACTATGGTGATATCCTGCTGCTTCAGTGTATTCAGCGCTCTCACAGCAGCATCCAATGCTGGCATGGCAACTGCTAGATTCGCTTCACAGTCCTCCTGCAGATGTACAAATAAACAAAATGATTTTTAGATAAACAAAGAAATTGATTTGGTACATAGGTAAAACCCAAAGTTTAAATTGAGCCGCTCTAAAGTGTTGGGAGCCCCAAATTTACCCCAAATTTGATGGCAAAATTTCACTTAAATTGTATCATAATGTAAAAGAGGATGTCATTTGAGACACATTTCTGCAAAAAAAATATTAGTTAAAGATTTATAATTTGTTTTTTTTGTTGTATGCAGAAAACCAAAATTTCGCATGCTTTCATCAATACCGGTATTTAGATTCCAACACATTTGTTTTGAGGGGCTTTAAATTCATGAAATTGAACAAAATATTACTAAAGGAAAAACTGTAACACTTTGGAATAATAAAGAGACAGTCAAACTTTTATCCTAATAGAAATAACTCCACACTACATGGATGCAAAATGTATTTAACGATTAACCAAAGATTTTCTATTTACAATTTCATATGTTCGATGTGGATAAATGAAACTTGTAATGGGTGACTATGCAGTCTGTATGCCTACAAACTAAGTGTACATTAAGAAATATTTCCAACGATTAAAAAAAAATAATTCTAGAAATCTAGCAAGATTAGTATCAACATCGGACTGACCTTGATTGCCTGAGCTTCATTAGCAGCAGCATTAGCAACTGCCTCGTCAGCAGCAACGATCTGTCTCTTAGCATCAACCTCCTGCGTCTCTGCTTGTACAATCACAATCAGTTTATCAGTCTCCTTACTGTTCTCCATCAGCTTTGGTTGTAAGGCTGTCAACTCCTCTTGCATTACAGAGATCTAATTATCAAGAGAATCAGAAGGGTAAAAAAAAGAGTCAAGGGAAACGGCTCTACTCCCTCCCCTTGCATCACAGGGGATGATGACTAATGTCAGAAAGAAAAATCATCAAAAGAAATAGCCAATTTTATATCCTGCATCAAAAATTTATTGGTTTTGAGAAATATTTCAACTATTTTAAAGTTGCTCTGAAAAAGTATCTTTGGGAGTAGAAGTACTATTTGAGAGTACTATCTGGGGTTTAGAAGAAAAAAAATTGATGCATAAAACAAATATAAAACAAAAACACCAAGCCTTCTTTTAGAGGTACTGGTTAAAACAATGGGCCTCAGTGACTCCAATAGCACATAGTTTTAACCAGAACCTCTCAAGACAGTGTATATTTGTATACTATATTTTTGTTAGCTCATCTTGCATCACAGAGATTGAAATACCACAGCAGGAGACATATTACTTTGAGCAAAACATTGACCATCATCAAATCAAATGTGTATTCATATACTTGTACTTGATATATTAAATATATTTTGCTTTGTATTTCATGATACCATATGGCAGTATACAAAATGAACTGAACCTCCATCTCTCACATATAAAAGAACACATAGGTGATTCTATATTTTTGTTAGCTCATCTTGCATCATAGATATTGAAATACCACAACAGAAAACATATTACTTTGAGGAAAACATTGATCAAGATCAAATCAATAGATACACTCCTCTGACTATTTTTTGAGAAACAAGAGATTTGGACCAAGTCTAAAATGATACTGACCTGAGATGCAGCAAAGTCAAGTTTCTCAAGTCCCACCATGTATCTATTCTTAAGAGTAAAGATCTCCATTCTCTTGCGATTAAGAAGCGTCTTGAAAGTCTTGATGAGCTCTAGGTACGAGGTTGGTGTCACATAGTTGGCTCTCCTCAGTATGGTGAAAAACCTGTATACAAAAACAAAAAAACAGAGTTTTAATTCATACACATCTATCAAATTTATAAAAACTAACTAAACTTTGTAGGTAGAATTTTCACACGGAATATATCTACAAACTATAAACAGAGTATGTCAGCACTTTTTACATGTATGTCCTCCATTGCCATATTGGATTTAGTAAAAAGTGAAAATCAAAGTGAAAAACAAAGGACAAGGATAATACAAGCTTCACCTGAAAGTAGTGCGATACAAAGCAATCCAGCCCAATTGGTGAGGTAAGAACTGTTCATTGGCTTCAACATGTAGTTCATTAGTATAATGATTGCAATAAGAATTCTCAAAATTCATCATCAAGAGTGGCTAGTTGTCAACGGTCATGTATGTATTAGAAGCACTCACCTATCTGACATAGCTCTGACGCTCTCGTGAAAATGTTTACACATGACAACCGTCTCGGCTCTGATCTCATCCGACATCTCAACATCATCCAAGAACTTGTGGGCTACCATCTCCAGAGCATCCTCTGGCCAGGCCTGGAAAGAAAAACAAGAGAAACCAAATAAAATAGTTCCAAAGTATGAAATAATTTAATTGCCACAATACATTTTGAAATGAAACCCAATTTATTAAGACATGTTTCAATTTTCAAAATCAAAAGTACAAAGAATGCCTAAGTGCTTCGCAGACCTTGAAAGTAAAAAAAGATGTCATTCCATAATTTTATTTGTCCTGAAAAGTGTACTACATAATTAAATCTACATCCAGTTGGATGCACAAGACTATAGTTGCATACAGCTGTACAACCTTCTTTCTCTGTCCTTGCCCAGAAAGGGAGCAGCTCTAATCTATATTTTGTAAATTATTCTGGTTCATGAATAAGTCAGGTTTAATAAGTGTAGTTGTAGACTGAACAACATGAATGTAACAAAATTGAAAGAATTAAGAACTTAGCAGTAATTGTCTTTCCTCTCAAGTACATGGCAAAAGAACTAACTTGCATCAATTGCAATGAATTACATGTTATTCCAAACCACTATAAATGTATGTGACTTTTACCTTGAACCAATCAATGGTACAGCAGTTGATAAGAGAAGGAAACATCCTAAGTCTGTTCCTAAATGCATCTCCAATAGGACTAAATGCTAGTACTACATGAAGGTTGCGTCTGATTCTCTCTATGAACTTGTTGTACATGTTGAGTGGTGTCATCTCAATCTGAATGTTCTCGGCTACACATACTTGTTGCATCTGCATAAATAATCGATAACATACAATTTCTTAATTTCATTAATTCACGTTCTACAACAGGGAAGCACCATTCATCAGAAAAAGTGCAACTCTGCAATGGTAGTCCAGATTTGTGTAAACTTAGTGTCGAAAGATGAATAAGACTCAATGCAAGGGAAAAGCAGAATGCAGAAGGAAGTAAGGCTGTTAACCCACTGATGACTAAAATATATTTATATAGTCTTTATTTCATGATCAAAGTAGACAGTGGTACAAATAGATCATAATTATACAGACATATATCACAATATAGCATACATGGTCAAGGACAATACATAAATTGACGGGCATTTTGTGGCGTGCGCCTGTAATCCAGCTAACAATTGAAGTTACAAACTGATTCAGCCGAGGAAGCAGGTTCGAAACCGAGTCATGTCTTTCGGATGGTAACGTTTAAAGGTCGGTCCCCAGATGTAAATAATCATATCTGATTGATACGTGTCTGTAAAAACCCAATACACACACACACACACACACACAAATGTTTACATTAAAACAAATATATAAAGCTATTTACCTATGTCCAAATCCTAAAAGATATTGTATTTGTCTAAAAAAGTAACATTCTCAAAATATGATTTTCCTTTATCTGTTTTTTTTTATAATTCTGCCCTCTCCCTCAACAATATTCTAGATGTCAACGCTACTCACCTTCTCAATAATCTCAAGACGTTCTTCATTCTCAAACAGGTTCGGTATGTCTCCTGTGTTCAAGATCATGTTGATATCTTCAAGAAAGGATTCCTCCTAAGATCACAAATGTCGAGAAAAATAACGGAGACTTGCAAAATAAGATAGATAATCAAATAAATAACAGAAACAAGCAACAAAGAACACATGTTGGTGTATTCTTTAGAAATAAAAAGCCAATCTTCTTCCTATCTACATTGTATGTATACATTGTGTTTACCTGTTGGAATTTACATTGTTCATGTTTGTACTTTCATACACTATAGACCTATCACCATTTGTATCTTTGTGTCATTATCTACATATAATGTATAAGAATTGTATTCACAAGGCATGCATTGCTATTTACACTTTTATGTTTGTTTGTACTCTCATTCCCAGAGAGGGGGTCAAAGAGTCAATAAAATTCTACAAATTCTACATATGTAATTCTACATATGTATTCATAGAGAGTTATAATATAATGTCATAGCCCAAAAAATTACATGAAAGGAAATAGGAGGTTTTAAAAGGTTACACAAATCATCTCCTAATGTTTAATACAACTCTTAGACAATGTATGGTAATCACCAACTTACTAAAAAGACAATTTTACCTTGATTTGATGATCGCCAAACAGGAAGACAGTACTGCATCCTTCATCTCCTGCTTTCCTCATCAGCTGTCTGATGTCATCTCTCCAATCAGCTTGTGTGTAGTTCTTGGTAATCTCAATACTGAACAGCTCGTACATAGCCATGAACGATGCTAACCGGGCTGCACTAGCTCGACCGCTCCCACCAATACCTGAAGGAGAGGATAGGATAAAACAATCAGAACTTGTCTTTTAGCACGGGAATGTTTTTAATTGGAAGGACTAATAGATAGCTGTTCTGAACATACGGATCATTTGAAAGGCAACTAGATGGAACTTCAACTGCGCGCAGTCGAAATGATGCCTCCGTCATAGAGCAATTTTACAAACCAAAACAGAAGAAATTTTTCAAATTCAAGTTCAATTGTAATCCATTAACAGGTTCTCAGAATATCGTGATTACAAGCAATTTCTCATGTACATATATGACCCTTTGATCTTTGACCTCATGACCCTAAAATCTACTCAGTTCATTGGCTCTGCAAGATGTCCAGAGTTAAATAGTAATCCATCTGTCAGTTCTAATGAGAATGCGTTCACCAGCTATTTTTGCATACATAATGAGCCGCATGACCTTTGACCTTGACCTCATGACCCCAAAATCTAATCAGTTCATCGGCTCTGCAAGATACATACATGACCAAAGTTTGGCAGGAATCCATCAATCGGTTCTTTAGATAACGCGATCACAAGCTATTTTTGCATACATAATGAGCCCTGTGACCTTTGACCTCGTGACCCCAAAATCTAATCAGTTCATCGGCTCTGTAAGATATATACATGACCAAAGTTTGGCAGGAATCCATCAATCGGTTCTTCAGATAGCGCGATCACAAGCTGTTTTTGCATACATACTGAGCCCTGTGACCTTTGACCTTTGACCTCGTGACCCCAAAATCTAATCAGTACACCGGCTCTGTAAGATACATACATGACCAAAGTTTGGCAGGAATCCATCAATCGGTTCTTCAGATAACGCGATCACGAGAACGGGACGTACGTACGGACGGACGGACGGACAACCCGAAAACATACTGCCTCCGGCTACTTCGTAACGGAGGCATAATAAAAGATGGATTCTATTCTTAAAAACGTCCCACAGTCAATAATATTAAATCACATTCATATGAGTGCAAACTACATGGTGAGAGAGCAAAATATTGTCCTCTTTAGAAGCTCTGGGTATCTGAAACTGTTACAGACAAGGTCAATAAATATGATGTGCTTAAGTACAAAATTCCTTTTGAGAACAGGATTTCTTGGGGAATATAACAAAATTGTCCTTTCTCATTTCAACAGTAAATTTAATTTCTCCTTCATACATGTAAATGTATGTTATTTATCAGATAGAAACATTTCAATAATATGTTTTCCTTTGTAACTGTAGAATCACAACGGCAAGTAAACTGTGCGTATAACAAAATCTTTCATTGGTTGGGGTTACCACATTATGTGGTTTCATCTTCTACCAACCTCTACAAAAATGCATGGTTTGACAATAGTCTACTCCACTGTTTTTGCAATATCAATATGGAGACATATTAAGTTTAGAGGCAGTTTTACAGTTGACTCACCGACGAGAAGAGCATGTCCATTGGGTTGTTTAAGAACTCTACTGATCCTTGAGATATGTTCAATTGCAAACCGGAACATCACTAGATCCATGGGAGCTTTAGTCATCATGTTATACTCTTCTAGATACTTCTCAACATTCTGAAATGAACAAAAAGAAAACTTGTAAAAGAGCAGTCAAAATCAATTCAATCAAAATCATTTTCATTGAATATGTAAATATATTGTTATATATTATATATATATATATATATATATATATATACAAGAGAGAAGGAATCTTGTAGCGCTATATGTACTTTGTATCAGGATTGGAGAAACAAAGTATGAATCACCAATTATTATGTTGAAAGTAGATAGATAACTATCAATTCACTAATTTGTATCTACCACAGAGCCACCGATAGATAGCAGAGCTCTAAAAGAGAGTCTGATAGTTCAGCACATTTCCCTCCCTTCTAATGGATAAGTTGTTGGAAGAGAGAGGGGGAAAGAACTGGGAGTGGTACTAATAG
The DNA here is from genome assembly GCA_035222895.1 of Strongylocentrotus droebachiensis. Lineage (NCBI taxonomy): Eukaryota > Metazoa > Echinodermata > Echinoidea > Camarodonta > Strongylocentrotidae > Strongylocentrotus > Strongylocentrotus droebachiensis. Next base: position 118,186 of record JAVYIG010002635.1, on the reverse strand, counting down.
AGAAGGCTAGGAGCCGAGGGTTGTGGAACAGCATGATCGCCAAAGTCAAGCGATATGGCACTTAGAGAGAGAGAAAGAGAGAGTGATTCAATTCTATTGAGCCAATATGTGATGGTAATTTACCTCTCTGAGTCCCTCAAAATCAGTGATTTCATCATAGTTCTTCTCATCATCCTTGGTCCTCATGTAATCTCCAAAGAACAGGCTACAATGTCAAGGAGAAGAACAATCTTTATCTCGTTCTAACAAAAGCATATAATGAATGAGGTAAACTTTGGAAATGAAAGATGTCAGCAGTGGGATATAAAGCAAGATAATACATGGTGACACAAAAATCATTTTAATCTTTGATAACTAAAATAAGCTGTTTTTAATTCAGCATAGATTTCTGATTTTTACTGATGAAACTAGCTGTCAAATCATTAGTAACAATTTATGTTGCCTTGAAAGTTTGCAGTAACTTATGTTTTTTTCTTTTTTCTGTTTAAACTGATATTCTTAATTTTTTGCGAACTACAAGAGTAATTATATGAGGATTTAAGAAGCAAATTATGTTGTAGTGCATTTGCTATAATACATGATGTTATATTTGGTTGTATAGCAGGACAATGAATCTACTCACTCTACATATCTATAGGCAAATGGGTTTCAGGGTTCTCTACTTGTAATCAAAACATGATGGCAACATATACTTACCCTTAAAAATGTACATTACTAATAAATTCAAAAATACAAAATAATAACACAGCCGATGCAACATGCAACATGCAAAATTCAAATGTGACCATGCAAGCATGCAAATACAACTGCATAATATTACTAATGCTAGGTTTAATGCATTAGTCATACACTACATAACTATACATATGATCTATTCTACTAAGGCATCCATTGGTACAGGCAAGACGTATTAGGATTCGTAAACATTTCAAGAGAAAGTGCAACTACATCAAACCACCTGTATTCACACCTCAAGTGATACATGATTAGTAATCACACTTAGATTATAACAAAATAAAGCATTCCAAAGTGTTATGGCTTGCAACCACAAACAAATTTGTTTAATATGAAGAAATCTTACATTACTTCATTTTTTTTCTTTTCCTTTCTTTTTATGCAGGATCATCCGGGTCTGCATACCATTACCTTAAACATCTACATTTTAGGTGTCAATGAAATATTTTAATTCACCAGCATCAGGACAATCTCCCTTCATCAAAACACAATCTAAAATTCCAGCTATTAAAAATGTCCATGCAAAAATAGAAAATCAAGTGTAAAAGAGGAAAAAATGAACGTGTTAGGAGAAAAGATTAATAAAGTTCAGACAAATTCGACTGCACTTGAGGGAAGACTACCTGCGAAGATGTTCATCTCGTATTTCGGGATGTGCGCTACTGCTGCATGATGGGAAGGCAGGGGTGGAATGGATGCAAATAATGTTTATACTTGATGATGGGAAGGGGTTTGGAAGATACATATTTGTTTGCAATCTAAACTAACATGTATATATATGCACAAAACACTGTCAGACATTATATAATGATGAAAGCAACATTTTAATACATTTACATTGCCGAGCATGTATACAAAAATAAATGTCTATTCTATTCAAAGCAAGAACAAGATTGAATGCTTTTCAACAAATTTGAGGGTATAATGCAGGGTTTATCACTTTGCAGACAAATCATTCATTTTTCTACATGATTACACACTTTGATTGCACTAAAAGGACCATCATATATATATTTTTTGAAATAGAAACTTTGCAGGCATATCGCTTCACTCTCAATTGCAAATTGATGCTCTACACAACAAATCTAAATAAGACATACATATCAATACCAAATTTTGCTTCCACACATGAAATATATTCAGGATATCATACTAAAGGGAAAACAATTATGTTTGCTTTGTAAGAACACTTCTATCTTTGCAATAGATCTATTGCTGAGTAATGTGACTTAATAAGTGTTCTTAGCATATTATTCTATTTGCCTTGAAAAAGGCGAAAGAAGTTCAATGTATGTACATAAATTATTATTCATACAAAGTGATGTTCCTGTTTGCTATTAAACATATATCTCAAGGATCAGTAGAGTTCTTATGCAACCCAATGGACATGCTCTTCTTGTTGGTGAGTCAACTGTACACTGATGAATAGTGTTGGTTATACTTAGTTTTTGTAGAATACTTTATCTTATTCATTTTATATTTGGAATTATTCTTGTAAGCGTTATGCAATAACTGTTTAAAAATTGCTATGTATTTCATGTGCTTCTATTGTAAACTGAATGTAATTCAGCTCTCCATCAGGCTGCTATTTTCAGTATTTTTAATAAACCATTCAATTATAATTTTTAAAAACTTGAAGGGAACTACGTACCTCCTCATGTTGGTGTCAGTAACCTCTCGGCCAGTCGTCAGATGAGTGAAGACTGTGTTCATTTTCTCTTTAAACTGACTCTGAACAACACTCTACAACCCAAAACAAACAAAATCAACACAAGAATGCTTACTCATCAATGCATTTTGGTTATAATGACACACGCTAAGGACATTGTATAAGAACTCCATATCACATTAAAATGGAACGGGAGGGGGGGGGAACCTAGCAAAAAGCATGTATGGGTAAGTAATACACAAGCAGGTGTGAATAATACAAAGATAATTTTTTTTGGGGGGGGGAGGGGTGGGGGGGGGGTTACACCCTCAAATGTAATAACTCCCACAAATGTAATAACGCCCACAAATGTAATAACACTTTACCCACAAATGTAACAACACCCACAAATGTAATAACACTTTACCCACAAATGTAATAATTTCACCCACAAATGTAATAATTTCACCGACAAATGTAATAATGACTTTACCCACAAATGTAATAAATTTTAAGTGATATTTTGAATCACCCACAAATGTAATAATGACTTTACCCACAAATGTAATAAATTTGAAGGGATATTTTGTCGAAAACTAAAACCCTGTAATAAAGCATGGGTATAGAGCGCAGTCTTTGCTCCAGACCCGGTTATTTCAAAAAAATTAAAAAATCTTCAAAACTAAGACCACACCATCTTCCAAACTAAGACCCGGTAATAAAGCATGGCTTTAGAGCGTAGTTTTTCTTCCAGACCCGGTTATTTCAAAACTTTTTAAAAATCTTCAAAACTAAGTTCCATCATCTTATTCCTGTGGAAGAACATATATAAGTATTGAGCGTAGTCTTTCCTCCAGACCCGGTTTTTCAAAAGTTAAAAAACAAACAAAAAACATAACAAAACAACAAAAAAAACCTTTTAAACTAAGACCCCTCTATCTTCCAAATTAAGACCCGGTAATAAAGCATGGGATTAGAACGTAGTCTTTACTTCAGACTCGGTTATTTAAAAAAAAAAAATCTTCAAACTAAGACCTCACCATCTCATTCCTGTGGAATAACATGGGTATAGAGCGTAGTCTTTCCTCCAGACCCGGTTATTTCAAAGGAAATAGAAATTTAAACAAATCTTCGAAACTAAGCCCATCATCTTATTCCTCTTTTTTTTCATTTAAAAAATAAATTACATTATTACATATGTGGATACAACACGTCACAAATAAATGATTGGTCGGCGGTCACACGAACTGACGAATCAGTCAAAATGGTCCATATATATAACACACAGAGAAGGGACCGATTCGATGGTTCGTTGACCGTCGACGATTTCTTAATCATGTAAATATTCTATTGTAAACAAACAAAAGGGTATCAACTGGGTTAAAGAGCTTCCCTCTTATACAAAACTCCTAAACGAGGACCCGAAAAAGGTCCTTGGATGGAAATCTCCTTTCGAGATTTTCTTTAGTAGGAAACCAGAACAAAATTATATCTCCCGTCAAAAAATAAACTATACTATCCATGGTTGGGAAAAGAATGTACAAGCTGTTCGAAGAAAGGCTTACAAGGCTTTGCAGCGTGTAAAAAAAAGAACGATTAGATCCCAGGAAAAAAAACTTAATGTACCAAACATACCAGATCAGGTAAAGGTTGTTAATATTCTTTATCTCATTGTATAATTAAAATAATTATTTCCTTTTGATCAGTCATACTTCATTTCAACTCCGTCTACTCTTAAAGCATCTGAAAAGTATTACTGAAAAACTTTTGGAGTTGTACGTGTTAAGTAGTTTTATATGGATGAATACTAAGTTACAGAAAGCCAGGTACATTTAGTATTTCGGCATCTTGTTCTCTTGTTTTTCCTAGCTTAGAAGAATTGTCACGTGTTAGGTTGTTTGCGTTTTATATCAAGTTCAGTTGATGTTATCAGAATCAATATTGCCCAAATTATAACCGTGTTTGCTTGTAAAAGACATGTGAGTTACTCCACCTTTTTATACGTAATAATTATTTTGGTTCTGTTACCGTCTGTATATTAATGAAACAACCTCTTCATTCGTTTGGAATAAAATACTTTCTATCTTACAAAATCTATGTATCCATCATTGCATTTAATACTATAAAACCATAGAGTATATAGATATTTTATCAGTCAAAGGGTTCTGCAATCGTTCATCCAAAACATGCAAATATGTTTCGCGCGATCTCGTTATACAGCTATTTATGATTTGTTATATGAAAGTATGCGTTGTTATTTGCTTGTTAACCGATTATCATCCCCCCAAAAAAGAAAAAACAGGGTCATAGTACATAATAAATATAAGGTATAATGTGTAAATCATCAGGGATAATTATGTTATAATAATTAATCACAAGGAAGATATGCTGCCGGCGAAGAAGCAAATGGAGGAATAGAAAACATTATAAAAAAAAGCTGAAGATGGAAAACGACATTGCCAGATAGACAGAGAGACAGACAGGGAGAGGGAAAGAGAGAGAGAAAGAGAGAGAGAAAGAGAAAAAGGGGGGGGGGGGAGGGGGCGGGAGAGATAGAAAGTTGGACGTAGTCCGTACTGTATTTATTTATATGATTTTTGTCTCTCCGATCAACGGTCAACGAACCATCGAATCGGTCCCTCCTCTGTGTGTTATATATATGGACCATTTTGACTGATTCGTCAGTTCGTGTGACCGCCGACCAATCATTTATTTGTGACGTGTTGTATCCACATATGTGACCCGGCACCACAAAACCACCAAAAAGTCGCAAACAATTATTTTCCTGATTTCATCTGATTATGAAAGAAGAAGTTCTCCTCATTAAAATGGTATATTACTTGTCCAAATTGAAGCTTCCTAACCCTTTCAATTTAGTGAATGAAAAGAGCTGGTGAGGGAGGTTACTGGTATTAAATTGTGAGAAAGAGAGCTTTAAAGTTTGGGGCTATTCAAGCATGCGGAGCAAGCAAACCACAGGGAAATCAATAGAAGGGTGAATCAAAAGGCCATAGCAACCACTATGAAGAGATTTTCAGATTAGGCTGAAATTTGGCCTGATGGTCAAACATAGTCTGTTCATTATGTTTCTGAGGTTTCAATGTGTGGACTTAAGTCTTTCAAAAGTTATTATGTTGTAAATGTATAGAGTTGTAATTGGACAGATTAAGTGTACTGCAACATAGTGCCGAGACACCTGCACTAGACAATGCCTATTCATGGTGGACCCGGAGTCTTTTTGTTCCCCCTTACATAACACGGCTCTGCTCACGTACAAAACCTGGCATTGTAACGACGTTGTAGACTTTTTCGCAACTTGTCACTCTCAAATGTATAAAATATAATAATGTTCTTACTCTTGATCAACAAATTCTGGATATGTGATGTAAAATCAAGCTACTCGAAGTCGTTAACGGAGAATATAAGACGAACGCAAATCTGGAACTCGGATGTGAAAGCGGATACAAACAAAATGGCGCGCCGCACTAATTGCTATAACGGACCTATCACAGCCCGCGTAGCACGACCCGTTAGCAACGACCGACCATTTCCGGACTACGATAATTTCGCTAAGTGATCAAATTTTGGAAGAGACCGAAGGCTGTGCGAAAAAAACTGGTCTAGAAAAACCGTTTAAAACACATCTTCTACTATGTTTTAGACTTCCAAATTTTGATACTAGGTACAGAAAAGACCACTCTTTCAGAAAATGCAAAAAAACAAAAATCTATTTTTTTCACCTAAATTGACATTTTAGCTGATTACAGAGAATCGCTGGTTGCGACTTTTTGTTGGTTTTGTGGTGCCGGGTCACATATTACCCCGGTCATTGGATTCCATTGCTAACAAAAAGTCGTGTATAGGTTTACTAGGAGATCCTCTCCGAAGCCGCTATCAATGTTATTGGAGACAGTCGAGTTATGGTACGTTTGGTCTATATAACTTTTTGAGCAAATGCTGAACCGTGTATAATATTTTGATTATGATCTACGCGTAAAAACACATACACATATCAACATATAATTTAACTCGTGATTAAAAATGTGGATTTTCTATACCTTCACATTTTGTCTCATTTACATATAGATAGAACTTTTCTTGGCCACAGAAACCAATAATATGTAATAATGTAATTTATTTTTAAATGAAAAAAAAGAGGAATAAGATGGTGGGTCTTAGTTTCGAAGATTTGTTTAAATTTCTATTTCATTTGAAATAACCGGGTCTGGAAGAGAGACTACGCTCTATACCCATGTTATTCCACAGGAATGAGATGGTGAGGTCTTAGTTTGAAGATTTTTTTTTTTTAAATTACCGAGTCTGAAGTAAAGACTACGTTCTAATCCCATGCTTTATTACCGGGTCTTAATTTGGAAGATAGAGGGGTCTTAGTTTAAAAGGTTTTTTTGTTGTTTTGTTTTGTTTTGTTTTGTTTTTTGTTTGTTTTTTAACTTTTGAAAAACCGGGTCTGGAGGAAAGACTACGCTCAATACTTATATATGTTCTTCCACAGGAATAAGATGATGGGGTCTTAGTTTTGAAGATTTTTAAAAAGTTTTGAAATAACCGGGTCTGGAAGAAAAACTACGCTCTAAACCCATGCTTTATTACCGGGTCTTAGTTTGGAAGATGGTGGGGTCTTAGTTTTGAAGACTTTTTTGTTTGTTTGAAATAACCGGGTCTGGAGCAAAGACTGCGCGCTATACCCAGCTTTATTTAGGGTTTTAGTTTTAAATTCGACAAAATATCCCTTCAAATTTATTACATTTGTGGGTAAAGTCATTATTACATTTGTGGGTGATTCAAAATATCACTTCAAATTTATTACATTTGTGGGTAAAGTCATTATTACATTTGTGGGTGATTAAAAATTATTACATTTGTGGGTAAAGTGGTTATTACATTTGTGGGTGAAATTATTACATTTGTGGGTAAAGTGTTATTACATTTGTGGGTGTTGTTACATTTGTGGGTAAAGTGTTATTACATTTGTGGGTAAAGTGTTATTACATTTGTGGGCGTTATTACATTTGTGGGAGTTATTACATTTGAGGGTGTAACAGGGGGGTCCACAGAAACATAACTCAAAGCCACTCATAATATTTTTCGTTGAACATTTGTATATTTTTTTTCCTGGGTTAAGATGTAAAGCATGGTAGCAAGCTAAATAATCACTTGTCAAAACTTTAAAAAGGCTCTCATTTCTTTTCAAATACATAAACATAGCTTAGTAAAAACAAGAATTTGGGTATTGGATGTGCGATGGCAGGCCACTCAAACACATTGAATACCATACAGGATTTCTCACATAGTCTGTTGAGAGCCAGAATGATGTTAACTCTACCTTAAAGTATGGGTTAATGTTCTTCTGGCTCACAACAGAAAACTTTAAGGTTGGTACACTTCACCAAATCAAAATTAATGGAAATGGACTACATGCATCATGAATTATATGTTACATTCTTTTTACTGTTAATGTATGTATTTTGTTGACTATAAGGGCCCCTCTCACAAGCTTAGCTTCTAAAGGGGTCCTAAAACCATTCAGTTTATGATGTTATCAAGTTAAAATATGTTGATTGATGCACTATTACCAGTCTCTTTTCTATGTAACAGATTATATCATGTTTTGTGTGGTTTTGAATAAAATGAAGTGAACTGAACTAATACCTTGACCATGGTGAAGAAGGTCTGGCGATCCTCGTCATCGACCAGCCGATCGTAGAACACCCTGTAGACTTCATGCACCCAGAGTCGGATGAGCTTCTTGGCTCCGTCCGCTCCCGATGGGATACAGGCTGGCTTGATGAGTAGGATGCCCTGCACGACCCTGGCAAAGTCTCGTAAGTTGAACACATAGTGGGACTTGGACGGGGTAGGCAGGAAGCTTGATATGGCTTGCATGTAGATCTCAGTGGTAGAGTATACCATGATCTAAACATAACAAACCATTGATAAATGAATTAAGAATTACATAAAAGCTGTAATGTACTAAAAGGAAGCTCGAGATGGCTTGCATGTAGATCTCAGTGGTAGAGTATACCATGATCTAAACATAACAAACCATTGATAAATGAATTAAGAATTACATAAAAGCTGTAATGTACTAAAAGGAAGCTCGAGATGGCTTGCATGTAGATCTCAGTGGTAGAGTATACCATGATCTAAACATAACAAACCATTGATAAATGAATTAAGAATTACATAAAAGCTGTAATGTACTAAAAGGAAGCTCGAGATGGCTTGCATGTAGATCTCAGTGGTAGAGTATACCATGATCTAAACATAACAAACCATTGATAAATGAATTAAGAATTACATAAAAGCTGTAATGTACTAAAAGGAAGCTCGAGATGGCTTGCATGTAGATCTCAGTGGTAGAGTATACCATGATCTAAACATAACATAGATAAATGAATTAACCCATTGACTTCTGATTGTCATATTCCCCATACGTTTAATACAGGAGCCACCCAGTTTCAGTAGGGAATGGGTTAAGAATTACAGGAAGGGTGTTAAGTACTAATCAATACTTTTTAATGATTTATGAAAATCAGCTTTTTACCCAAAAGGGTTGTCTTTAAAAGGTTTTTCATCTCACAATGTACAAAAGCTTTTTAATCAAGGTCTCATAGAGGACAATTCATTCAAATTTTCATTCTTCATATCATTGCTATCCATAAAGGACCCTAATTCCTACAACTCCTTGTACATATACCTTAAAAAGCAACATCAGGTATTTCCTAAAAACCCGGTCTCATTAGGAAGATGATTTTTGATTAATTTGTGATTGATTCTCCAAAAATCAAATTAATGGCCAGATTGTTTTAAAAACTTTTACTCAGTAATAGTATTTACCCTTGAGTATCTTCTGAGATTGGTCTCGAAACCTCGGTTGAAATGCCAGTCCAGGAGCGGAGTAAAGATGTTCTTCATGGTCTCCTCGTTGAACGTGTCTATGGCGAGGATGTTGAAGTGACGTAGGAAGCGAGGAGTGACTGTATTCCTACCCCCTCCGGGAGGACCCATCGCCGATACCAGCATGATGTCTTCAAGATACAGCACACTTGTGTCTTTCCTGAAATCCAGAGCATTCAGATCTGATTAGCATTACGGGTATTACATTTGCGTTTTACATATTTAGTTCTATATAAGTTCTACGAAGTACAATACAATTGTGTCATATTGTTGTCCTTTCAAAGATGTAGTTCTCCAGATTCTCCACCCTTCTGTATCATACATTAAGTGACCTCAATGGTGAAAAAGATTTTGGTAAATTTGATATATGGCAAGTATACCTCAGATGTAATCTTATAGTAGCACAATGGTGCTTGAGATACTTGAGATGTCCAGATACTATTATTATTATTATTATTATTATTATCATTATTATTATTATAAGCAACTTTGATTAGGCAACTAGATATTGGCGCTTTATAAATTCCTGGAGTGGATTATTATTATAGGATTTCTCGGTCACTTTCGTAAGCTTTTCATTCGTTTTGATACAAAGTTCATTCAAATTCGCGAAAAAAAGCTGCCGGTGTGTAAATTTCATTCAAAATAACACTTTTTTCATTTGATATACTTATTCGGTCAATGGATTTAGCACTTATTTCATTCAATTTAACAACCGCTTACAATTGCGCAGTTTGCATTCATTTTCGTCAACAATGGCAAATCGGACGTCCGTACCATTCAATTTCACTTTTGGTCATTCTAAATAACAAAGTTTTCATTCATATTCGCCTATCTTTACAAACCTATGGTATACATGGTATATGCACATGTTTCTCATCTAAATTAAACAAATGAGTTAATATATAACATGTCATTCTTGGTCAATATCCGGTGATGTGGTTTTATAAATAATTCCTTGCATACCAACTAAAGGTGATGGGTTTCAACAGTGATGGTGATTCAGATTTTGATGTGATTATGATTGTGATTGAACTGATACTCATAGATTGTTCTTAACATGTTCAATACAGACTAAATATAATTTACAGAAATATAAATGGCTTCAAAGAGATTACGAACATCGAATAAATTATCAAAAACAAAACCAAACAAAACATTAAAAATAAATCAATTTATAGGGTATTGATACCCCCCCCCCCCACCATTATAGTACGCCACTCCAATAAATACAACCGTAGTCTGTAAACACACACTTTGCATGCACTTATATCATTGCATATTCATAAAAAGACACTCTTGCTTAGTTTCATGCTAATTCTATATTGATGTGGCTAGGTTTTTATCTAATTAACACATGATCGTTCAGTTGCTAAATAGTGATGATTTAGTGGGTATACATAATATACACCCATAGTGAGGACAAATAAACTGTTTGTTGCTTACCAACCCATACAATTTGAAATGGATTTAGCATGGAACTAAGCTTGCGGGGTTCTATATATTTATGATCATACTGGGTAAGATTTACATGTTTAATTTGTCTGCAAAACGTGTGAAACTGTATGCAAAGAAACGAATTTGAATTACGGAAGACGCTATTACGTAATCGCGAATCGTCTTGCTTTAAATTGAAAGAAAATTTTACGAAAAAGAAACACGTTTTAATTTTAATGAAAATGAAATGGTTTTGAATGATCGTTTTAGGAATTTAAATGCTAAAAAACGAATTTGAACGAAAAATAACAGCTGCGGTAACAGAATCGGCGAAATTGAATGAACATAAAATGAATTTGTGTGGCCAACTTACGAAAGTGACCGAGAAATCCTATATTATCATTACCACCACCACCACTACCTCCATCATCATTATAATAATAGTAAAGAATAATAATAATAATAACAATAATAATAATAATAATAATAGTGAAGAATAGTAATGAATGATAATAATAATGGTAGTAAAAAGATAAGATGCCCAGATACAGAGGGCTATATAGAATTAACGGATGTACAAAAATGCTTAATTACCTATCAAACCAGTAGCCATGATCCACCCAGTGTCTGAGAAGCTCTATGGGAGGTTGGGCACCATATTTCTCCTTGGCTGGCATGTTCAGATCATCCACAAACACCACAAGCTTCTTACCAGGTGTGGGACCATACACACCCTTCTTTCTCCTATTTTAGCAAAAGAAAATATATATTTTTAAAGGGATACCGGTACAGTCCACATGTCCCCAAAAACTAAAGGTATATACAGTCAAACCTGGTTAAGCGACCACCCGTCTACAAAGACTACATTTTTTGTTTCCCTTGAAAATGGTTTCTCATTGTAACATGTATTAAAGGAACCTGTACATTAACTCCACCTGTCTGTAAAGACCACTTTTCTTGTCTCCATTGGGTGGTCTTTATGGACAGGTTGCAATATATCATATCATGTAGAGTATATACAATTTTGAGCCAATGTTAGGCCCAGCCAATATCATTTCAAAGGGGTTGCAAGTCTAATTAACAATCTGTTTCTTGTAATATTTAATTATCCCTTAATTTCAGTTTTGTGCATTCTTGTGCAAGACAAAATAAGAAATGACATCCTTCCAATCTGAAATTCACAAATGATTTCATGAAATATGAAGCAGAAGAGTAACTACGACTTGTAGGACCAGTGCCCTGTAACATATACAGTTGCAATTAATCATATTGTAGTGTCCTTCAATCAAGTGTAACTTGAAAATAAAAAGTAATTTACAATTCATTTTATGTTACACTTTAGATATAAAAAACATGGTATTAAGATACAATTAATTCCAGTTAGATTGATATACATGAGATTTGTATGAATGAATGCAAGTTGATTTTAATGTTACAGGGCCCTGAAAAGAATGACAGAAGAATGAGAGAAAGAGAGAGAGTGCCAGGATTTTTCCTACTCACCTGTCAAGCTTAGATAATATAATATCCTGCGTCTGATTGGCTGAGGTCTGAGCTGAGAAGTTGAGGTTGTTTGGGATGTAATCCCCCTTGGCCAGGTCTAGAAGGAAGGCGTTGGTGATGGCCGATTTGCCCGTACCCGTCGGACCAACAAACAGGACCTTCTCACCTTGCAGTAGTAACTTCTTGAGGAAGAAGTTCTGTCGCTCTGTATCAACAGTCTTGATGATCAACTCATTCACCTAGTATTAATAAGTTTATGAATATGAATGCAGGTATCAGTTAACACAACACATCAATACAGTAACTTACAATGTGTACACATAATATCTTAAATACAGCAGAATATAAGCCTTTTGTTTGATTGCAATTTACGACATACATGTATTACAAATTACTTCAGACAACAACATTTACGAGGCTGCTATATGGAATTTTTAAAATAAATACCAATATCAATAACAAATTGACATTCATTCAAAGAGAGAACAGGGGAGAAATAGAGAGAGAGTTGATGTACATAAAAACATTTGATGAAAATTTAAATGGACACAATAGAGTCATGTGAATGCAATTTATTACAGATGCCATTCATATCAACTCTTGAACAGAAGAAACAAAAAACAGCACAGCATACAATATCTTACCATCATCTATTTATGAAAGTGTGCAGAATTTTTAATATACATATAAACAGTCCAATGTGATGCATGCAAAAAGAAAAAGAAAATATTATTCTAAACAGAATAATTAAATAATCATAAAATAACATTTTGTCAAAAAGCAGAAATATGATGTAAAACATAACATAATCTAAACTTGTATGGCAGCATGTTATACAGAAAGCTGTATCATTTCATTAACAAAATTACTTGATCATTTGTGTCATGAACTAAAGCTTTAATTAAAATGTAGGTATATAAAAGCCATTCTATGTGAGAACTTTGATAGATAGAACAGTCCAGCTGTCTATTAAGGCCACCCAAGGGAAACATGTAAAAATGGTTACTGTAGACAGGTGGCCTTTCTAGACAGGTTTTACAACAGACATTTCTCTCTCTCTCTATCTCTTTCTCTCTTTCTCTCTCTCTCTCTCTCTTTCTCTCTCTCTCTCGGGAGACAAAACAAATGGCCACTATTGGCAGGTGGCCTTTATAGTGAGGTGGCCACTAAGACAGGTTTGACTGTATTAGATATATCTTAATGTCTTTCCAATCTACATACCTGAGTATTATCAGCGATCTCAGTGGTTGTGACGAAGGTCGCCCATTGGTTCCAAGCCCCGAACGTCTTCCTTGTGTAGACGTAATCAAATACTGAGCCTCGCTTGGGAATCAGCAGGTTACGAGCAAACTTGAGTTCCTTTGGACGAGGGTGCTTCCCTGTGGTATCCATGTCACAGAGCTGCTTGAAGAACTCACTGAAACTATGGGCACAGAAACATAAGAGGGTCATATACCATGTCATGTTCTGAAAAGATCATTTGACCTCACTAGCTATTCTGTGCATGCTCCAATGACTGAGACTCTAGCAGACCAGGGGGGTGTTTCACAAAGATTTTAAGTTGAACTTTAGGTGTACTTAACAATTATGGAAAGCCGTTGGCATCTATGAAAATATCTTGTGAAAGTTATTTCAAAAGGCACAACATGTTGATTCAAATCATTCATATTTTCTATTATCAAGGAGATTTCATGTTCTTGATGTGGAATTTATGAAAAGTCTAAAATACATTACTGCTTTTAACTATATTTTATTTCAAGGCTACAAATGGCTCTCCATAATGTTTAAGTCCAACTTAAAGCTCAGTTCAACTTAGGATCTTTTTGAGACACCCCCCAGATATATGATGAAGTGGGAGCACATAACCAAATCTTTCATACTTGACTGTACATGTATATACTGAACATAAGAAAAAGGAAACTAATTCTCTTTATTTGACGTCGGTTGACCTCACTTACTTTTCTCTGAATGCTCCATCGACGGATACTCCGACAGACCAGACAAGAGAGAAGAAGAAGTAGCACATCATCATGTTAGAACGTTCATCAAGGATCTTCTGATCAGAAAGCGAGGCATCAGGATCATCTTCTTCATCTAGATCCTCAAGGTCACTTTCAGTCTCCTCTCTAAAATTCGTGATCGAGTTATTAACATATTAATAAATTGTTCAGCTATTAACATGTGAACTTTATGAATGAAATTCCAGACATTCAGTGAAGACTATAGAAATGGGACTGCATATTTGTATTTAGTCCATATTTATACTTAAGAACGCTTATATATTCAGTGCATATGAAGAATGAAACATACAGATATTCGTTTTATTCAACCCTTTTCCAATTACTTAGGATTGTACATACCGGTATGTCCATTCATTTTGATGCAGACTTACAAGAAACTGAACAATATGTTAACGTTATTATAGAGACACAGGCTTGCAATTTCATTTTATTTATGTTTTAATAGGAAGAATCATATGTGTGACCTGACACAGAATTGACGTTGTATCAATCACCAGAATTACACATTAATCTACTGGCTTATGCCTGACTAGGTCTGCCATTCCCCCTTTAAAAAAAGAAAGACTATTTTACTTTACCACATGTATCATTTATATATCATACCTCCTCTTTATAGCCCTGTGTTAGCAGCATGGGGTCACCATCAATATGGGGGTTAAGGTCAAAGGTCAATTGTTATGCAGCCAGCACCACAGCAACCATTAAAAAATACAATAGTAAAAACAAACAAACAAAATACATAAATCATAACAAAATGGTGAAATTCAAACAAATATTGTGAAACATTTGATGGTCAAGGTGTCAAAGTGTATTATTAATCGTGGGATTTTGGGTGTGGAGGTGACAGTGAATGTGCTTGTGTTTAATTGTAAACAACAAAATTACATCATTCTATTTTATTTATAAACATGTAAAATATGACTTACGATTATATATATTAGATGCATTCTTTTAAAAAGGTAGATTATCCCATTGTTAATGCATCAACTGTTCTTCTCCTCTGATTTTAATAAGCAAAACCAAGCAAAAGTGTCATTATTGTTTATTAGTCAAACATAATGTATTTTCTCTAAGAAATAAAGTGTGTTCAACTGTACTTGTAAATACAAGATTCTAATTTGCAATTTTGCATATCCCTGCATGTGTGTTGAAAAAAACATTCAGAACCATAAATGTGAATTGAGTGAATATACACAAAATGTGAGTTAAAAAGCCAACATGAATTAAATCATATCATATAAAATAAAATGTATATTTGGTGTATTCTTATAAATCCCACATAAGCAGATACCACATAAAGATTATACAGATGTTTGAAATTGAATATGAAAATAAAATTTGCATTTGATCCCAATGTTAATAAGGTTCCAATGCAAAATCATTTTAATTAGCAAAGCTGCGCAGTAAAAAAAATGTTAGAAAATTAATTTTCTTTTTCCTTTTAACCTGAAGAACAAAAAGCAAAGCATTTGTTGTTACAGATAAATCATCATTTTAAAAAGTAATAATTCCTTCCTTTCATGTTGGTATCAAAGGGAAGAATAAACAAAGATGCACATGGCCAATCAAGTATGTTTCAATAATGTTATTTCTTTCATTGCACTTTCCTTGATATATTTACACAATTTGTAACATTTTAATTCCAAACTGTTGAGGAAAAAACAAACACAAACACAAACACAATTTGGATGCACTCAAACAAATAGTGGTTAATCACCAAAACTGCAAAAAATGTCATTAAAATGCAAATTGAAGTGCAAAACATTACAATCACATGTTCTTGTAGACTTGTGTCTACGTTTGTGTGGGTGTGTTTGGGTGAGTGCGTTTGTGATCTTACCCAACATCTGTGAGGAGGCATTTGTAGAGCCTGAGCATAGACATAGTCATGTGCATAGGGGACATGGGTACAAGCTGACGACAGGTACGACTAGCATGGAGTAAACACGGTGGTAGCAACCATTCAAACAACATCTGAGTGCAAGAGAGATAGAATAACCATCACCAATAACATCACATCACATTATCTTAAGAGGAGGGAAATGCAATTATTGTATGACAGGGCCCCGTCTTATAAAGAGTTGCGATTGATCAAAATTGATTGCAAGTCCTCCAATATCAATCACAAGTTTGCAGTCTCCTATCTCTTACATACATAGTTGCGATTGACATCGTTCGCAACTGAATTGCGTTTGATCGTAACTGTTTATACGATAGGGCCCTGATCTCTAAAACTACTGATCTAACTGTCACTTACATATTAAAGCTTGGTATCTTATGTGATACATTCGAAATATTCTTTATTATTTCCTGTGCTTATAGCCAAAGTGCTTGCTAAAGATATTGTGATCAATGTTGCATTCATAAGATATGGAATGCAGGAACTATGTGAGAATACATTCATATATCAAGAATGGAGAAGATGGACCTATTTCGATTAAATCTTTGCTTGAGTGGTTGGAATACAGAGACAGATTTAAAAAAACTTGTTTTATTACGTGCAATGAACTACATTGTAAGAAACTTTTGGCTAAATATGGAAGACAAAAGATAACAGAAGCTACTGGGTGAGGTTATAAACATATCATACATTCAGAATGCATTGATGTAAGAATTAAGGAGCCTTCAAGTTTATTAAGGCCTCTACGTAAAAACATAACCAAAACTTGTTTTTATGGTATACATAGCTTTTGATGTATAAACAAACAAGACCTACTTTAGAAAATAGTCAAGTCTTGCATATGTAGAACAACGTCTCCATATTTCATTTTAATGAAGCTAAACTCCTCTTTCAGTTTTATCTTATGTTGGTGATTTGGACTGGCTTACAGTGCGAGAGGAAATTACAGTATTTATTTCAAAATATGTAAGTGCTGATTACAAAGATAAAGTCAACACTACATGAGTTTAAAGACTTTACAAAAAGAAACCTCCTAGTATTGTAACAATGATGACATGACTAACCTGCATGGTTTCTTTCTGTTGTTTAGTAATGAAGTCTGGTACTTCATGTTCCATCCATGATGCTACCAAAGGCTGCCAACCGAGCTGAGAAGGTTCCATGTAGATCATTCCACATCTAAATCAAATCAAAGATTAAACGTTACAAGAAATAAATGACACTCTGGGATGTTGAGAGACTTAAACTGCAAAAAAGAAACAGGTATCAGTATGATGTGGTGCAAGTGAACACTTTCATACAGATTTGAATCAGACTATAAAAAATGAGATCTTATAATTAACCATTAAAACGTAAAACAGCAGTCTGACTAATGCAGCTGTACTAGGCAGTAGCTAAGAAATTATGTTTCTGCCTTGGAATCATATGAATCACTTTCAAACAAACCTTTCTCAAGTAGAGGTGTTTGTGGTCTGTATAGGTGTCGCGGTCTAGTGGATACGTAGGAGACTGTGGATCACAGGTTTGTGTTTGAGTCCCGCTGCAGCACTAATGTCCTTTGGCAGGATCTTAATCTACATTTACCACTCTCCACCCAGGTTTATGGGTACCCGGTAGAACGTGAACATTAATGTTGTTAGATTGGATTGCGTGTGCTTGTAAAATGGCCCCTGGCCAACATACTCCCCAGGGAGTGGAACGTGTGCACTATCACGTGCGGATTAGCAATTGACTCCAACGACCGGGGTAATAATAATTACAACGTAAAGTGATTAAACACCTAGTATATACAAAGCATTACACAATTGCGACTATTATCATTATTAAGAACTGCAGCATCCATTAAAATAAAGTACATTGAAGTCAAGAAATATAAAACAACAGAACAATATAAGCTTTATCATTGATAGAACTAAGAGAATGTTCAGTTACTGATCTAATGTGACTGATTAATATGAAACGTTAATTACCTGCTGACAGTAGCTGGGGAAGCTTGTTCTAGATCCTTCGGTTCAAAGATCATGTTCTGTTTGTTGCTCATCTGAATGATCTCACCACTCATCAAACATAGCTGGAAATAAGACAAAACAAATGTCATGGTTCATCATATCACATACACCCAAACTATATGACAGAATGAGAATTCATAACTTCATCCTGAATTACAATCCAGAATTAAAATAAAAAAAGAAAGAAAAGATCATTATAAAGTTAATTTCAATATATTTTTACACATTCTGTCATAAATTTTGTTTGTCACATTTGACAATAAAATTGTTTAAGCTTGAACAAAACCATGATCCTTTTAAGAAAAGAAAACATCTTGAACAGTAAACTAATCTAAAGACAATGTAAAATACTTCTTTGAGAACTTTTAAAAGAAAAATTAACAATTCCATAGACCAACTCTATCAAAGCAGGATAGGTGTTATACTTCGTTTCTTTAAAAAGTCTTCAGAATTTGAAAGGGCTCCTAAATTCACAAATATACACTACCTTTTTGTTATCATCAAGTACGGTATTCATGTTTTCAATCCAGACCGCATCTACTGGACCATCAAATATACACCATTTCCTGCTGTCCGATGTACTAGAGGCATGTTCTCTGAACGTATTAGCCAATACACCATCAGACCATTCGTGTGAGACAGGGTCAAATCGGCCGTACAGCTGACCCATCGTGATGGCCTTGGGGTTGATGATGCGGTACTCAACCTGTGGGAAGGGAAAGGGAAAAAATGTGTTACCACTAGGCCTGAGTCATGTCGGGATTTTCATAAACCGGGTCCCGACGGCCTTGCACCGATCGGGACCCGGTGTCCCGAAATCAGCTCGCAGGATTTGTCACTTGCCTCTATAAAAAGCGCATATCATCAGTATGTCCCTTAAAAGTGACCTTTTTTATCAGTCAAATAAATCAACACATGCATACCTCGGCACAGATCGGTATATTCTTCCATTTGACATTATTTTTATCCATGATTGGCGATGTTTAGTGCCATTATCGTGCCTCTAAAAGTAAAAAAACTGGAGCAAAAATAGAAAGTCAACAATCGAGTCGCCATTTTGATTCATGCAGGTTGAATAAATCGGGTCAAAAAACATTAATGTTTGAATAATAAAACGGCTTTCTAAAAAGTACTCCTGTACAACATACCGATCAAATAATTTTTAAAAACAAAATAGATATTATTTCTTTGATTTTGAACACCGCATGCTTCTTTTAAAAGCTGAAAATTACTTGGTAATCACAAGAAGTTTCAATACGGATAGCTCTTGCAAGGCAAGTTCAGACTAGTCTCGGAAAAATGCGCAGTGCTCCTTGTTAGCTGTAATGCGTGCCAGAACGAACCCAAACAAAGACGTGATCGTAACGAGAAAAAAATCATTAAAAACTACGAGAGCACAATTGGAAAGACAACTACTGCTCAGAATTACGATAATCAGATAAATAACTTGTACAAAGAATTCAATAATCGCCCAAGAAATGCCAAAGAAATTGTGATAAACGAGGAGTAACTGGATACATTTTTATCGCAAGGGGCTTGCTGCAAATACTCGAATCCTTTGTTATACTGCTTTTTACCGTAGAGGGCGTTATTTGGTTTCTAGCCTCGTGTTAGAACACGAGGCTAGAAACCAAATAACGTGTAATTCGGACATATCAGCAATTTCCGATAATGATTGTACCTATAGTAACTCCTTAGATATCACTATTTCTGTGGCTTTTCTCGGACATCTATTGTATTATTCCTCCAAGTTATCTGCTTACGATAATTTTGAGAAGTTGTCTTTCCAATTGTGCTCTCGTAGTTTTTAATGATTTTTTCTCGTTACGATCACGTCTTTGTTTGGGTTCGTTCTGGCACGCATTACAGCTAACTACGAGGAGCACTGCGCATTTTTCCGAGACTAGTCTGAACTTGCCTTGCAACAGCTATCCGTATCGAAACTTCTTGTGATTACCAAGTAATTTTCAGCTTTTAAAAGAAGCATGCGGTGTTCAAAATCAAAGAAATAATATCCATTTTGTCTTTTAAAAATTATTCGATCGGTATGTTGTAAAGAAGTACTTTTTAGAAAGCCGTTTTATTATTCAAACATTAATGTTTCTTTCAACCTGATTTATTAATCCTGCCGAGAGACCCGGCCAGTACAGTAGCTAGCTAGCAGCTGGCAACAACAACCCCATGGGGCGAACTGCTTTGCAACCCATATTTATATCAGCAGTTCGGATTGATTCAGGATGAGCTAGAATATGATTGGTAACAATTAAATACTTAAGTTTTAAGGTGGAATGATTTAAGTGGTGTGCAAAACTGCAATTTCTTACATATTTCATTATTTTTTTCGGAGCGTCGGTTCTCAAAAAACGAAACCGGGACCCGACGGCAACGGTCGGGTCCCGGTGTGATCGACCGTACCGACTCAAGCCTAGTTACCACTGCACTTTGTATAGATGTTTTAAACAGATCTTGTCTGATAAAGTTGTAAAGTTAGGCCTTGAATGATTCAAACTTTGTTTGTGACAAAAGAAATATAATTGTTTTCTTTTCTTTTGGAGTTCTATTTATACTTCACATGGCTCTTAACTTACCTAACTCTTCATTACATTTGGATCAAAACTCTTATTTGCCAGATTGTTTGGCGTATAAGATACACATACAATTGATGAGTGACAAAAAGTGAGCTGTGGCATTCCATGGTTTGGTCCAGTATTTGACAAAGGCTGGTAAAGAGTTAATATCGTACATTGATACAAGACTGAGTCTGCATAATAACGCCTTACTAGATGATAACATTGATGAAATCAGTGTAACTCTCTTAATGAAAACATTTTGCTTTGAAAACAGGCACTTGAACCTCTGACGCATCTGTGTATTTCATTGATAGAACCATGATATATCTTACTCTGTGTTCATCCATGAGTTTGGCTTTCTCCAGATCACCAAGAGCATCTGAGAGAACCTTAAAGGCACTGGTCTTACCTCCGATGGTATCACCTACAATCATCAGACCATGACGTACCAGAATCATCTCATAAATCTGAGGCAGAGAGGAAAGAGTTGGTAGAGACATAGTCAGAGAGGCAAACAAACATAGGATTAAAGATTAAATAAAAAGCTGTCATATTATTTTAATATCACTCAAGAATAGACAGAGACACAACCTGAATTTTACTGCTGGAATCTTCTCTTTAACATAACAGAAAGCTCACTTAACTGTACTAATTAAATCAATTTTCTAATTAGAAGAAGTCATGCATCTAAAACTGTGTCACTCTGTCCAATATTTCATACCTGAATGATTTTCTCAATGAACCATGGCACCGATTGTAGTTTGCGTTTGGCAATGTTTGTCTTGAGAGCCTCTTCAAGGACACCATAGTCTGGACGAGGGAGCTCGACGCCAGGGAAGAGATCCGAGATGATGCCTTCAAACAGCGGGATGTCGTGAGACAGAAACTGGGAGCAGTAAAGGAAAAGGGTCAAAAATACTATATCAGTCTACTTCTGTACTTTGCAACGTAATAATAGTTAGAATTTGTAGGAACGATAGCTCAGTGGTAGAGCAGTGGTCTTGTAACCAAGAGGTCCCAGGTTTAAAACCAAGTCAATGTGCTAGTGGCCTATGGTAAGACAGTAATCCTCATTACCAAGTCCCTGGGAGAGGACTTAAATCCTTGCGTTCCCTGATTGCTTACATGCTCTCTTAATAGCAGTCAGGTAAAACAATAATCAACCATCAATTTAATCAACCATCACCTATGGACACATGATTATGATCAAAACAAAACCAGATCACAGATTTGTCTATATACTTTCTCTTCTATAATAATACTTTTTTTTTTTTATATAGCGCTTATTAGAATCACTAAGCGCTTCCAAACTTGGAGATTATTACCCTGGCTTTAGCTGTGCTGCCATTGCGACGCTCTAGCATTTCAAGGAATTAAGTCCTGCCAGGTACCCATTTACATCACCTGGGTTGAGTGTGGCAAATGTAGATCAATGTCTTGCCGAAGGACATTAGTGCCATATTAGGGCTTTCTTTAGTAGATTACAAATACAGCTTATCCTATATATATAGAGAGAGATATAGTAACAAAATCCACTGTATATTACCTTTGGTAGGTTGACATCTTTGATTGATCTCAGAACGAGAATATCTTCAGCTGTGTCAGGGAACTTGAGCTTGAGGTTACCTGCAGCAGTCAGGACAGACTTCACTGCTCTCATACCGTAGTCATAGTGATGCTGGGATGACAGCTGTGTAGAAACAAGGAATGAATGGTGGAAGGCGTGTTTAGAATAGAATGTGTCATCTAGTGGTCATATACTCAATGTTTTTTTCATTTGTGACATCTTCTGTCATTTGGCTTTTGGCTCCATGGATTTTTGTCTCCCAAATATTTTGTATAATATCATTTTTTTTTTTTTTTTTTACATCATAAAACTGTAATTGAATTCAATGAATTGCATTGAAATAACACATGCTCCAGTTTGATCCATGGTCTATAACCTAAATTATCAAAATTCTGTGATACCACCCTTGACCAAACACTTTACCCTGACCCTAAACCTACCCTAAAACCTAATTGTAAACCTGACCCTCACCTTATATCTTTGACAGAATGAAGCCTCCAGAGCAATTGTCACAGGAACAAATTCCAAAGCACCGCTCCAGTATGACATCAACTTTATATTTTGGTTTCAAACAGACCAGTATCCATGGAATAACTACTGTAGATACTTAGTGATCTTCAAAATAATTAACCAATGTAAAGTTACTGTATAAGCTATCTAAAATGGCTGATATTGTACCTGTTCAGAGCAGAGCTTGTAGGTAGCCACAATCTTGGTAGAGAGAGATCTAGCATCCACGAACCCCATGGAGTAGAGACTGATCTCAGCAATCAACGCATAGTCAGGTACCATCATGGCTACGGTGCGGAACAGAACCTATAGAAGAGTTTTGGAAAGTATTCAAGCTTAATTTATTACAATAAAAAATAAATCATTTGAAATGTTAATGTTGGTTTGTAGAGGAAGGAATAATCTCAAACCAACTCCATTTCAAGACCAACTTAATTTCCATGATTTATTTGTCCTTGTAGTCAAAATAGCAAAACTAAATGAGCATGAGATACATTTAAATCATGTATCCTTGGTCCTTCCAGTAATTGTATTATTCTTTTATTATCAGAATCATACATTTTAACAAATAAATTAAGAAATTCTGAATGTTTCTCTGTTCCTGATCATTTTCAAAAGAATTACAATGCAAAAAATCTATTTGGGTTATAGAGTTTATCAAAAGAGGTCCAGTCAGATTTCATCAACCTCGTGAGGCATCTAATCTTGTTCATTATATAACTTGGAGGTGTTGTGGTCTAGTGGATAAGTCTCCATAACGTGAAACGCAAAATATGGGGTTTGAATCACGCCGCAGCACTACTGTCCTTTGGCAAGACATTAATCTACCTTTGCCACACTCCACCCAGGTGTAGCTAGTAAGTGGGTACCTGATATGACTCATTCCTTGAATACACCAAGTGCTACAGTTGCCGGAGCTAAAGCCGGGGTAATACTATTCAATGTCCTTTGGAAGTGCAAAGAGACATCATATCATAATGTCTATATGCGCTTTACAAGAACAGCATATTATTATCATTTTTAGTATTATTATTAAATCAGGTACTAGTTGAATAGCTTGCCTTGAGGTTATCTGGTAGTTCAGCTCTGCCAGCATAGCCAGGATTCATGGTGATAAACATAGTACAGGATGGATCCAAAGAGATCTCAGTGCCTTCAAATACAAAGGTTGTTTGCTGCTCTGCTACAGCTCTCTGAATGCTCTGGATCTGCTGGGCTACTACGGACAGCACCTTGTAAACGAATATGGAATACAATTTTTACTACTAGTATAAATGATTTCAAACATAGAAATGAAAGGTAATCACATAATCTTCATTTGGGCTAGGCCTAAGCATATTGCTTTAAGTGAATGCTTTCAAAATTGCCAAACCCTGAAAACACCATTAAACAGAAAGTAAATGTATTGATAACAATCATAATAGGAGTACAACTAATAGGTTCTTTTATCAGCACTTTAACAGCAAAACACTGGAAAATGTATCCCCCTGGACAATCATCTGTCCAAAAAGTGTGTGTGTTGTACAGTAAATATTATTGTGTTTGATAAAATATACAAGATTTCTGTGTCTTGTGTGAGAGAAATTTCAGCAGAGGTGAAATGTGATTAAATGATCTAGAGAATGCACAATCTAAATTCTTCCAAAGGAATAACAGTATTCATAATCTTTATGTATAAATGGTATTCTTGTCGACACAGATAAGTATATTATTGATGAAGGTATATTGATTTCTTACCTCTAGCTCTATTCTGTTGAATTCATCAAAGCAAGCCCACGCTCCTGACTGGGCTAAACCCTTGAAGAACTTTCCCATGGCCTTGTAATCCAAACCGTCGGAACAGTTGAACACTACACACTGTAATATTTAAAAGAATATCAGCTGTTAGCAAGATGGAAATAAAACTATATCTCTTTCTTTAGCAACCTATTTGTAATTAAACAAATCTTGAATGATGAAACGTAAATGCACTTTACAAGATGAGAATATAATCACATTGGTTGAAGTAAAATATCACGAATAGTGAAACTCTGTTAAACATTATCATCAGAGGGTTACAATTACCTTATATATATGCCTCTATACCGTTTACTTTGCTCCATCATTTCTGAACACTACGATGTTTGCAATTTTAGGGTTATTTGCTTTTCCTTTGATTTGGGAGTACCTTCGTTTCATGGAATAGGTATACTTTCCATAAACTTACCTGTTTAGCTACAGCTTTAGCCAGATCTTTACAGGTCTCTGTCTTACCGGTACCTGCCGGTCCTTCAGGGGCTCCACCAAGGTTGAGCAGTAAGGCTCCCATCAATGTTCTAAATGAAAAAATGGTAATAAATGACTCTTTTAAATAGCCCTTAAATTACAATTGATTTTTATCCTGTCACTGGTGATAATGCTTTTTCAGGCCTCTGCACCACGATGACGGAATGACCTGCCACGATCTGTTTACCTGTCTCCTTCAAAGAAGGCTCTCAAAACTCTTCTTAACTTTTTCTTCTTGTATGTTGGTTTGTTTGAACTCAGTGAAGAGCTGTGAAACTGTTTTATATGTGTAAAAGCACTATATAAATGATTTTCTTGATGGAAAGGCATTATTCACTTATCCATTTGAACTGACATCTTTTTACTACATAAGGAAAAAACACTACATCTTACTAGCAAAATTGTCTATGACAAATATAGACACGATCAGTTGCTATCAATTTACAGGCTGTTTAAACTCATGCTATACTTAATGGGTTAGGTGATTAGAAACTAGATTAAATCAATGCAAGTAGAGATTCTGATATGCACCTGGAACAAAATCATTATCTCATAAAAAAAATGAATGTATTCATTTTCAAATGAAGCAGAGTTGAATATAATATGCCTCGGGTATAAACCAGATTACTCCTCAGGGAGTAAAGACGGTGCACATTGTGCATGAATGAATCTGATGACCAGGGTAATAATATATCTGTAAAACGCATATATATTATTATTACTGACTTTGAATAAAGTAGTTTAAGCTTCCTAATACAATTCCTAAAATCAATACATAGTTATCAAAAGTTTGCCGCATGATAGAGCAATGTTGTTCTTACCTGTAGCACCTATCTGTGAGTGGTGTAATAACCAGCCTTCCTGTGTTTCCTAGATACTCGTAACCATAGGGAACGGTTGTTGTGATCATCCTCACCATCACGTTACCCTCCTCAAAGTAATACCTCAGCTGACTGATCCATTGGAAGTTGAGAACATCTTCTATCTTCTCATTGTAGAGGTTGGATACCACATCGCGAGCTAGACAAACAATAAAAAGGGGGTTAAGGCATTACTCAAAAGTTTCATTTCCCCTCATGCACATCTTGTATATCCATTTTCCTTTAGTGAGAGATATATCACAATATAGCACACATGGCTTAGGACAATGGATTTGCCAAAGCAGGGCATTACATACAGACATAAAATATACAGTCGTCCAGATATGATACATACAGTTCAATGAGATAATAAATATATATGAGGTAATTAACATTTTCAGAAATATTAATCAAAAAGTGTTGTTTTTATCATATGAGAATGATGTGGTAAGTAACGTAGAGTATATTAATGACTAAGGGCAGTACATTATACATTAGAGTCTGTGAGAGAGGGAGAGGGAGAGGGAGAGAGAGAAAGAGAGAGAGAGAGAGAGAGAGAGAGGGGGGGGGGGGAGGGAGAGAGGTGCCATTTCCAAAATAACCACAGTCAATGCAGGTACAAAGACACTTGCACAATGGGATTCGGAAATGTAAAACAGATTCTGTGTTATAATGAATCACACTTGGGGTGAAGTACTCTACTTACCATGAACATCAACGACAGTAAGTGCTCCAAGAGTGATACGCGCCATCTTGGTCAGCTTCCCTCTCACAAGCTCGACGATCTCTTCAATCTGACGATTGCACGTTGCCAGGTATTTTTTCAGACCGTCTTTCTCCAAAATAGCCTGTATAAGATGTTATACATAGTTCATTTTCCAAATCTTTTATTTACTTGCCTTATGATACACAGTTTGTCATTAACCTCTTCAAATTTGGTTAAAGCATATACTATATGAATGAGACATTGTATAATACATGTATGCATCCATAGAGGAAGGAGAACACTGATTACAAGAGAAAACTGCTTTCGTTATGAGTATAATCTACAGTCAATTCACACTCACATCTCTTTAAGGCGCCACGGATTTATTCAACTGGCATTCGGAATGCATTCAGAATGCCCTTGTAATCTTTCTGGAATGTATCCAGAATGCGCACATTCTAGCCACATTCCCAAAAAATCGATGCGACCTGTGCCTATTGTCTAGAGAACAAAGGGGCATTCCAGAATGCGCACATTCTGTACGAATTCTGGAATGCATTCTGGAATGCCCCTTTGTTCTCTAGACAAAGGCGCAAATCGATCGACTTTTGAGAATTGGGCGATGAAAAAGCATGCCCGAGACGCTGGCGATTAATCAGAGATGCGTGATTTCAAATGCGACTATACCTCATAAGGTTCGACAGCGCGGCTCACTTTTAGAAGGAGTAAGAACTATTTCTAATTATCTTTTTAAACAGGGTATAACATTCGTTCTCTCATCTTCTGATTTTCTGAAGTTGATAACAGCGAAAACACGTTGTCTCCTAATTGAAGGGAAAAATATCTTGGAATTACGTTTCCATTTCCCAATAAAACAAAAGTTACGATCGCTTTATTTCTTAACCGTTAAAATGAATTTTGACGCTACGAGCTGGTTTTAATACAAGTATTTTCCTGCTCGAAAAAAGATTGCATTTATATAAAATAAATTGTTTGCCTTGTCAAATTTCTGCCGACAGTGTTGTAATATGAATAAGTATAATTTTATATAAACAGCGCGGAGCCACTTTTAGAAGGAGTAAGAGCTATTTTTATTCATCTTTTAAACAAGGTATAACATTCGTTCTCCCAACTTCTGAAACAAAATATCTTGGTATTACGTTTCTATTTTCCCATAAAAAAGTTGCGGCCGCTTTATTTCTTAACCGGTAAAATGAATTTTGACGCTACGAACGAGTTCTAATACAAGTATTTTCCTGCTCGAAAAAGATGGCATTTATATAAAATAAATTGTTTTCCTTGTCAAATTTCTGCCGACATAGTGTTGTAATATGAATAAGTATAATTTTATATAAACAGCGCGGAGCCACTTTTAGAAGGAGTAAGAGCTATTTTTTTCATCTTTTAAACAAGGTATAACTTTCGTTCTACCAACTTCTGATATTCTGAAGTTGATAACAGCGTAAACACGTTGTCTCCTAATTGAAGAAACAAAATATCTTGGTATTACGTTTCTATTTTCCCATAAAAAAGTTGCGGCCGCTTTATATCTTAACCGGTAAAATGAATTTTGACGCTACGAACGAGTTCTAATACAAGTATTTTCCTGCTCGAAAAAAATTACATTTATATAAAATAAATTGTTTGTCTTTCCAATTTTCTGCCGACATAGTGTTGGAATATGAATAAGTATAATTTTATATAAACAGCGCGGAGCCACTTTTAGAAGGAGTAAGAGCTATTTGTATTCATCTTTTAAACAAGGTATAACATTCGTTCTCCCAAAAAAGTTGCGGCCGCTTTATTTCTTAACCGGTAAAATGAATTTTGACGCTACGAACGAGTTCTAATACAAGTATTTTCCTGCTCGAAAAAGATTACATTTATATAAAATAAATTGTTTGTCTTTCCAATTTTCTGCCGACATAGTGTTGGAATATGAATAAGTATAATTTTATATAAACAGCGCGGAGCCACTTTTAGAAGGAGTAAGAGCTATTTGTATTCATCTTTTAAACAAGGTATAACATTCGTTCTCCCAACTTCTGATTTTCATTGGTGGACTGATTGATATGGGCTGTCTTTATTCCGATTTAATATATGTATATACACATCTTTTTCAAACTGAACAGTTCGTTTTGGAGGAACAATATGACAATTCAAGAAATTCATTTTTTAAATGCTCTATGTATCCTATTTGTGTATATTTGCATGCCATTAAAAAATATTGTCATTGGCGTTTCAATCTTTTTTGTTTTAGTAATGTCACAATCAATGAGACCGAGAGTTATAACAAGGATAACGATATATGGGCAGTGATGAGAGAGAGAGAGAGAAGCGAAAGCAATTAAATATCGAGATTCTGATATGTCTATTGATCTTTTGGTGGATACGATGAAAAGGCACGAATGAAGTAGAAAGTTGGATTGATGACTGTATCTTGGAAATGTTGTAATCAACACCCAAGTTCCAACAGACCGCGATATTTATGATTGTTACGTCGCCTCCGTTCTGAGGTCGCCGACATGTGGCGGGAATGTCATAATAAATCTGTCATTATTTGAATGTCCTTGTTGCGACTGGTAAAATGCCATGGTGAGGAGCAATTATTTCCGATGACAAAAACATTTGTGTATTACAAAATAATCCAACATTTTAGGATTGTGATAGGCATACGGCCAATTTACACCTGTAATCTCTCTCTCTCTCGATAATAATAAATCCATCTCTATCTCGAATCAACACTGTCTCCTTGTTATCTAAAATGAGGCGTCATGTCAATCAACACCAAACTTTAAAACACGCGTATATTTGACATTGTTACGCGCCTTTGTTTTGAGAGCGCCGACATATTTGTGGCGGGAATGCCATAATAAATATGTCATTATATGTATGTCGTTGTTGCGCACATGTCATGTTGTTGTCCACATGCCATGTGGCGTGAGATAACATCGTTCAATTTTTAGAGAATACAGTTAGATTGGAAATAAGAAATCTTTTTACTTCTAATATATATAATAAAGACTACAATTAGATTTCACCATCTCTTGCATTCTCTTTCTTTCCCTCGTTCTCTGCAATTCCCCTCTCACTTAATTTTCATCTCCCCCCCCCCCCCCCGCCACTCTCTACTGATCTATATATGACCTTCTCTTTATTTGTTTTGGAATAAATAATCACACCCTCTACAATTTTTATGAAATTTCGTAAAGAAATATGAAGTAAGTTTTATTTATAATTAAAGATAAAAAAAAAAATAAAAAAACATTATTTCTAAGAGATGGAATTAAAAAATTAGAGTGGTTTGATAAAGTAGGTGATGTAAAAAAAAAAAAGGGGGGGGGTGGGGGGTAAAGTAGGATAATGTGCGCTAAACAAACAAATTATACGCAACATAAAAGCACAGACCACAAACAAAATAATGTGCGTCTCGGTTTGGAAATAAGATTATTCGCATGTGCTTTTCTTCAGGCGCAGACGCATGGAGGGGGGGGGGGGGGGCAACGGGGCAAGGCTGCTTCCTCCCTGGCCAAAAAAACAAAACAAAAACGGACCCCCATCCCTGCCAATAAAAAAAGTTTAAAAATAAGATGGTAACCATAAATATCCACTCTCGCTCTTTATCTAAATGTATCATTTCATTAGTCCTCAGATCTTTCAACACCCACCATCTCTTGCATCCTCTTTCTTCCTCTCATTTTGATCATTCAGATTCATCCGCATTTTCATGCAAAATATTTTCTTCATTCTTTCTCAATCTTTCTTCTACTCTTTTTACCATCTTTAATGAGGCATCATCTCAATCAACACCAACGTTTCAAAACACCGCGTATATTTGACACTGTAACGCGCCTTTGTTCTGAGAGCGCCGACTCAGAACATATTTGTGGCGGTCTGGCGGGAATGTCATAATAAATCTGTCTTCATTCTTTCTCAATCTTTTTCTACTCTTTTCACCATCTTTAATAAGCTGAAGAAAAGAAAGAAAATCAAATACAATATCACCGACGCTTGAGAAATAAATGGTGAGAGAGAGAGAGCTACAAGCGAAAACAATTAAATATCACTGATGTTACCGGTTAGCCGTCGGAAAGAAATAAAAGTAAGTCCATAAATGCAACCGATCGCGGGAGAGACAGAAGCGAAACCAATTAAATATCTGTTGATTTCAAACAATTCTTATGGTTCATTCTATATCGAAACTATTCCGGCACGCAATATCAAGAAGGTAGTCGCTGCCGATCGATATCGCCTTTGTTCGGATGGCCTATTCATGGAGCATCGCCTTTGTTCGGATGGCCTATTCATGGGACATTCCAGAATGTACCCAGAATGCGCCAATTAAGACGTTAATTACCGCATTCTAGCTACATTCTAGGTACATTCTGGAATGTGGATTAACGAACAATAGATTCTGAATAGGACATTCTACATGCATTCTACATGCATTCCGAATGCCAGTTGAATAAATCCGTGGCGCCTAAGTGAAGATCACATTCAATTCAATTTATTTGGCATCATAAAAAAGTCAAGTGCAAATATACAGAATAGGCCAGGGCCTCTAAGTAGCAACTTGTGCTTGTAAATGAGGACCCTATCAACATAATCTCATATTTTTTTCTTCTGAAATGTTACTTTTGATGGGGTTCTTCTCTAATCCACATACCTTGGTGACTTCAGCTGTCCAGTAGATAGAGCTGGCTGATATGACAATCTGACCAGGCCAGTTCAGGACCCAAGACTTCCTAGGAGTCTTAGGATAGGCTACCACTGCCTTGGCGTTGACATCCCTCAAACTCTTCTTCATCAGGTCCTCCACCTATAGGACACATCAAAATCATGGCTTCAGAATAAACACTGTACACACACACAAAAATACATACCCATATACCCATATTTACAATGTATGAATTATTAAGGTTGTTTATATTGAGCTAATAGAATATTTCCAGGCACAGATAAAAAGAATAGAAAGACCATTTTTCATGCTTTTGATGAATACTAGAAATGCCTAAAGATATTATACAGCCCGCCGTATAAAAAATATCACTTTAATTATGAGTATCCTATTTCAAGTGAGAACTTTAGACACACCTGGTCAAAACTTTCATGCAGCTATCAACTATTCCATACAAATCCTGATGAAACATTAACTTTACTCTTCACAGTTATCTGACAAACAGAAACTAGATTTTGACAGTATAGAAGTTTGGACAGAAAATAGAATGGAATAGCTGGAATCAGATTGGATAGGACAGACTCTAACCTTTATCAACCACATCTCTACAAGACTTTAAGCATTGGCTGGGATGATACAAGAACAAAGCTCTTTTCGCTCTCACTCTCAGCTAATAATAATGATTCATTTGACTCGAATGAATTACTAGATTGGATACATTTTAAATAAAGATTTGTAACATGATTCTAACCTGTATGAGCCACATCTCCACCAGACCATGAGCATCGGCTGGGATGATACGAGAACAAAGCTCTACGCTCTCATTTTCAGCTGATTCCATAGCAATGATCTCTTTCTCCGGAGTGAACGTCAGCTGAGCGATGCCTTCAAAGCATTTCTTGAGATGAGGTTGTACCCTGAGAGGATCTTTAGTCTCTGATAGTATCTCCAGCAGCTCATCGTTGGACAGAAAGAAGAACCTGTTTGATGGAGTATTAATTATATATAAATAAGAGAAGACAGACAATTTCAAGAACTATTTTTTGATTTATTTTATTTCAGAGAGGTAGAGACTTTGTCAAGAAAGTAATGGTTTTAGACCATAAAGGGTTTCAAACAACTAAAATCTCCAGGAACTCATCATTGGACAGGAGGAAGAACCTGTTTTCATGGGGCATTATTGATATTTATGTAACAGACGATAGACTATTTTAAGAATAATTCTTTTTCTTTCTTTTTTCAGAGAGGTAGCACCTTCGTCAAGAGAGTAATGGCTTCAGATCGTAAGTAGTTTCCAACAACTAGAGCATAACCTGTAACATTTAATTTAAAAAAATTGCCAATGTAAATGCAACTATATTCTGATAGAAACACACTTGCTGCAACCTGCATAATATCACACTTAACAACCACCTACATTTATATACAATGTCAGAAACTAGTAGGATGCAGCATTTAATAAAGCAACCCCTATGTATTGTCAAGAACCACTATAGTGGGATGTTCATGATTTGTCTCAAGAATCTGAAGAGGCCTGCCAGGTACTAACCTTGGGAAAAAGAGTCTCTTTTTCTCCAGGTAATCATTGAGGCCTTTCTGGATGGTATCTAGGAGACCCTCGGAGTGCTGTAGATTCTCTAACATGTCCTTCTGTGATGTCACCACCAAGGCTAAGGTGTTCTTCACTGATGTGTGCATGATCTCTCTCCTACAAACACAGAAACAACAGTCAATAATAATAATAATAGTTCAGTTCGTATATAGCGCATAATACGTTATGAAATAACATATCTATGCGCTTCCAAAGAGCTTTGGAAATTATTACCCTAGCTTTAGCTCCGGCAGCCTATCAGGGCACAGTGCATTTCAAGGAATAATCCTACCAGGTACCCATTTACCTCACCTGGGTTGAGTGTGGCAAATGTAGATCAATGTCTTGCCTAAGACAATGGTGGTACACACAAACATTGATTTTTTTGTCATCAGTCTGCTGTGAATCAAAATGAAAATAAAAAGTTAACCAGGGCCAGGTCGTATAAAGAGTTGCAATTGATCCGAATCGATCGCAAGTCCTCCAATCAATCGTAAGTTTGCAGTCTCCTTCCTCTAATGTACATAGTTGCAACCGAGATCAAATGCAAATAAGTTGCGATTGATATCAACTCTTTATAAGATGGAGCCCTGCATGGACTTCAACATTTTCTTAAATTTAGTTGCATGTGCATAGAAATAGCACATAGAAAGATACATCTTTTTATCAAAACCCATCTGCACTAGTTTGGCCAGGAGGGATTAGACCTCCCTGCATGGCCACTGGCAGGTCATTATCTCATCAAATAAGCTCTCAATTAACATAAGAAAAAGGGGATCATGGTTACCGCTTAGGCATTGTTGGCTATATAGAGGGTGCAAGTAGATACAAATAGTGCAGTCCTGCTTTAAATGATTTTTAAGAAAATTGACATCAGAAGTAAATACAAATGGCTGCTGATTTTGTGGTTTTTATACATACCAGTGACCATCTACAGTAGTGAACATTTCTCCTTCTACAGGTATCTGTCTTCTGATGTCTTCTGATCCAAAGATAGGTTCCAGGTATAACCAAGCTGCTTGGACCTTCAGCCAGGAATCCAAGATGTCTTTGATTCGATGCTGCCAAAGAAAACCATTAATCATTTAGACATTCAGTACGCATACTACTGGTTTGAGAAATGGAATTGTACCTGACTTATAGGAACATGCATTTCTGTTATTTTGTTTTGCACTGAATAATATTGATAAAATCATTGCACTGATTTCATAACACCTCATAATATCAAATAACACATTTTTTCAAAGGGAATTTTGTCAACAAGGATAATTGGTCTTTTCTGGTTTTCTCTCAGGTCATTTTATGATTAGGTATTCCGGGTTTCACTTGTATAATTTCAATATGCATTTGATTGTCCCTTAAAAGAATTAAGGTAAAGAAATTTAAGACAACACAATAATATCTTCTCTTTGTTTTGGTACAGAAAACATACCATAATGTATTATAAAATCAATCCTTTTCTTATACCTTTCATTTCATACCTTATATGCATATAGTGCTGAAGATCATAAAAAGTAAGAATTGGGATAGCAAATGACCTTGTGGTGTTAATCTATTTAAAGCTCACAACATAAAACTACTTTCTTGTGGATCGATTCCAAGAAGAAAAAAAAGGGGGCATAAAACTGTGTTCCAAGTTCTTACCAGTCTTATTTCCCATTCTTTGAGTTCAACCTCAAACGGTGCAATGAACGGTGATCCTCTCATCGTAGCCGTCTTGACGACATGGTCTTCTATCAAGACCTGTACATCGTCTGGTGCTCCTAAGATGGACAGGTTGGTGTCCTTGTATCCTGTGAAGCTGAAGTGCACTGTCTCCCAATCACTCTTCATCTTTGACAAGGCCTGCCATGAACACAGAAACAGTTAAAACAGTTAAATCGGTATTCGTAGGAGGTGTCATAGTCGAGTGGTTTAACAACTTGACTTGAAATTCAAAAGTTGTGGGTTTGATCCCGACATGGCACTAATGTCCTTTGGCAAGGTATTAATCTACATTTTCCACTTCATACCCAGGAGAGAAACAGGGAACGGGAAGGATGACGAAAGCTTTGTTGTTAGTAATTGCCATTTGCCCTCACAGTAATCATATGGTAGGAATACTCCCCAGGAAGTGGAGATGGTGCACATTGTGCGTGCGTGAATGAATCCGATGACCGGAATAATATCTCTAAAGCACTTAGAGAAGATGTTTTGTATTAAGCGCTATATAAATCCAGTTTATTCTTATTCTTATCCTAATCTTTAAAAAGGTAATACAAAGTTTTGGGGAAATTTGAAAATTGAGTGGATAGTGATTCTTTGCAATTTTGATGTATTTGGATGCCCTGTGGATATATTATAAGCGCTAGAGAATTTAGCCCCTAAAATACCATTGCTTTTGAGAAAAATTGAATATAAAGATTTACCGGTGCTCCCGGTAAATTTTGATAAATTTTAAACAGCGCCTACGGCCGTACAATGGTAGCTGCGACCATGAAAATCTCAGAATATGTGGTTGTGGTATATAATTTCCAAACAGGAATAGCTATTCGGTCGATTGTAGTCTAGAAACATTGTTTTATAGCTTAATTAATATCTTGACATTGAGAGGGAGCTATGCAACATAAAGAGTGTATTATTTATAATTTTATAACTTTAGACTCAATTTCAACTGCAAATCGATCACTAAATATTGTAGGATCGCATATGCGTCAAATATGTTCATTTGAACCGAATTCATGACCCCATACCAAAACTTTGTATTACATTAAAAAGTCAAGTGGATTACTTGATCCCATCTTATCTTGAGCATTCTATGATCCATTTAAGACAAAACCTAATGGGCTGTGGTCATTCATTATCTCTGGGATAAACTTGTAGATTTAAACATAAAAATTGGCTTGACTGTACCATAAATGCAATGCAGCACTATAAACAAACACATTAGTTTTGAAAATTCACATGCATAAGATGCCAAAATAATGTAAAGGTGAAAAAAAGGAGAAGAAAACAGAGACAAGTGAAAGAACAACAATCAAACTCCTAGCTGAAAAGGATCACACGAGAGGACAGCAGACATCGATCATCATCAGACTCACCTTCTCCATGGCATATTCCTTGCTAGCTTGAGAGCTAATCTCTGATAGATCCTCCAAGTATTTCTCTAATCCCATCTGAAGCATCTCAACGAGAGGAGTATCATCTTGAGGGGTCATGTTGAAACCAACCTAGCAAAATAAAATGAGTTGTCAATAACAGTGAACATCATGGAAGGCTATAAATTCACACTAAAACATTCAATGTTTGGATCAGATTCTCCCGGACTAAACATGGGAAATTCATAACTTAACTTGAAACAAGTTCAAAATCATCTGTCTTAGCCATAGTGTTATATATACTGGTATATTACACTAACATTAAGCTACAAGCACCAACTACATATCAGATAGGATACATACTGTGAAATAATATAAAATTCTCTGAACTAGGGTAAGTATTTCTTTTAAATTCTGAAGTCTAATTTCGGAACCTTTAAAGGGGGTGTAGCATGGCAAATACTGGTTAACGCCATCTACAACTTCTTTTGGACAACTGCACGTAAACGTATGGACTTGATTAACTCAAGGCGCTAGCCTTCACGAAACAGACTGAAATTCCCCTCACGCTTTGGTTTTGCGTATGTTGCACGCACGTGAATACTGCGTAGTCGTATTATATCCAACATGTCTTTCCCGTTATGCTAGGCCCTTTAAAATGAACCTACCTTTTCACTCATCATATCCCAATGTCTTTGTTTGATACCAGGATTGCAGAGAGCATTGATGAGAGGCATGTTGATCTTGAACTTCTCTAGCTTAGCCTTGATGGTGGTCGACGCCCTCATTGGTCCCATCATGTCAGGGTGGGCAAACACCTTGGTCAGCTTGTAGCTGGTGCGCCACATGTTCTGTACCTGGTGGGACAAGAAATTAAAAGATGGTGTGTTTAGTGGTGGTTATTTTATGTGACTGCTACCAAAGCATAATTGCTTGTTAGTAAGCAACCAGACGACCGACGGCTTTAGGTCCACTCCGAGAGAACTGGTAATGAGGATTAATGCCTAACCAAAGGGCATTAGCGCATCGATTTGGTTTCAAACCCGGGTCGCCAGACTACGAGATCACTGCTCTACCAACTAAGCTATCGCGCCTCCTCGTGAAAAATCTGATACGAACATTCCTAATAAAAACAGCTTCACAAGAAGATAAATTTGTACATAAAAATCACACTTTCTTTCCAATGATAACGGTTGGAATGTACAGAGGTGGGAAAACACCTATTAAAGGTAGCAGTATTTTGGTATTTGAGAGGAATTTATGGCATCCATTAGTCATACAACATCCTCTACTACATCACATCGGCATTTTGTTCTCTATCTTCTCTTCTCTTATCTTCTCTCTGTTCATAATGCATAATTTACTTTAATACCTCATCTCTCATACCAAAATGCAATCCCCCCTTTTTTTTCTTCTCAACAGCCTATGTTGTTATTACTTGTGTGCCTGGTGCATTCGATTGTCAAGCCTTACTGGCTATTACCGATGCACCATTTACTTTCATATTTTCTTTATATTTTGAATGTTAGTATGTCAATTTATATGTCAGTTTGATATTGTTATCTGTTATGATATTCCATTTTTTATCTTTGTATATATTGTCATGATAATGGAAATAAATGTCGATTCAATTTAACTCAAATTCAAATTATACATTCAACAACACAATCATCATCACCATCTCACATCAACCTCCTATACCACCACTTATCTCCATCATTGTCTTCTTCCTATCCCTACCTCCTCTTCCACCACTTCAGCATTGACATCCAGCAGCGGTCCATTCATCCATTTATCATACATGTGATGGAACTTGACTGCAGCGTTCCAGAGTTTATCATAAGGTTCTTTCTTCTCCTTGATCTGATCTAGCTCAGGGTACGGACTGATGTGACCAACGTCAAGCAGCTTCTGCTCCTGATTCACTGCTCCTTTCTGAAAAAATATCAAATCACAGGAATAATAAGGAAGAGGTGTTGTGGTCCAATCGATAAGTCTCTGGACTGTGAACCACAAGGTAGGGGTTCAAATCCCTGTTGCATCACTAATGTCCTTTGGTAAGACATTAATCTACAATTGCTACACTTCATCCAGTTGGGGAAATTGGTACCTCGCAGGAATTAGTTATTTGAAATGTCAAGCGCTGTACCAGTAGCCGTGCTAGAGCCAGTGCAATAATAATGGAGCATCAGAAGTTGCAATGTGCCAGACGTGAGCACTATACAAGACTCCACTATTATTATTATTAATATGAAAAATGAAAGGCACAAAATCCTTATATAAGTGAAACAAAATGCAAATTGATATTGAGGCTATAGATTAGATAAAAATAAGAATGTATCACTATAAACGAGACAAATATTTTTGCTAATGAACTCAAGTGTTGATTGCTTCATTGTTATTATGAGACTTCTCCATGCTTTCACATATTTTTTGAGACAGAATTTCTTAATCTCTTGATGTAAAAGATTGCATATTACATCTGAAAATGAAATAGCCGCAAAGTCCAATCAGCAGGATTTAATCTATTGCCTACAATTAAAAAGGCAGCAACATTAGCACTGGGCTTCTGTTGGATCATGGCTTTGAAAAGACAAATTACAAATTACAAATGCCTTAAATTTTTAACTTTCTGACCCATCAGTAATGCGGTTGCGTCGTTCGTAGTTGTATCATATCCGATTGGCCCTGAGTCAGGCCACGGGAAAGACACGTAGTCTCGTCAATCTACACTCCCTTTAAGATAGTACTCACCTCAGAATAGAAATCGTCTAGTTTGAGCTGTATATCAATCAGTTTATCCAGATAATCCTGTGCTTCTGACATCCGATCCTTGGTCCGGAATGCTTTGACTTGATCCATCACGTCCTTGATACGAACAGCAAACTTCTTCTGCCAATCGTTGAGCTTGGACACGGCATAGTCATGCTCCTTCTGAAGCTTCATTTCACTGAAAGAATCAACATAGAAAAGAGATTCTGAATAACGTGGAAGTATACGCACATGTAAAACAATTTTTTTCCTTCCAATGATGTCTTCAAGCACTGAGATCGTACAAGTTGATATCTCCACAATGAAAGAAGATTTTAAAACTAATAATCGTCATAAAAAAGATACTTGTTTTCTTCCTTAATTGTCCTCCATTTTTTTTTTTTTTTTTTTTTTAAATGCATAATTTAGGTGTTTATTTTAGATTCAGACATTACAACTCTCAAGTAAAGAAATGATGGTCCCAACTATGTAAAAACCGACCTGTTTCTGATGATGGGCATGATTCTATCAGGCCAGGTGAATGTTTGATCATTCAGCATCAGATCCTCTTTGTTCAAGTATGCATAGTCCATCAGAAAGATCAGGTTTCCTCCTGCTACTTCAAGCTTTTTCTGTTAAGAAACAAAGAAAAATATAAGAAGATAGTAAACATATCAATCACTTTGGACAGATCTTCTCTTGGATAATTAGAAAGTCATTAAACTCGTTGAAACAATGCTTTTAGAAGAACACAAACAAAACATCGCTTCTATCTTTGCAATGAATGCTGTACCGAAAAAACTAACTTTGTGATACATGTATAACATATTCAAAAAATTACATGTTTGTATTTTGTTGGATTTAATATTTTTGGTTGGTGCAACACAAACCAAGTTTCACAATTGAATGTGAAATGGACCATCAAAAACATATATTTTAGAAATAATTCTTTCAAATGAATAGATAAAGACTGAGATAGAGAAGAAGAGAGAGAGGAAGGGGGAGGACGGAGGGGGAGGAGAGTAAGAGAGAGAGAGTGAAGAGGAGAGTGTAACTGTAACTGGTTAAGATAATAAAAATAGCATAAAACTATCTAACCTTGAGTTGTAGTAGTTCTCCAGTGGTCAGTCTATCCACATACTCCTGTAGTTTGACCAACTGATGTGTAGACTCCGATTGACTGGTGATCTTCCTCACGATCTGGTCGTACTGCCCACATATGCCACGGTTGAACACTCGACTTGTATTGACAATTTTTGAGATCATGATGTCTGCCAAGTCTCTTGATCTCAGGATCAGCCACTGTAGAGAGATAACATTATATGGTCATAGAGGGGTCATGGTTGAGTGGTTTAAGCACTTGACTTGAAATACAAAGGTTATGGGTTCGATCTCGACATAGCACTAATGTATTTTGGCAAGGCATTGATCTGCATTAGCCACTCCGTATCAAGGAGTGAAATGGGGACTTAGTAGGAAGACGAAAGCATTTGGGTTAGTTAATTGCCAAATGCCTTCACAGTGACCATAGTGACCACAGGGAATGGAGATGGTGCACATTGTGCGTGAACGAATCCGACGACTAGGATAATAATATCTGTAAAGCACTTAAAGATAGTATTTTGTATGAAGTGCTATATTAATCCAGATCATTATCATTTTTATAGCAATTCTTTTCTAAAGCAGAGCATTATAGCATTAAAGTTTGAATATACCGGTACATATATCTTTTGTATTTGGCAGAGACTAAAATGTATTTATCCTATAACATTTAATTGAAGAATGTTAAATCGTGGGGCATATTATTTGAAACATACATCTGTAATATGTGTGTGTTTGATGTCTTAAATACATCAGACTCGCGGTTTCATCAAATTTGGAGACTTTAATCAGACCAAACCTTCTAAATCTATTTCCCTTTCCCAAAGGAAGGAGAAGTGACAGTACTTACCCTATTGATATCTGTACAGTCCAACTCAAAGAGATGCATGGGTACATTGAGCGGAAAGAGACCCACTTCAGCCGCCATCTTCTTGAGCTTCTCAATCTCTCTGACATAGTCCCTGAGATGTTGGTCTTTATTCACAAACTTCTCGACCTGTGAGTCCGATGATGATTTCAGCAGGTAGGCATACGGTGCGTACACCATCTTAAACCTGTAACCATAAGAAAAAGTTTACATTTAAGAGCACCAACTACAATGAAAGATATGCTTAATGTAGGAGTCTCGGTACAGCATGCACAAAAAGACGAGTCTAGATCGAGTGCCTGGAAATATACTGCATGATAGCACTGTAGCCTAAGAGCCAAAACTAGACATGGCCATTACTTGTCGATAAGGTAAAGGAAATGGTGGCAGCGGTGGGATGTGATGGAAAGAATAAAATGGACTATGAATCGCGAGGGGGTACAAATGGACAGGTTAATGTTCAGTTCAAAATATAACTCTAAGATATCCAAAATATATTGTCTGTTATTTTGAACACATAAAAAGTTCAAAATTGATCATAATCCAGCCAAGATTGAGCACAAAGTCCTGTAACATTTGTGACAGCCAACAAGAATGCATGATATATCCAGCATCGAACTAACCTGACAGGGCCATGATAGTTATGCAAGATGAACTCCTTGACCTGCTCCCTTGCCCTCTCCACGACCTCCTCATCGTCCCTGACGGCAGGAATATGAGTGATGGCCACGGCGTCTACCCGATGGAAGAGACGCTTCTCAACCCGGTGGATCCCCTTCACACCATCCACCATGGTTTGGATGCACCCATGAAGGATGTCAATCACACCATTGATGTCTGGGGTGAACGAACAGGACACCTTGGACATCTCAGGACCCTGGAACACAATAAAAACCATTAATAATAATAATAATAATAATTTTGCTTTATATATAGCACTTAATACGTCAGGAATGTCTGAGTTTCTAAGCGCTTTACATTATTACCCTGGTCATCGGATTCTGGCTTGCCCGCACACAATGTATGCACTTTCTCCACTCCCTGGGGAGCATTCTAACAATACTAGGCTCAAATTGCTAAGCATACCACATTGGCTTTCGCATCCTACCGAGTACCCATTTAATACCTGGGTGGAAAGTGGCAAATGTAGATCAATGTCTTGCCAAAGGACATTAATGCTGCAGCGGGACTTGAACCGCGGACCTTGTGATTGACAGCTTATGCCAAACAGTTCTACACACTGACAAATTTCCTTGAGAAACCCTTGCTTTTTTCGACTTTTACAAGTAGATGTCTTCAAAACATAACATATTTAGTCAACATTTTACCTGCTTTTTAATATTGAATCACACACTTAAATATATCAAAGTGCTGGCAAGACCTGTATTCACTTCAATCAAAATACAGTGGTTATTCTAATAAACAAACATGATTTTCATAGTTAAAGCTTTTTAAACCGTTTCATGATGTTCTGTTTCTTGAATATATTCAATGCTAAAGTCAGCGTAAAAAGTCCATAAATCATTTGATTGTTGCATTCCCTGCATTTGACAAATGTGGAACCATGGTAATATACTGTAACACAATAAATGTTATATGTAGATTACGAGATGCTAAACCTAGGAGAAAGTATGTTTGTACTTGTACCTTGCAATCAACAACACGTCTTTGTAATATACATAAAATATCTTTCTAGAGACATCCTTTATTCTATGCAATAATAAGAAAATGAATACGCTAAAACTGTTCATCTGTTACCATGGAGATTTTGAGAGGCTGTGGTATGGTTGGTAGGCTCAGCTCAGATTCATCGTAATCACAATCATAATAATTTCCATCATCGTAGAGTTGAAACCAATCCACAAGATCATGAATGGACTTCTCTACACAGCTCCTCAAGCAGAGGGACATGAGTGTGGACAGGGACTTGAAGAAAAGATCCATCTGGGCCATTCTACCATCCTGCATGGAGGGAGGGAGAAATCAGAATTGGTGTAAATTGCTAAACACATGTTAAAGAGAAGGTTGAGTTCTGGGAAGAGGTGAAAAATAATTTGTGAGCGTTATCATTCTTATTATGCAAGTGTGGAAGAACATCAGATAAGACATGTTCTCTGAAAAGCATGGCTCTTCAAATGCCTTCATATTCTAAATATGTCATGTAACATCGTAAAACTTGGGGGTAGGATTTTTACGCCACGTGTTTGTGTAGTCCAATATACATCTTTCTGTGTACAGTGTTTGTAACTTTACCAAGACTTGGCCAAATTTCTTATCATTTTGATGATTCCAGAACCTTGAAATACACACAAATTCTTATATGATAGATGATCAACCTTTTCTGGTCGATTCCACACCGTTTCTTTCACAATGCAATCGCATGACCAGAACTCAACTTCATCTTTAAAGAGAGATACAGAGCTACAAATAAGTTCCTTCTGTACAGAGTAATAAGAGGGTAGATATTTATATATTTATTTATTCCTGATATAATACAAAACATGATTAGCAGCCAATGGCTGAACTGTTCACAGTTCACAAGCAAATTTTGAAAATACATAACCATATATGGTTAAAAAAATTGAAGAAAAATATTTAAAAAATAGACCAACATCATGCCGGTAAGTCATAAAACATAATAATTGTATTTGTGATCAATAAAACTTGTCTGTCGTTCCCACCATTCTATCCATCATCTTCTCCCCTCTCTCATCCCCTTCCTCCTCTCTCTCTCTCCCCTCTCTCCCCTCTCTCTCTCTCTCTCTCTTTCTCTCTCTCTCTCTTTATCTCTCTCTCTCTCTCTCTCACCAGTGAGCTGTTGGCAGATATGGTGTTAAACTACAAACCTTGTATAGATGTGAGGGGAAAGGTTGTATCCTTTAATATTGCATTTATATGATGCAATCATTCTGCAGCCACAAACATGATCGAGACTTGAATCATGCTTAAAATCGAATTAAATTTTGCACACCCAAAACACAATAATTTCACATACAATTCCAAAAGCTTCAACTCAAATTCACATCTGCCACTTGCATTTTCACTAAAAGCAATGACATACTTTCTAATCAATATAGACTGATGTTTGATACAGATATAGATCAAACTCACCTGATTCTCTGGCATCCATCTTTCAATCTCATCTCTTTCATCATCAATCATATCAGCACATTCCTCCAGCCAATCGTTCATCAAGATCTCTCTTGTCTGCTTCATCGTGTTCTTGATGTGCTCAAGGAATGCCTCGGGAGTGAGGGGCATTATCTCCTCTATACCTGGTCTGTCCAACATCCTGAGATGGGCATATCTGGAAGAAAGAAGAAAAAAAAGGATTGATGAAGTAAGGCAGGAAGCAGGTGACCGATAAACTTCATCATGCCAATAACTTTCTTTATTTGGATTAGAGGTGTTTTGGGTCTAGTGGATAAGTCACCCCACTGCAGATCACAAGGTACTAGCTTGAGTCCCTCCCGTCGCAGCACTAATGTCCTTTGGCAAAACGT
Source organism: Strongylocentrotus droebachiensis (assembly GCA_035222895.1). NCBI lineage: Eukaryota > Metazoa > Echinodermata > Echinoidea > Camarodonta > Strongylocentrotidae > Strongylocentrotus > Strongylocentrotus droebachiensis. Next base: position 73,968 of record JAVYIG010002635.1, on the reverse strand, counting down.
TAATCTACATTTGCCACTCTCCACCCAAGTTTTTAATGAGTACCCGGTAGGATGCGAAAGTTAATGTGGTTGGATCAGAATGTGCATATATCTACATCAATATCCAGTATATCATACAATGGCAAGTAGAGAAATACACCTTCTATCATATTGACGGTTCAGTGACACAAAGATGTAACTCCATATTTTGCCAAAATGAGTATTTGACATCAAAATGTTCAGAAAAAAGTTGGGCTTTCCGGGAAACACAAAGACTTAACTCCATCCAACACCCCAAAATGGCCAAAATAGAGTTACGTCTTTGTGTCACTGACCCCTCGATAAACATCTGTTTTATGGCAGGATGCACTCACTGTGTCTCCCACTTGTAGAGGATAGTAGTCATGATAGGATGGGTGATGTAGAGATAGTTCTCCATGAAGTCCCTTGCATCATCCACCGCATCACTCCAGGGATACCACTCTCTACCAGCCGAGTTAGAATGTTTGGTTGGCATGGGAACACCAAGTCTCTCTTGCTCTACAGGGTCTTGCAGGATGTAGTCCATAATCCCCTTCTTGATGCTCTCTGTATACACAGATCTGGCTTCCTACATTAGAACAAATTGAATAAAATAATGTTACAGTCAAACCTACTTTAGTGGCCACCTGTCCACAAAGACTGTAATTGTTGTTTCCCTTAAAAATGGTTTCTCATTGAAACATGTACTAAAGGAACCGGGCTACAAAGACCACTTTTTGTGTTTCCCTTGGGCGGTCGCTGAAGAAAGGTTTAACTGTATTAATATTCCATTCTTATACACTGTTGCTCATAAAGTTAGAATGTTTTTTTGCTTACATCTTTCCATTAAGTGATTGCAACAATATGGTTTAATGTTAATAGATAATCTTTATTATTTTCTCAGAACTTTTCTGATCAATCTCTATCGATCTTTAAATTGATCTCTAAAGTTCTGAGAAGATAATAACTTTATTTATCAAGAATAAAACACAATCACCTCATGAAAAGAGGATAACAAAAATTTTCTAACTTTATGTGCAACAGTGTGTAATACATCTAATTATGACATAATGTTCCTATTAAAGCACTCCAAAGGGCTTTCACTCAGAAAGGGATGTGAAGTGTGAACAGGGTTTGAAATATAATTTTTTAATGCGAGTTCACTTAAGAGTCATTTCAACTTACGCGTCAGCTCCATAAAGGACAAGGTAAATGATAATCATTGCCTCAGAGCACTACTTGTGAGATGCTGAATTAATCAATACAAGCTGGAGCAAGGGAAATAATTTCCAAGGCACTTTGAAAGTGCAGGGATATTGTCTACAGTGTATCTAGCTACCTGCCACTTAAAAACAGGTTAATTATGACAAATGGTAAAAGGGACTGGTGTTACACATACACATACATGATAGTAAATGTTTTATTGTGCATACTAAAACTCCTTGTTGGAGATGATCTCTTGCATGTGTATTCTATTTTAGCAACTCTTAAATAGTAAAGCACCTTTTTAAACAGATCTAAATGCCTACAATAATTTCAACACTTTAATTCAATAAATGTATTTTATAACAAAGAAATCTAACAGTGCATAGGCTTGCTTCCCTACAAAAACAGACTTTCATATGAATATGTTTTTTTTTCTGTGTTTCTATTTTCTATGTTTCAGTTCATCTATTATCCTCTGTGAATGGTCTCACGTTTCAATTCCATCAACAAAAACAAAGGTCTTTTCACACAAGCACTATAAATAGATTTCCTGCAATAAAACATCCATTTAGGTAACAATAGCACATAAGAGCTGCATTGTTAGGCCTGAGGTATGATTGTATATCTGATTGAAGGCCTTCTGCCCTGGGAGAAACATTTCGAAAGCGTACATTTTGAAAGCGTTGTACATTACGAGACTCCTACTAGCGAGTCAATAGAAGACCTATTAGTGTTAATTCCCACGTAATGGAAGATTGTACGATTGTATGAATGAATCAAGCGCTTTACTAGTGGTCTGGGATTGACTATATACATGTAGCACCTATCAGGTTTCTTGAACCTCCCCAAAACGAGATGGAATATAATTGCTTCCTTTTAGGGACACACAGTTGTAGAGACATTAATAGATGCACCAAGTCGGCATGTAGAACTCAAAGTTAGAATGTGCCCAGGCATTATCGACCATATAAAATCCGTCTGACAACCAAAAGATCTGCCTTTGTGGACATGGCTTATGAATTAAATATCTCACAAATATATCATTGTTCCATAAAATTGTGAACAATCCATTGTAGACCAACTTAATTTGAATAGGGGGGGGGGGGGGGTGAGGGGGTAGCAACCCACACAAAGACCCTGAAAATATCACAACAAAAATGACGAGAATAAATAAACCTTATTGACATTTCTAATGGTACTTGTCAGATTTATAAGTCATGTGTTAATATATCAATTTACAACACTATCAAGCAGAAAAAGAAAACTATAAATTGATGGAAATATGATCTTGCTGCAGACATACAAAGAAAGAGCACGATTGAAATCCTCTGTTATCCCATTGATACCTCACACATCTCAGCCTTAGCTTTTCTTTGTTCATGAACAAAGTGTCTCTATCATTCTATTTAAGGGTACTTAGGTTATGAAAAGTTTGGCCTTCAAAACAGATCTAGGCAAGACAGGGAACATAGTGAATTGTGAGATTACTCCCACTACCACTATTTAAGGTTTACAAACTAACTGACTAAGATGAACAAAGGAGAACATTTATCTCATACTCTTTTTCCTGAAACTAAATGTTGTTAAAACTTTTATATAAAAGACCTGAATAAAGACTTAGTTGCGGACTATAAGTTACAGATGTATTCAGGTGCATTTGTTCCAACCAATTAGCTTCAGTCTATATTTTGTTGTATTCAATGTAATCTTTCCTTGTATTTTCTGCCTTTTCTTTTCACTATGCCATGACCATCTACTCCACTAAAAAAACTGAAATGTTCAATCACCATTTAAAAGGGCTGAGGAGTGACCACTCTTTCAAAATGGTTGATTAACACTTTGAACATGCTGGATCCAAGATTATAAGTGTTGAATCTAGCATGTTCAAAGTATCAATCTGACATTTTGAAAGAGTGGTCACTCCTCTGCCCTTTTTATTTAAATTTAAATTTAACATTTTAGTATTTAGAGTGTAGTGATAGATACTAATGCATTAGGAGAGAGTATTATTTTCTTACCTCTGTGACTTCTTTCATGCACTTCTTGAGAGGTTCAGTCTTGAGTCTAGCAGGTAGGAAGTTGTACATCTCTTTAATCCATTGTGTGTTCAGCGGTGCTACTGAAGAATCATCTATGGACCCTTCGATCAAACCATAATATCTAAGAGAAGAAAAAAAAGACAATGAAAGTGACCATAATGGTCAGTTTTGGACAAAAAGTTGCTAGAATGAGCAAAATGTCATGAGAATGATAACACATGTATCAAAGTAACGTTTCAAAAGGCTTAAGGAGTGGTTTCTTGAATACCCTGCCAGCTACCACATTAAAGGGTTGTTATTCTCTCAGGAATGACTTGCATTATGATCAAAGAAGGTTCCTTAGAAGATCAGATCAAGTCAAATGATTACTGTCATAACAATAGTAATAAAATTGTATCAAAATTTGATGCTTTCAAAACTATGTTTCAAATGTTGACATTTTTTATTGATTGCTTGAAAAGAGCTCATTACTCTCACACATACAATGTAGTAATCAAGGGATTAAAGAAATTTACTTCTCTTGCAAGTTACAGTGAGAAAACCCTTTTTTCTAATTATTTGAAGGAAGCTCTATGAGAGAGATATCTTAAGAAAGATTCTTAGAAGATCAGGCAGACAATTTGTAATAATAGGAGTACAATAAATAAATTGTTTCTGAAGAAATGAGATTTTGTTGCTGCAAAAGAAGAAAAGAAGAAAAGAAAAAGAAGAAAATCTACCTGATGACATCCTTCTGGTCTGGTGTAGGTGGTCTTGATAACCCATGTGTTGAGTAGGTGTACCCTGGAAACTGCACACTCATCACAGCTTCCATCTCTAAATCATAGTCACGCATACAGGGAGGAAGGTCTAGGCCATCTAAGAAAAGGGGTAAAAAGTATTATAGTAAAAACCTGTTTATAAAGACCGCTAAAAGGGAACATGAAAAGTGGTCTTTACAGGCAGGTGGTTTTTAAGTACAGGTTCCTTTAGTACAGGTGGCAATAAGAAACTATATTCAAGGGAAATTAAAAAAATGTGGTCTTTACAGACAAGTGGTCTTTCTATACAGGTCGCTAAAGCAGTTTTTACTGTATATATATATATATAACTCCTCTCAATTCTTATAACCAGGTATTAAAGTAATTCTGGTGTCCTATCAATTGATCAATATCTGCATAAACAGGTAAAATTGTGATATACGGTACATGTACTCATACACAGCCTTCTCTGCAAAAAGAACATTGACCTCACTGTCTATTTTCAAGTGTAAATATTGTGTTATACTGTACATGTATTTGTTTAAGAGTTGGCTGTTTATGTTATGAAACATCATTTCTCCAGCAACAATGCAAGTATCAGTTCCTCATCTGTAAATGTGAATTCAATTGAAAAGGTTCATGATCTTGACTTTCTGATTGTCAAGAAAAAGTGCATAAACTCTTCGAGTAAACTATAGTCTTAAAAAAACTGGATATCTGTAATAATTAAAAAGTGACATTCATACAAAAGGAACATGAATTACCCCCAAAGAGTTTGAAATTGTGTGTACACGCAATTATTAACAAAACTCAATAGGGTAAGTATTTTACTGCTTGAAACCTGAGCTGAACTTACTAAGGATCGATCAAAGAATGGGCAATGTTAAAGCTTGAAACATGAACTTACCAAGACTACTGTCTGAGCTTGCGTATGTCACAGACCGAAGATTAAGTGTCGGAACATCATTAACTGGAGTCGGTGACGAATGTATTGCAGTCAACGATCCATTACCGCTATCAGGTACCATAGGATCGCTACCACTACTAGACGTCATTCTTGTAGGTCTACTCTCCCTGCTACTGAATGGTCTAGTCCTATCATGTCCATTGACTGCACTGTCTAACTGGTCCCTTGGACTTGCTGGAGGGGTGCTGATAGGGGGCAGACGACTCCTATCGGTTGAGGGACCATTAGAGTGTGGTTTATGAAGGGTAGGTAAAGGCGTTGAACCATTGTTGTTCAATGATGTCTGACTTCTGCTCTTCTTATATTCAGCATAGGACTGATGTGATGATCTTGGACTAGAACGTGGACGAAAAAGGAAAAAAAGATTACAATTATTAAATTTTCAGTCTCTGATGTGAAATATTGATAAATTTATCAGTTCAGGAATATGATTACCAGTAGTTGCAAATGAACAGTCAATATAATGGGGCATTTATTCTTAGCAAAAAATAAAAACCCTTTTCAATAAATGTTAAAGTAAGAGAATAATCACACTCATATCAAAATAGCATGAGATATTAAAAGAACAGATATCCAAATTTCCTATTTTCATAAAAAAGTAATGAAACTGGTGACAGATATTTTTCTGATCATTTCACAAAGAAGAGGAAAGAGAATAAATGTTAAATCAATGAACAAGTCTTTCTTTACAGGATCAAAATCAGTGATAGCAAATATAAGGAAACATACTTTAAAAAACTCTTAAGAAACATATCGTGATATTGTATGATAGAAGAGAAAGCATATATTTATCTGACATAAGTGCAAATAAAAATTAACTCAGTCAATTTCAGCTTCACACACACAAAATCAGAGATAGTAAATATAAGGAAACATACTTCACAAAACTGTTAAGAAACATAGTATGATAGAAGTGATAGAAGTGGTGGCATATATTTATCTGACATAAGTGCAAATTTACATTAACTCAGTCAATTTCAGCTTCACACACACAAAAGTTCTTGTTTGTTTACACTCATTTACAATTTTTGCATTTAAAGAAAAGTATCCCACTAACCGTTACATGCAAATAAAAACCCTGTCATAAAAGAGAGAGAGAGTAAATACAGGAGAAAAGAGTAGATCACCAACTTGGTAAAGCAAACAGAGACAGGTACTTGAGACACCCTTTTAAAGCTTCCTCGCACTCATCCTATTGTTAGTGCTCCCATTGGTTCATTCGTTCTAATGCAAGTGTTCTAATTATATCTCACCTACATGGATGACACTTGTCTTCTCTCTCTGCCCGAGGTCTATTAAGATCAAATTCCACTCGCTCCTTCCATTTAAATTGTCTTAAGCCTACTTGTATATCTACATCACCATGCAAGCCGATACTTATAAAGCAGCATTTACATTTTCTCGTTTAGTAGTGGTCATAAATATCTAGAAAATGTCATCCAATGTCACATAATTAATGATGTTGAACATGAAACGGAGTAGACGTGTGTATATACATGTATATGTATGTATCCGTTAGAATGATTTTTATCTAATGAAACGTATTCAATTGAAGTTGTCAAGGGTGAACACAAAAATGTGAATTTGTTCAATTTTTAAAATTATACTAGTTTTTCATATTTATAACAAAAAGCTCATCCTTCTACCTTTTTTTATTCAATATCACAGTAGGGTTATGACAAAATGTACTCTCCTATACCATTATTTGTCATTCAATAATAATGATAATAATAATAATAATGCCATTACTAAAGTTATACAGCTGTATAAATTCTAAACCCTTAATGATAAGTGTGGTTGTAATCAAAGTAAGAAACACTTTTCCAACAAAAGTATTATGTGTTTGAGTACAAGTATCGAAATGTTATGGCATTACATACTAGAATCAAGAGCTCCCTCAATAACAACAAGAAGGATGAGAACTGGCAGTGGTCCAAGTTATGTGCAAACAAATAATATATAATTTGAGGAAGAGTTTTTTTTGAGAAGACATATCTATTTTGATCACCCAGTGACCCATTTCTATTCATTTCAAAGTGAGTTAATCATAGCTTTGCCTAAAACAGCTTAGGATGCCTGAAGGCTTGGCAAACAAAATCAATGGCCGTCTTACTCACAGGGAGTAAAGAAAATGACAGGGTGAGGTTATGCAAATATTGGAACAAGTTGCATAACATTTTAAGATTTACACTCCTTTCAGAAAAAAGCAACTGAAAGCTACCCGGACAAATCCTAAAACAGAATACAAAAGAACATTTAAACTACTACTGTATACAGGCGGTGAGGTATAACATATTCTCACTTGTGGTTTTATCAGATTCATGGAATATGTATAATTTGTTTTCAAGCAGGTACTAATTACAATTAAACTTGAAGAGTGCGAGGAGACCTACTTCAAAATTCAGTCATTAATTAATGAATAATCTATAGTTTGCCTTAAACCTCAAATCATGGTGTTAAAAGCATCATTAGAACGTGTGGGCTATGTTTGTTATGCAAATCGTAACCAAATACTAAATATGTAAATCACTTTGGATCCAAAGTCCCTCTATCTCGAAGCTAATTACCCTTTGATTGCTTGCATCCAGCTAATGAGATTGGCTTCTGACTCTTGGTATAATTAATCAGCATAAGTTTGTGTCGGTAACTACATGTATAGAGAGTTTCAAAATCTTCAAGCTTCAGGACAATACAAAAAATTATTCAATAATTTCAGCTTTCCTCTTCCCCTTCTCCCTCCCTCCTTCTCTCTCTCTCTCTCTCTCTCTCTCTCCCTCTCTCTCTTCCTCTCTCTCTTACACCCTCCCTCCCTTTCCCTCTCTCTCTCCTTCCTTTCTCCTTTTTCTCTTTCTTTTTATCTCTTTCTCTCTCGCTCTCCTTCTCTCTTTCTCTGTATCTCTCTACCTTAATTTGTTTTACATCTATGCATACACAATTACACTTTCAAAAAGGTAGGTAAGGATACAGTTTAATAATTGATAAATACTGAATAACTTGTTTGTTATCTAAATAGGTTCACATGCTATTTTCTAGTCCTTATACCAACTTTTATTTTCATTGAACTCTTCTGTAATATATATCTCTGCATATTGAAAAAATATGATATGAAAACATTTTATTGTATGTTAATAAAATATGAACCAATGAGCCAATCAATCAACATTGTGTTCTGTCTATTCACAGTGCAATATACAGTTCAAGTTACACATGAGTATCTATTCAGAAATGCAGTTATTCACAACATTTCAACAGCCTCCTTGTTTCACTTGGATCACAAATATTTCATAACTTTAATTGTTCCCCTGTATTATCTTTATAGTAAAAACATGTATGAATGCTATGAATTCATTCTTTCTCAGTGTATTCTCCATTTTCTGCTCCACCCTGTACACCACTTAAAGCTATAAAAGATTGATCCTGGAATATTTCTTGACCTGGTGTGAGTACTATGCATACACAGGAGCCATGTCATAATATTTGCAGTAACTATATAATGACCAGACTGAAGAACCAATATCACTGGCTCTACCACTCACACTGAAGTGTTGTACATAGTGTCTCAACAAAATCAATTGACACAACCTGGTGAAGTGCTATCTCAAAAAAGAAGTCAATATTCTCAGAGATGGTAAAATCAGAAACTGAAATATTATAGATTCTAATTATAGGTCTGATCCATACTCTGGAGAGGTGTGTCAATATCCAAAAGGTAAATATATATCCTTTTTTCCCAATAATATATGTGTATTACTGTATTTCTACACAAATCTGGATGTCAAAATATAAGAGATACAATGGATACCATTGAACAAGTGTAAGCAGAATTCTTATTTCTAAGTGTCAAGAAAGTAGGCCACTCATACCTCATATTCAATATTAAGTTTTACAAATACAATTATTCTTAAACTCACCTTTTTCTTGGTGAAGGAGTCCCACGACTAGTAGATTTATCGGGTAAATGTCTATCTAGATTGGCTGATTGTATATGATGTGATCTGCTATGCTGAGGTGATGGCATCCTATGTGATGGAGACGGACCTCTGTGGTTGGGAGAAGGAGATCTCCTACCATTCCGAATTGGTTGACGATCTAAATCAAAATCAAATGAAATTTAATGTACCGGGTAATCTCTTTTAAATAGTAAATAGACGAAAATTCAGAAAATGATAAAACTCTTGTCATTCATACAATATGCAATATTACGCATATAGGAAATATAGGGACAATGGCGATTATTGGACTACATTATCAGTCTAAACAGTTTTCCTACTGTTCTTTACGTGCTACATGACACGAAATTTATTAAAATGATCAATTTAATTCATACTTACATTTAAAAAATTGAAAAATTATTCTTGACAAAAATATCCTTTTTATGAAGACAAACATTTTGTAAACATGTTTTTAAAAGTAGACATCTAGCAGGAAATGCTGAGAGACCTTTTACAGAGTTAACCCCTTTTTTTGGCTCGTAAACAAGCAATATCTTTTTAGCTGTGCGTCTATAGCCATTTTAATGTACAAGAGTTCTTTCTCATTCTTCTAGATATATCAATTATACACGTGTCCGAGTCTCAATTTCAATTAGAGATTGGTTGTGAATTTCTGTAACAGGTGATTCTTTGAAAGGGCTTCTGGTAGAAGTTCCATAGAACACCTGGAAAGCATCAATACCCTCGTCAGCATTCATAAGATATTTACCGTGTCTGCGTAGGAGCTCGTAAATGTACGAAGATGTTAGATTGCGAGCGGTTGGGGTATAGTTATTAGCGATGGCATCACTGACTCTGCGACTATGTTTGACTTCTTTGGTTGGAGCAGCTCTCGTGAATGCTCCTGGTTGGACTATCTTGGGCTTTTCACTAAATGCAGGCTGGAAGAAAAAATAAGAAGATATAAAAGATTGTTATCAAATCTCGGAAGTCTTTATCATAATAAAAAGTTGTTTGCAACAGATAATAAAGGATGAGCTCAACCCTCATTTATAATAATCAAGTCCCTGTTGAGGGATTTTAGCTGAATGACCTGTATATGTATATACACTGTACATAAACATGAAATTAAGACACATTACTTGGCTTATTATTACAGGTCTAACTCTAACATCTGACGTATCAATTTTATCAGACAAATGGGCAACAAAATGGAAAAATTGGACATGTAAACATTGTAATGTGTGCTTATAATGTAAATATGTGTATATTCACTAACCGGTATACAATATTTGTAATGGGTTTACAAAGCTATTCAAGTACTTGTCAATCTTGTTCATGAAAATACAAATAGGAGTCCATGCTGATGTTCAGACTAATTACATGTATGCTGGAACACATGAATATTTTACCTAGATGGCAATAAAATGATACAGAAGAAGTCCTTGGTTGAGAAGCATAGCAACCAATCCATGAGATCACTATGATATTCATCAGAAAGGACGTACCGGAAAACAATTACTTCTACTCTGGTTGCCATGGTATTGTACACACAATGAAAAATCATTTACATGTAGACTCAAATCAGTACAGCATCATCACTTGTTGGTACATTGGTGCTCACAATTTCAGAATATATAAATAAAGAAATTCTGGATTAAAATAAATTCTAACAAACATCATAAAAGTGTAATGTGTGCAACTAACAATGTAAGCAAAACAGTTTTTTACTTCAACGCAATTATGTGATTAAATATAATCCATTGCAGAGATTAATATTTAAACAAATTTTTAAACAAATATTAAAAATACCATTTTGTTTAACACATCAGCTCTATTTAGATTTCCTACTGAAAAGGTGAAATTTCCTTCAAGTGTTTTTTTAATTTTTTTTACCAGTGTTGGTTTGTTTGTTGTGTTTGTTAGTGTTTTTTTTTTTTAATTTTTATTTACCAGAGTCTTTCAGACTCCAATCATCCATTAATCAATTTTTCTCACATTTTCTCTTTCAGCTGAAAATAATTCAATGTCAAAGCAATCATAACTTCAAGTGATCATGTTTTTAAAGAGAATGTTGATAACAAAATAATGATATCTTTCTAAAAAATTATCTTGTCTGTAACGTCCCAATCTTAATATTCCAAAACATATTTGTATTCATACTGTAATTACGCACAAACTCAAATATTTGAAGATGTACTTATCGTGCCACATTAAGCATGAAGATAAATACACATATGTATATTCACTATATTGCAAGTGTACATTGGCAGAACGTGCAAACTAAGACTTTGCACTTCTCATGTGGACTAAACTTTTGGTGGTTTGGTAGGCCTACAAGTGCAATGTTTTTTACAAACTTTCTCAATTAGGCCCGATGAAGGTCCGGGCTGCGTCTCACGAAACCGTTCTAAGTACAAGTTCAGCGACATCCCATTGAAATGCGTGTATTAAGTTTAACACACGTTTCAATGGGATGTCGCTGAACTTGTACTTATGACGGTTTCATGAGACGCAGCCCTGAAGTGTAAGACATTAATGCCCCAGGAATAAAGCATTTGATGTCAGGTTATATATAGCATTCAGCTTGACATGGAGACTGGGACCCATCACAAAATTAATGTCTAGCCAGTGAGCTTTATACTGAACCTGAAACAGTAGATCTCTCAGTTTCTCATATATACAGAAAGTGTGCATGTATAAATGATGTTTGATAATGGTTGCCAAGTCTGCAAACACAATCTTTTGTATGCTACATTTACATGAATAGACTGGATAGCGTTACCAAAAAAATATATATATATTATTGGTTCCTTTAAATTTTCATCTTCATCAAAAGCTGCACAGAGTCTTTCACAAAGCCTTTCACATAAAATTGATTAATCTTCATGACTGTAGAGGGGTGAATAAGTTTTGTATAACTTTATGCCCCCTTCCAAGGGATGATCTGATAAAAAATACTTTAAAATATATACATACATTGTGCGGAGAGATGAGATGATACTTACAGTGTATGCAATGAACTCAAAAGCCCTTTGAGTTGCAAATGCCCCCGGGTGGTAAATGAACTGCCAGGTTCTACCACCATTGTCTGCTACCCGGATATATATGTTTTAAATTATTGATATGACATGGAGCTAAATATAAATTGAACTAGGGGAATCTAAATGCAGTTCATTGGAAGGCTTTCTTATTAGAATTATCACAATTACTCAAGAGATGTCATTATATATCACTGAATTAAAACAGTTATGGTATATAATACTTCGCTAAAGTTCAATCTCAAGCAATGGCAAATGTTATACATAAACATATATATATGTTTATAAAAGTAAAATATCTGACATATATTTCTTCTGTAAGTCTTTTGTAATAATTCTGTTTATAAGTGTTCAAAATATGGCAAACTTGATTATTTTCTTTTTAATAGCAAAATGTTGTTGTGACAAAGGATTTTCATGTAAATGTAGGTTCCAAACAAATCAATCTCTATAAAGAGCATGAAATGATCATAAACACGATTCTTTTTCAGTTGATACTCTGCTTCAGAAAGAAGCTATACATGTAGATGTTTCTTACCTGATGTGCACTGAGGGGAGGCAGATGGCTTATTACATTAGGTCTGTATTGAAGCTCAAATTGATTGGGTTGGGCTGGAAAGTGCCTCGGTGACATCTGAAAAGAAAATGGTGTATTTCTTGTATTTCTCATTTGCTTTTACAAAAAAAAATGGAATAAAAAACACATATACATGTATATCAATCAAAACACCCTTTGTAAATAGATACCATAATTATTTTCACCTTTTACTATACTATACGTATAATGACAGCTCTCAATGAACTTCACATGCATATTGCATGGTTTCACTGTTGGAAAAGAAGGGTCTAGCCTTCAATTAATGCAGCCAATATACAAAGCTTGTGACCAATGACCTTTCCCTTTATAATAAATTCATTAATCTAAAATGTATCTTTAAATGAAAAATCAAATTAAAATAATGTTCCCATTTTTCTTTTGGCCTAAAAAAAAGAAAGATATTGTAAGCTAAATAGAGATGATACATGCAGTTATAGATTACATGTATCCACCACACCTCCAAGTAACCCGAAGGTCGATGCATACCGTATCATCAATACAGCTACATCTTTTATGAGTGTAAAGAAACCAAGCTCTTTACATGATGGGGATGAAATCAATAACCGATTATGTTGCTATAAAAAAGGGTCTCTAGTGCTCTGCTCATTGTTGGTGCTAACTTGTGGGACAGCTAGCAATTGGGAATCGGCACTCAACCACATGTCCTGTTATTGATTTTGTCTCACCTACGTGTAGTGAGACGTCTGTTCCCTGTATTGAAGTGTATCAAAAACAGACAGAGAAAAAGATCTACATGTACCGGTACATGGATGGATAATGGATGAAACTTAGGTTTTATTTTCTTGTAAACACATTGCAAATTCAATCAAAATAAAGATATGCCTTTTACTACGAGACATATATTCCACTGATTCATAAAAATGCCAACCTGTAATCTAATCTCCTTTTCAAAACTTTACTACCAAATAGGACTATGGATAAACTTTGTTCAAACAGCATAAAATTGAACTATACATCAATTTACAATGTACAAATGTACATGTACACCGCAAAGAGCAATCAAGCCCTTGGCAGAGCTTTTGCATGAGTAGTAGTCCAAAGCTTTGTAGCAATGAGTCTTTATTGATATGCTTAATCAACTAAAAAAACTATAAAAGTACAATATGAGACAGAGCTGTCATGATCAGGATGACTGCTTGTTTAATGAACAGATCTAGCACCAGTTTTTGTTCCGACTTTATCATATTGTGATACGCAGTGCGTGAAATTTTACCCCATGCACTGACAATGGGTCATGTTACAATGAAAGCTGTATGGAGAGAGGATTGTAAATTGACTCAATTGAGCTTGTCTTTGATTTAACTTGACACAGATTGTCATAGGTCAGGTTGAGAATGATAGTATGTCACATATACTTTATATCACCCTGTTTGACTAGATGACTAGATGTAGGCGATCACATCCATCAGTTTTTGCAACTCAATAGCATGAAGATAACTGTATCAACAATATTCTATATTTTCAACATTTTGTTGAATTCATCTTTTTGAAATATAAAGGCACTTTTTTTCAAGCAGAAGAGTTATTACATTACAAAAGTCTTGTATTTTTTATCATACTTCAGACTGCTCAAAAGAAAATTTGTATGTACTGATAGTCTTTAAACATATACATTTGTACATGTATGTATACATTGTAGATTGTATAATTTTAAGCTTATGAAGAATATATTTATAGTCTTAAAAAGTTAAAAGACACAACATACATTTAGATGTACTCTTGGCAGTGTTATTTTGTATAGCCAGCAGCCCAGCACATCACAACAAAATGCTGCATGGTGTCTGGATTATTGACATTGCAAATCTTGCAAAAGCTTCATTTACTTTTTTTGTTCATGGTACTTCCAAGTACATTAAACAAAGAGTCACACTTACACATACATGAACAGTGCAGTAAAACATGGGGATTAAATTCTTGTTGACAATTTAGCAGATCTAACTTGTTTTAAACATACACTTGACAGGCTATATTGTTTATAGCAAACAAAAAGTTTAAACCCTTGTTCGGGTTCAATCAAAGACTTTCCCTACTCTCTATGAAGATAGTCATCTACCAATTAAGCACAATCAGCCTTCCTGTACTAGCTTCTTCAAGCTCATTATGAACAATAGATTTAGTGTCCAGTGGTTACAATGGCCCTGTGAAGGCTGTGATAATGAAGCAATTAAGCACTCTCATAATAGGCTGAATATAATATCAACCTTGTATGTGGTTACAACATATTGTGTGGTTACACATACCAAGAATGCTGTTATATTAGTGGGGAAAAGAAAAACAAGAGAGTGTGATATTCAATCATTTTGAGCAAATTGGTTACATCTTCTTCTTCTTCTTCTTCCGGTTATAAAGTACAGACCGCTGTTGGCGTATTATCGTACTTGTGCTTGTCGAGTGCCCAGATGAATAGTGCAAGTAAAAATCTCACTACAAGTTGATACTATGTCGGCTTAAAAACAGAAGAGGCTTAACAAAGCCTCATTTGAACATGAACATACATGTACATTGGTGCCCATGATACATTTACTAGCGAAATAATTGCTATGCTTGACATGTATTGTAGATGTACTTCGTCTACTGATATGAACTCATGTCTATTCAGGAACACAATACACGATTTTAATGACAGATTATTATTGCCAATTCCATATCAAATACCACTACTTTATGGGTTATTACATACATTTATATTCATCTGAATATGCAAGACAAAAATCACTTAAAGTACACATAATTGTTTAACAACAAATTTGAACTTTTATTTCTACTGACTTTTATTAATTAAATATAAATGTTGACTCACAATTTAAATTATATGTTCTACAGTAAGACAATACAAATTACTCATACTATATTAACTCATTTCACAAATCATTATAGTCTAATTAGATAAATGATTTCAAAGGAATGCTATATACCGTCCATAGCCGAAAAGCCATTATCCATATCATCCTGCTTTTCATAACTTTTTTGAAAGATTTCCTTCATTTTTACTTATATTTCTAGTCTATTACTAGAATATGTCTGCAAAATCAATGGATCATTTTGTTCCACTTCTTTCATTTGTAAACATGACATCTATAAGACTATATTACACTTTTTTCCAGTTTACAACGTCATACTACTGTAAGACAACAATTCAATTATCAGTAGCTCACCTCATTAATTTTACTCCCCATGATTGAAACGAACTCGTCTGCTTCACACTCCACAGCATGGAATAATAAGAAATTGGAGTAGATCTCTTGTCTTTTTACTTCGAATTTTCAGGCAAACTCATCACGATGCATTGTAGATCAAGCATATTACATCCAAGTATCAGTTGTTCATAAAGCTTTAACCAACATTGAAACTAATTTCGAATCGCGGCAAATCGGAGGCTTTATTATAAAGCGAGCATAAATTTGGGTTGGTCGAGTACAACGGCAGCTATAGCAGGCCGCCGGATTATACCGTTCTTGTAGTGGGGAAGCACTGGCATAAGCTCGTGAAGCGTTGGGTTGCTGGGAGACAACCGAAGCGATCTTATTGACTTAGAATCGGATTAAAGTAACGGAACAGTAACTCGTCCCTGGTAGCCATATTACATTGTGAGGAAACCGAAGATTATGCACATTGATCTCATTTCATTGTGAGACTATAGTTGATAATGTTGCCTTTAGAATTTAGTTCCATGAACTTCTTGAACAAAATGCTCCTGCATTACTTGTGAACTCGTCGGACTACCTTCGACTCGACAATGCACCACCACTGGTACCGGGTATGCTGCGATGTAAACCTACGTACACGCATGCATGAACAAAACTTTGCTAACTCAGTGGAACAGGTGCATTATGAACGTACTCCTGTATAGGGGTGCATGTTAAACCGTTTTTGATCTCTTTCTTTCTTTCTTTCTTTCACTTCTTTCTTTATTTCTTTCTTTCACTCCATCATTCTTTCTTTCTTTTTCTCTTTCTCTTCTCTTTCTCTCTTCTCTTTTTCTCTCTTTCTCCGTCTTTCTCTCTTTCTTTTCTCTCTTTCTAATTCTCTTTCTTTCTTAATTTCTTTCTTCTTCTACTTTACCAAGACTTCCAATGTCTTGGATTTTCACTGCAATCAGATGGGCCAGATAAGAAAGTATATGTTTATATGTTTATATGCTTCCATTTGTTTTTATGTTGGTAAATTACAAATATATACTATCATAGTATATATGGTATTTATTGATTTCCGGAGGATATAATACGATACCATGCCAGTCACGTCCATCACCAACTTTGTGGCAAACAGGCAGATCATAGTGGCTTGTGTATTGCTAACTGACAAACATTAATTAAATTCTTCAGACACTAACTTCAAATGTAATATTGATGAAGTACGGATTTTTTGCTTATTTCATCCGTTTCATCTTTTTATCATACTGTTTCCATAGCACAAGTCTTGGCTAGATGAACGTGACTTCAAATGACTTGGAGTTTCATTGCAATCAAATGGACGGCTAAAATACAATTATTTAGATGCTTCACATTTATTATATTATCTACATGTATGTTATTGAAATACACTTGTGATGAACTTAGTAAAATTCGACTATTTGTTTTTATAAAAAATAATATATGTTTTAAAGATAAAGTTGAGTTCTGGTCATGTGATTGCATTGTGAAAGAAACGATGTGGAATCTATCAGAAAAGGTTGATCATCTAGTATATAAGTATTCGTGTGTATTGCAATGTTCTGGAATCATCACAATGATAAGAAATTTGGCCAGATCTTGGCAAAGTTACAAGCATGGTACATAGAAGAAGAAGCTCTGCATTGGTACAAGGGCACGTTTATGAATGTCTAATTCCTTTAGTGAAGATATTTATTTCTAATGGTGTGCATCGTAAGTAAAATTGTGCACAAAATCAGGTTGCACATAACATTTTTACCATGATAATAAAATACATCCCACCCTTCACCAAAGTCCATGAAATTGGGAATGTATTGAAATGTTCAAAGCAAATGGGAGAGATACTCGAATTGCCAGTTTTCGCTGGTGGATTAGGCCTGCGACTTTATAATTTTACATTTCTTTCTTCTTCTTTTTATAATTCTGGTTTTCCTAAACTATTCATCTAACAATTAATTTCTCTGATATTTCTAGTGTTGTCAATATTAACTTGTCAGGATTAGTTGTGTATAATTACAAGTCATCGTAGTCAGCGTTCTTAAAGATGTTGGTATGGATCCGATGGATTGTAATGTCTCCTTTCATGTTTCCTCCCCCGCCCATCCCACTCCACCCCATCTCTCTCTCTCTCTCTCTCTCTCTCTCTCTCTCTCCCCCTCTCTCTATCTATTTCTCTTTCTCTTTCTATTTCTCCGTCTTTCCCACTTTACCCGCCATTATCTTGTTTGATTTGTGAGCATGTTCACTAATTAAAGCTTCAGTTTCAACAGTTTAAATGGGCAGTGTTTAGAGCATGAACGTTTGAGTTAAGTGAATGGTTGGAATCATCATAGACTTGTAAGCACGACGGGGAAGGGCCGAAGGGGTAACTCTTTCCCGATCAACTTTCATTTCCTGTTCCAATATTTTGAGAGATAACGAGACAATTACATATTTTACTGTTATAGGGTGATATTCCGTCGAAAAACGTCACTTAAACAAAATGTACAGAGTAAGATATAATGCTGCCCGAGGGGGGGGGGGGGGGGGAGGGGATGCACGATTATTCATCGTAATTCACAAATGATTTGGGTCTATTCAAAATAATATAGTTAGATCTTACTAGGTCCAAGGTTAGATAAAGTTAGGCGTGGTTGTTGCTTATTGTCGGAGAGGGCAGTAGACCAACTTATCAAAGAGATCACAGTCCGTTGTAAATTTTATAGACGGGTTTATCAGAACATAACTTCAAATTTTATGCTAACTTGACACTAATTGATTTGATTTGATTTTGTTTTCTTCTGCATTCATGTATATACACAGTTTTTTTTATAACAATAATAATATAAAGTACAATACGTATTTTTCTGACAATGAATCATAAATAAGCGGATACAATCATATATATATAAATTGTTATTTCCAAAAACGAAATGATAAACATTACTGTCATAAATACAAAATTTCCTCAAACATTATAAAATTATTTGCGGAAGGACTGTCATTGTAAGCAGATTGCTTGATAATACGACAGCCCCAGACAAAACTCATGAAATATATTAACAAAAACGGATAGGTAATTGAAAATACAAATTCTGATGATGGTGAAAATTGACAATGCAGATGAGGATGATGATGAGGATGATGATGATGATGAAGATGATGATGGTGATGCTAATGTTGATGATGATGACGATGATGATAATGATTCGAATGAAAGAAGAGATGACATTATGATAAAGACTGAAGAGTTGACACAGAAATTTTACCTTGAATATTCTGATAATAAAATCGTTTTAATTTTGAGTAGAGGGAGCAACATGATTTAATAGATTCTGGGAGAGAGTTCCATAGGTCAGGACCATGCTGTCTCATGGATCTATGGGCTATAAGTAATTTCGGGTTTACTAGTTGAAAATTTGAGGAATTACGGGTCGGGTAAGAGTGAATGGCTTGTTCATGACAACCTGAAAGCTTGCCCGAGGCTTGTCCAATAAAGCAACAAGTAAGGTATGCAGACTATACTGTACAAGTTCATTCATTTAGGTTAATCGAATAACTCGTCACTAGGCCCACAAGAAAGAAACATGATCCATAAATTTGATTATGTTGGTTAATTGATTTATTGGTCAGTTATGGGAAATTTTGTGAGGATTTTTGGAAACTTACATTTTTAGAAATATAATGTCATCACTCAACTTCATATATTATGAATACCATTCACATTTAGGGAGATGTATTCTCGAAGCTGGTATATCGGTATGAAGCGGGGGGGGGGGGGGAACTGTTACATGTAATTTGTTAACAAGCACAGAAGGTTTTGGGGCGTTTCAATTTGCTGTTAAGGTTAAAAAAAGGTATGTACATTGGCACGGATGTGTATTGATCAGGCGCGCCGGAAGCAGTTTGGGATTTGGGGGGGGGGGGCAAACATTCCAGGGGCAGTGACGTAATGAGAAAAAAGTTCGGAAGGGGGGGGGGGGGGTGGGCGGACGAAAAATCTGCATCACCACCAGTCTTGCACGTTACATGCAGGTCCCACGGAACGTTTTTCAAAGTGGAGTATTATCAATCAGGTAGAGCGTAAACTGACGTGGGGTCCAGGGCATGAGCTTTGGCAGGGGGTCAAGGGGCTGAGCCCCCGGAAGCTCAGGGTTTTAGGTATTTAATTACGGTTAGATGAGCATCAAGGGGCCCTCTTTCAGGCCATTGACGTGTTCCAAGGGGGGAGCCCCCAGAAGCTCAGAGGTTTTAATATTTAACTACGGTCAGATGAGCATCCAGGGGCCGTCTTATAGGGCCCTTGGTGGGGTCCAGGGGGCAGAGCCCACGGAAGCTCAGGGGTTTAAGGTATTTAATTACGGTCAGATGAGCATCCAGGGGCCCGCCTTAGGGCCCTTGGTGGGGTCCAGGGGGCAGAGCCCCCGGAAGTTCAGGGGGTTTAGGTATTTAATTACGGTCAGATGAGCATCCAGGGGCCGCCTTAGAGCCCTTGGTGGGGTCCAAGGGCAGAGCCCCTGGAAGCTCGGGGTTTTAGGTATTTAATTACGGTCAGATGAGCATCCAGGGGCCCGCCTTAGGTGACTTGGTTGGGTCCGGGGGCGGAGCCCCCGTAAGCTCTGGGGTTTTAAGCATTTAATTACGGTCAGATGAGCATTTTTTTATACCTTATTTGTGACATTGGCAGGTCACTTATTTTTATCTCCGTCTTTCTTTCTTTTTCTCTTTAACATACTTTTTCAAAAAGGAGAGGGGGGGTGGGGGGGGGGGGGGGGCTCGAGCCCAGCCACTTTGCAGACCATGACATAAAGGCTTCTAAATAAGCGTATTTTCGCCTGACTGTAATTTGGGAATTTCTTATTTTCCAGCAAACGCATAAAAAGGTATGTCTTACAAAAAAATGGAGAAAAAATGCCGGAAAAATCATGTCACAACATCAACATTTGTAAATCACTTGTTTCGAATAAGAAATACACCCCCCCCCCCCCCATCAGTACGCCAGCGTTCAGGGGCTCATGTCTTCTCACCAATATAACAAAAAAACGGACAGCTTTCCTATTCTCGCACAATTATGTCCATGATATGCGCGTATCGCTATTATAGAGACCTCCATTGATAAATACCGTATAGGTGGCATGCGCAATGTTTATACAATTTAATTCCTGTAAACTTACCTTTTTCTTTGAATGGAATTGTATATGTGATTTAATTCAGGTTTTATTATTGTTACGTTCTTTTGGATTAAAATACAAACCATGTTTACTCCTTTACTGCTTTTTTCTCTTTTTTGGGGAGGGGGGGGGGCGTTTTGGGGGGGCAAAAATGCGTTTTGCCCCCCCCCCCACTTTTTTGACTGGGGGGCAACTGCCCCCCCCCCCACTTCCGACGCCTATGGTATTGATAGTAGGTTTGCCGTGAACAAACATAAACAAACATAAACATAAACATGTAGAAGTTTATCATGTTCCTATGTTGTAGGCTATACAATGTTACATTATTCTGATACCAAGAAGCTAGAAGTAGCGCAACATGATAGTAGGTTTATTTCATCGTAAGAAAGAAGAACAAAAATACACTTTGCGCTTTATCTATCCAAGCAACAAATTTTACTTAACATGTTTAGTTTTTATGAAATATTCAGGGCATGTCATTTCTTGACTTGAAATTCAAAGGTTGTGGGGTTGATCCCCGACACAGCACTAATGTCATTTGGCAAGGCATTAATCTACATTTGTCACTCAATAGTTCCCATGGGGACCCGGTAGTACACGTTGTAATTGACTATGCCCTCACGGGGAACATAGGCCAACTCCCCAGGGAGTGGAGACGGTGCACATTGTATGTGAATGACTCCAATCACTGGGAGTAAAGGATATCTGCAAATCGCTTAGAGACGGTATTCCGTAGTATGTAAATCCAGTTTATTATTATTACAATTTCAAATCATTTTGATAAAAGCCGGCAATGTAAAATAAAAAAATTATGTCAAGCCGAAATGCAATTAGAACCAATATACGAAACACGCTTTAAAAAGAAAGAAAGAAAAAAGAAGGTGCTATTACAGAAAATATGAGAATTACATTTCAGCGTGCAAATTCTGCAAAGAAGAGAAGGAAGATATTTTATTCATTCTCAATGTGTAATGGATGCGAAAGATACATGGAAGGGGGTATTGAAAACGGTATATGGCAATAATCTCAATGTGCTTTATGAAAATAAATGTTTCATACAGACAATCAAGTTTTGTATTAGCCTTTTATAACATTCAAGGAAATATAGCGAGCGAGCAACAGAAAAAGAAAACATTTTAATTATGGTTTTGATATGCTGAATTCCTCCCTTTGC
Source organism: Strongylocentrotus droebachiensis (assembly GCA_035222895.1). NCBI lineage: Eukaryota > Metazoa > Echinodermata > Echinoidea > Camarodonta > Strongylocentrotidae > Strongylocentrotus > Strongylocentrotus droebachiensis. The sequence continues at coordinate 51,948 of JAVYIG010002635.1, read as the reverse complement.
CATGCAAGATATCAGACACAATTTTATATTTTCACATTTCATGTTATTAAAAAGAGAGAGATTCGAGGCACCGGTTGAGATGAGAAGCGCTGAATTAAGCGATTTATCAACAATTTGACACTAATACTAATAAACATGTCGATCAAGGTCAAATTCTTAAAACAAAGCGCAGATAACAACTTCTAACACTCACCGTAGAGGACGTGTAAAATATATATGTTTGGAGACCGCTGCAATATTTTTTTTATATGATTTTTTTCTGCATGATTTCTTCATTTAAATCATCTCTAATATGATGAGTGTACAAAGATCATTAGTAAGACATATCCGAATGCTGTTTACAATATTTCATATAAATTTTCTTCAAAAATCATTTTTAAAAGACCACCAAAATGAAGCCATTTTTAAAAGTGCCTGAAAGGTAACTTTATATTAAATAAAGTTACTTTTCAGGCACTTTTAATTAAATGAAGTTACTTTTCAGGGACTTTTAGAAATGGCTAGATTTATCTTGTAAAAATGATTTTGAATACTCGTTTTAAAATTTGGAAGAACGGTCACAGCCTTAGTTCCCGGCTTTAGTTTTAAGATTTCTTTTCCGAATATCCTCCAAAAATGTCCATAATAAACAAATAATAAAAAAGGATTACAAATCGTAACTGTCAACGGACCCTGGCCTGATGATAATTGATAGTCACTTGTTGCAGGTACTGTACCCGTACCAAGCGCGGATCCAGATTTTTTAGGGGAGGGGGCCCAACTTTCTTCTTTTTTTTTTGCTCCCGAAAATTTGAAAATCGCGCCGGCCGAAAAGTCGCTCAGTGGGGGGGGGGGGGGGGGGGGGGGGGGGGGGGGGGGGTAGTGAGCACATTTTTTTTTTTTTTTTTGGTCCTCGAAAATTTTTTCAATTTGCACCCCCCCCCTTGAGCGCCAGGGGGGGGGGCCCAACCACCAAAAAAGGTAAAAATCACGTGATTTTACATGATTTTTTTCTCAAGGGGGGGGGGGGGGGCCCGGGCCCCCCGGCCCCCCCCCCCCCCTGGATCCGCCACTGACCCGTACTGTGTGTCAAATTGATCTATTAATAAGTAAATTACATTTTTCCTTTATAGGGTAGCATACTCTTTGAATTTAAACAAATGTGAAGTGTCGTACGAAGGATGGAAACAGGAAAAACATGGATTTCATCTCATTGTTATTAAACAGTTTTGAGAATCGCGCCTGTAGTGCATTGCGGTATACGCACAATAATATACAGACAGCCGCTCCCGCTGTGTACACTATATCGTCATCGTCAATTTGCGCATGCGTTTCGCCTTTCGCGTACATATTCTGATCATTTGTGAAGAACTGTTGGCCGATCTACGCATCACCATCATCATCGTTTTAATCAATTAGGAATCATGGGTTCATATCAAAGGATTACCATCGTTCTTATCCTCAGTAAGTATGATTATATTCAATCATGTGAATAGGGTCTAGAGAGTTAGAGATTAGATGATTGTAAGGGTTGAAATTAAAAAAATGAGATGGAGCGTAAAAGTTAGTGAGTGTGCTCCGTTCATCGACTCGGGCTAGTGTCTTCAAGTTCAAACTCCGAGTCCAAGAAATCTTGCCCCTGAAGTTGAGGCAGCTGAGCAATGTGAGCAACCGACCGCACAGATCGAGTTTGACCAGTGAGACCCTGTTGCAAGCAGAATAGAATTTAGGAAATTGGGGGAAATGCCACTCTGGGAATGGGAGAAATCCTTTCTCTTCTTTGTTATATGCAAAATCTATATTTTTGTTTCCCAGTTTTGCTGTGCTGGTGACACTTGACGGATTGCAAATTTGCAATTAATGTCAGATCAAGTGCAGAAATGAGAAAGATCGTGGGACCATGGTGATGACGGTCGGTGGGACAGACCCAGAGATGTATTGTCGTGATTGTAGAGTAGATCCAAGCTCAAGGAGCGTAATATATTAGATCTAGATTAACATGATTAACTTGTAACTTCTTGGGTCTATTGTTAGATATAAATCTAGGCCAGGTTGAAGTTTTAAATTGGAAGGAAGGGTTTAACTTTGTTAGATTAGAATCTAGATCTAGGATAAGTCACAGAGTGACATGATCAAAGTTATAAATATAATTGTGAAGATTCATCATGTTCATTCTGTTCTGTGTTCAATGTGTTTAATAAATCACTCATTTTTATGAAGGGTGAAATGTAACTAAACATGGAATTCTCAGAGACGCCAAGGTAAAAGATTGGCAATGCGTGACATTTTCATTTTTCGGCGCATTAGCGCGCGTGCGAGGGTATAACACACGTATAGGTATGGCGTTTTTTTTTAATCTTGCGCGCGCTCCGTGCGTGAGAGCCGTTTTCAGACCCTCCAAATGCGTGACGTCACGCCTAATGCGTGACACTTGGTAGCTCTGAATTCTGTTAGCAAATTCGGATTATATGATACTGATAAAAAGTGATAGCCGTGTCAGTGTCCCTGAGGCTGAAGATTAGCTAGATCTAGGAGTGGGATACTTTTTTTCTTGGCTTTAGTTTAAAAAAGGAGAAAACTTCTGTCAGCAAATGTGAAAATCTGAGGATATTTTTGTCCCCCCCCCCCCCCATTTTATTAGTAGGGGCATAGTTGATGACATTGCCAATTAAATTGAAACAGATTTCAGCTATTAGATATACAGGGCTTAAATTAATCCAAGGCCATCCAAGGCCAGGCCTTGGATGCCCCTTTGATTGGCCTCAATGCCCCTCTCATTGGCCTTGGAGATTTTTTGTGCCCTTTCCAATTCTTCCCATTGGTGCTGTAATATAGGAATGTGCCCTACAGAAAAGTGGCCTTGCCCTAAAAATGTTGAAATTTAAGGCCTGGATATAACTTGTCGGAATAAAATTGGCTCAACTCAATTTACAATCATTGTCTTGGAGAGGAGAAGGGGGTCAAAATAGATCCTAAGGCTAAGGCCAAGGAAATAGACCTAGAAATTCAACTTGGATATAGATCTAGGTCTAGACCTACATTGTACATGACACATTTTGACATAGAACAACAATATAGGTCTAGTGGATGTTTGTTAAATCGGCCCCCTACCCCCTAAACAAATTGTTTAATCTTTTCAAACTTAACTGTAATTTGTTTAATTATTTATTTTGCTATGAACAAGCTGCATATAAACTTACTAGGCCTCTCTACTTGCCATCAAGCCTACATGTAGGTGAACAGTTAGATTTGTCATGTAGCAGTTTTCTGAGTAAAATTTTAGAGTAAGATTGAATCGAACAGTTTAAGAAACTTAATGGAATTCAAAGAAAATATTTTATTCTACCAGAACAGATCTTCACTTTCCTGTAAGTTCTAGATAACTAAATCCCAAATTTTAGCCTAAAGCCAAGCCAATCGTTCGGTCCATTGACAAGCAAACTGAAGCAATCCTGAATTGATATTGTCCACATGTAAACAGTCGGCTTTGTGTGGTCTTCCTGCTTGGGTAATTCAGGAAGTTATTGATCTCAATGATCTGACAAGTGGATTGTGAAAGAAAGTCAATATTTGCCTATTGAAACATAACGATACAAATCAGTTATTCACACTCTTATTGTAGCAGTATCACTACCACCCCAGGGCAACTGCTTTACAATCATTTTGAGAAATTCAATATTAGAGTATAGAACAAACTTTATGTTTGCAAGGTGATGAAATATTTGTATATATATATTTGTGATTGAATGATACATACTACATGTACAACTGTAGACCTTTGTCTTACAATCCTACATAATGTAATGTACATGTAAATTTGTAGGTGGATAAAGACATTTAGCATAATTTTATACAACATTTATGTTTTATGATTTATTATTCAATTGGATTAATTTATAAATTCATTTTTTTAAAGGAAAGGAAATTTATGAACATCTAATGTAGGGCTACATCTTTCCACTCAGATCTATAGTAGCAAAAACTGGCCTACAATTATACATGTACAATATGCATTTTAACCACAGTATAATCTCAATTTTTGTTCCTTGTTATTTTTAGTGAATTATTTGATTCTTTTAATGTTTTTATATAATTACTTTCATAATAGTCTTTGTCTGTATTGAGTCTGTGAGCTGTTGTTATAAAGAGTTTTCTCTCTGTAAACCAAAATGGATGAATGGTACTTTTGTAATCATGATAAGGCTTATGATGCAATTATGGTTAGGCCAAATTTATAAATACCCAGTACCTTTGTGTGTCTTGACCCATGTGTGGTAATCATGTAGGCCTGCTTGTATTTGTAAGGATTTTAAAAGATCTTTTAGAGGTTAGAGGCTGAGGGTCATATTCTTGAGAGCAGGGCTATTACAGGGAGGTGTTTTATTGTTGACTGAGCATCAAAAGGACAAACAATGGCACTGTCCAAGAACAAACAGTTATTGTTACTGATTTCTTTTTTCTACTGCTGCTTTTCCTACGTGTATTTCTAATCTAACACTGCTTACGTTGCTGTTGCTAGTAACATCAACTATTTCTATCTCTACCTTTCTTTTTAACTAGTAACTTTAGTTTTCTAGCTGTTTTTATCTGAAAGCCTTCCCACTGGCACTTGACCACTAATGTTTCATTCTTCTATATACACACATTAACATTTACAAGCATAATGAGTGGAGAGTGACATGTTTACACGCGGTGGTATTAGGGTGATGTAGAAGAGCAATGAAGCTGTAAGTGTAAGGAGCTTTGAGGAGGTCATACTGATTTTGGCTACCCAAGCTGGTTTATAATTTCTCTTCAATTTAAGGTCAGAGGGGATTGCATTCTTAGAATGCCTTTGGACCTAGCTCAAGAGAAACAACCTCTAATTGAAGTGATATTTCACTTGTTTTATGCCTAAAAGAATTTTTTTAAAGAGTACAGTATCAACTTTTGGGGGACTGAGAATTATTAACGACAAAATATAATATATATATGTTTTCTACATGTATATTATGATAATATTAAAAACGTTCTAAAATTGTAATATTTTATTTTGTGGCAATGAAATTGTAATAAGTTTTAGATCATTATGCAAATTTCTAAAAATATGAACAAAAAACTGAAGGCCAAAACTAATTAAAGAATATATATGATTTGTATAAGATTTATGTGCTTGATGTGATCTAGATCGGTTGTATGTTTTTCTTACAGTACATAATGCACATAATTATTGGCCAAATTGTTTCCAAACAAAGTGGATCATATATACTAGAGCTGGTCAGATCTTAGATTTTTACTTGCTGAACACAATTTGAAGAAGTTACTCAAGTTGAGAAATCAGTATCAATGAGAAATGTGTTGAAAAGATAACCAACCTTGGTAGCAGCATGGACCTAGACAAATTTGAAAGGCCAGAGAAAAAAATTTCAAAGTTGAAAAATAGTAAAATACTGTTTTTTAAAGTTCACAAGTAATATCTACAAGTAACGTACATTTGCACTTACACTGTACATGTTCAATCAAAACAACCTTGTTCTTTACCGTGACCAAATGACTACCTACAAATGGCTAGAATGACTCAAATAATAAGTTGTTGTGAGTTGTGACTGATGTGATGGAAATGATAATTTCTCTTTAATGTATGAACAATTGTGTTGTAGAGCTATATATACATTGTATGGTAGAAATCTTGAACTTTACAATGGGGAGAGTGCTTCAGAGTTTCAGACTGAAAAAACCCCACAAAATGTTATTTTCTTAAAATGAGATTAAAGGTAAAGACCAGTTTTGGAAACGCCCCCCTCTCAAAAAATGAAATGGAAGCTCTTAGGCCATGTAAAATTGATTTCATGTTGATCGTCCCCGCCCGCTTCCTTTTTGGGGGCCGCCTCCTATTTTTTGTTATTTGTTATTTTTTTTTATTTTTGAAAGAAAAAAAACATGAAAAACACTGCTAAAATGGCTCTATTTCTGATTTAAAAAAAAAAAAAATTGTCGGCGGCCATCTTGAAAAAAAATAGCCTCGACTGTCAGGGAAAATGTACCGAGCGACCATTTTGAGCGGCCATTTTGAAATATCAAATATCAAATAACATGGTACACCCTCCTCCTCTTTTTCAAAAAATCCGGACGATCAACATGTAATCAATTTTACATGGCCTTGTTACCAATCATGTGAAAGAATATGTTTTGACTAATACATGATGATAAAAATGTTGTAGGGAAACCGCCTACTAATTGATATATTTGGTAAATTAGTTTATCTATTGGGACCAAATAGATAATACGTACATTGTACGTGTCGCGCACGTGTGCGTAGTCGAGTCCCATATACATCTTTCTGTGTACAGTGCTTGTAACTTTACGAAGACTGGGCCAAATTTCTTATCATTTTGATGATTCCATAACCTTGCAGTACATACCAATACTATATGCTAGATGATCAACCTTTTCTGATCGATTCCACAACGTTTCTTTCACAATGCAATCGCATGACCAGAACTGGTCTTTATCTTTAACATTGCAATCACATGACCAAGTTGCTACTTTGATCTACATGTACCTGATGGAGTGATGTCATATTGTTATACTTAGAATTTTAATGAAATCATGAAATAAACATGTAGGGGTCTAGATACAATACATTTCTGTGGTTGTTCCCAAATTCCACAATCAAGTTACAGTCAATTTTGCTAATGCTAATACTTATGAGCAATTCAGCTTTGAACTACATTGATATTCAATAAATGAGATCCTCTTGGCAAACATGTTTATAGAACATGTTTGTTGTGGTTCAGTTGCTGGTCACACCCATACATGTTTACATTCCACAAACTTCCCTGTTTTTGTACTCTCTGCAGATTGACCTCAGCCCCCCAGGGTCATTAGGGATTGACCTGTCAGATTGCGCCCCACCCTGTTGTTGAACCCTACTCTATCTGCCCTGATTTATTGACCCTAGCTACCAACCTATAAATAGTGGGAGCACATAAACAAACCTCCTTATTGCAGTTTGTACACACATACTCTAGGTGAATGTTCCTCACCAGCAGGCAGTGCATCCAATGATGCAGCTGTTGTCATTGCTCGTTTCTTGTCCAACCACCATTGGAGTTATTAATTTTGCAACTAGTGGTAGGAGTTTAAAGAGCCAACTCACTTTGGTTTGAAATTATGAGGGAAAACTGACAATGGCAGTACACCAATACATGTAGTTTTTTTTTTTTTTTAAATCAAGCAGTAAAGACATTGGTATACAGTTTGAAATGATTGAAATATATTAATTCAATGTCTATTTCTCTAATGGATTCATTTATTACTTACAACTTAGTTGAGATTATAAAACGCTATGTTTTAAAACCACTATTGCCTTTGTCTAATATTGATACATTATTTTATATTGAATTTTTCAAATTTTAAGTGAGATACAGAATACAGATACAAACTGATACACCTGTTTATTTAAAAGTACACATAGATGTAGTTGATATGGTTATGTAGCTGTTAGAGGCAGAGTTTACAAACATTCCATTTTCATCGCTTATCTGACTGATGTTTACTTTGAATTATGTTGTGGAATATTTTGTTCTTAAAAATGTACATGTAGGATCTATACGCAGAGAATGCTTTCTTGGAAGTGCAACAATAAATCCCCTTTTTGCTTTTATTAGTTACAGATCTATAGAAACTACATGTATGTGTGTAATTCTTTGCAATTTTATAGTACCTTGACCTCAAGGTGCAATGTAACTTTCAATTACATCATCGCTGACATTTTCTTTCTATGTTCAATTCTTTGTCTCTGCAGTTGTTTGTTTAATGGGATTGTCAGCAGGAAGAGGTGATGGGACTGTTGATGAAGTAGAAGGAGAACCTGAAACTGAATACATCACTGTGACTGTCTTTGGTACAACAGACTTACCAGAAGAGAGCAACAATGGTTCACCACCTCCTACCCGTCAAAATCTGACTATGGTAACACCAGCACCTGAAAGCACAAATGAAACACTTGCCACAGTACAGAATGTAACACCGAATGTAGTGCCAAGCGAAGCCAGCCCTGCTCCTGATTCAGTAACAACAGTGAATATAGACGTAACAGAAGTTGGAGCTGGACCCTCTGCTGTGGTGGGAGATGGCACTGGTGGTGAAGAGTTAATGATGACCACTCAAGGCTTAGGTGTAACTTCAGATGGACTTGATGCAGCCACACTTCCAGTTGCTGAGGATTTAGTGGAAGAAGGAACAACAGAAGCGATTGAAGTGTTTACAGACATACTATCCATCGTAACAGAAGAAACTGAAGATATGATAACTGCAACGTATGAATTACCAACAACCAGACAAGATGCTGACATTCTACCAACTATAATTGAGGATACAGACAGTACAACTGTGCCAATGAAAGAGATGACTACAGCTTCAGAAATTCTGGAGCCTGCTGTAACCTCTGTACTTGGAGAGTATCTGACCACTCAGTTTGCATCAACCCCAGAAATTCTCACCACAGTGGATCAAATCACTTCAGCACCACAGTCTACTCCTCACACAGCGCTACCACCTACAACACCTGAGAGCGCAACGACAGCCATGCTTCACACAACGCTACCACCTACAACACCTGAGAGCGCAACCACAGCCATGCTTCACACAACGCTACCACCTACAACACCTGAGAGCGCAACTACAGCCATGCTCCACACAACGCTACCACCTACAACACCTGAGCTCCACACATCACTACCACCTGCAACTCCAGAGAGAGCAACCACATCGATGCTTCACACATCAGTACCAACAACCACTTTAAGTCAAGCTCAAACAGTAAGTGATTGGATACATTTTTGTGTTTACACACATACTATAGGCTACCAGTAGATAAAGAAAAGAAGAAAAACTATTTCTAAATATAAATGTGAATATTGCTCATTACCTAATTGTCGATCTACTGTATTCTTCAATTACTTTAAGGGGGGGGGGGGGGGCAGTGGGGTAATGGGGTAATATATTGCCTTTTCACGCACCCTACATTAATTAAGAATATCTTGTCAACCATAGAAGCTACCCCAAACACCCCTTAAACTTAAGCTTTTAAAAGACAATAAGAAATGAAAGGAATGTTTGTAACCTTTAATTACTCCCATCATTTTCCTTGGTTTCATTTGAATTCTCTCTGCTTGAACCAGTCATATTCATCTAGGCTTCAAGGTAAAAGGCACACACAATAAATAGATTACTAGTTGGGTGATTAAGATTTGATTGCCATTGGGTATCATAAAATGACAAGTTTAAAATTGAAGTCGAGAGTTTGTTTACTTCTGCGCCCTCTGTGAGATCACTTTAAAATAAATTATAGTAAATTGTAAATGAAATCATTTTTGTTTGTTGTTATATTTGTTTTCAGACGGAAAGTGATCATACTGACTCTCATCATCGGAATCAGATACCAGCCAGTGATCTGTCATCTGATGAGATTGATAACATTGTGACACTTAAGTTCAGCGGTATCAAGGTAAGTGCAATTCAGGAAAGTAAAACATTTCTGGAGAGTTTTATCTTTTACGAACAGACAAAACAGTAGACAAAAGGGAGAGTGCATTCCTGTGCCTTGAATTCATCTTCTGTACTCAAACAGTATTCCAATCGTTGATATACATGTACATGTAGTGAACAAGTGAATCGTCCTTAGTTTATACAAGATCTGAAATAATATAGAGTACTTTCTGAAACTGTGACATCATAAATATCTATTCTTAGAAAAAATCAATTTGAACTTCATTTTCAGAAAGAGCATAAAAAAAATGTCTAACTGTTGAAATCAATTGAATATGTGACGTGTTGGCCGGGATACATGTATATGACCATCCAAATAAAATAGATTTCAATAGGAAATCTAATGTTATGAACCAGAGAAAAAAACAGTGATTTCCTATTGAAATCTATTGATTCGGATAGACATATCTCGGCCAGTGCTTAACATATTCAATTGAGTTTCAAAATGAAGTTCAAATTTGGAAACTCTAAAAATAATTTTCTGATGACGTCACTTCACAACTCTCTACTAGGGAAACTTTTCCCAGTTTCCCTCAATAACACATGATTGTACAGTTTTGTTCTCTTTAAAAACAGTGTACTCCCCTTTAGCATACCGAGTTGGTGGTATGTGAAATTTCATGGAATAAACCCCTGTAGAGAAGAATTACTGAAAGGTCAAAGTTTATAGCTTTCACATATCCTTCATGTCATGCTGGTAGTTCAGAAATAACTGTGAAGTGAGAATGCTTTACTATTATTTTATAAAAAACTTGGCAAAAAGAGGCAGACATCTAGATTGTGTTTGTTTCCTTTCGTAAATCATGTAATGATGAACAGTGTATACGAAGTGAAGAAATCCCACAACAGACTTACCTACTTGTATGTCTCTCAGTTATTTTAACCACAATGTTGAGTTGTTCAAACTTAAATGTCAATATACATAAAACTATTTATTTAGAAGCTAGGAAGAGGCCAAATAAGTACTGGGTAATGTTTATTTTTGTTCTACTTCTAGTTTCTTCCCACTTCCTAGTAAATGCTATATACAGGAATGTAAAAGGTTAATATCTAGTGAAGATATCCTCAGCTGCATACAATATTCCTAGATTTCTATAATTTCAAATTTGTTACCTCATGTACTTCAATTCTTGCATGTTAACGCTGTACTTCATGTTTTTCATGTTCAAATAAAAACTGAACAAAGAATTTGTATGCTTCTACTATTCGTTTCTGTACAGGTGAATTCTTGGTATGACAGCTATGATGTGTTATTTAGACAGTATATGTCCAATATGCTGACTTCAGTAGAGTCTAGTGACATATATTACATCAGCCCAACTCCTCTAGATCAGAACGACATCCTCTTTGTCTCATTTATAGCAAGATCTTCATCTGCACGTAAACGTGAGTATACACTTTTTTTTCTATGGATATGCAATCATCAATGAATTATCTTTATTGAAATACTTGATCTAAGTTACATAGTGATATAAGGCCATGTTGAGCGTCCCCGCCCGCTTCCTTTTTGGGGCTGCCTCCTTTTTTTTTTAAAGCAAAAAACATGAGAAACACTGCTAAAATGGATCTATTTCTGATTTTAAAAAAATTTCTAAAAAATGACGATGGCCATCTTGAAAAATAGCCTGAATGTCAGGAAAAATGTACCAAGCGGCCATTTTGAAAAAGAAAAAAAAGGCAGGACGCTAAACATGTTTTTTAAATTTTTTTATTTGGCCTAAAAGTGTTAGTGAATATTTTTGTAGTTTTTTGTTGTTGTGTGTGTGTGTTTAAAGAAAACAAGCCCAACTTGGCTAAGACGGATGTTATCCTGACAAGTAGTGTTTGTAAAATGAAATAGCGCCACATTTATAGGTGCTATGGTATTTTCATTCATGTTTGACAGGAAATTAATTTGAATTAGAAGTTTGTGCGTATGTATATTTGTAGTTGAGCTGTATTTTAAAGCAGAGTAAGCCTGGCACAGCTGATATTATAATCTGTTCCCTAGCCTGTGTGTAATGTTTATTGATGCTACAGATTGAATTCTGCTACACAATGCACTCATTATGATAAGTCATGCCACAGGCCATGGCATGGGATAGATGTCTATATCACTGGAGTCTGTTCACATAAGTACTCTAAAGTCGTTAGCCAAGGTTTGAATTAGTTTTCCCTGAGTTGATAAATACAGAGCTGATACAATAATTAGGCACCACCCACATTTTGTAGCAATGACAAATATCCAGAAAGATCAATTGTGATAGTAAAATGTGTTTGCGCCTGTATTCACTGAAATTGCTAGTGAAATGATTTTCCAATCATTTGGGGAGCACAGTGATAACAGAATGTTATGGCCACTGACAAACAACCAAAATAACCAAATAAACAATTCTTTTCTCGTAAATTACTCGCCTTGACTCTGTGTGTCCTAGCCCTGACCAATGAACCACAAAACAGGTTGGGTCTGAGCAGGGATACTCACAAACCCTGGTCTGAGATTGCCATATATAATAAGAGCCTTTGTCAAACTCTGATGCTTTTCCGATTAGTCATGTGGGTTTGTTATAGAGGGAGGATCCCTTACCATGGATCTGATGGTGATACAATTGCCAGACTGTTGATAGGAAGCTTACTCTGAATTGCACTTAGAGCTATTACGTTGCAGCATCCCACAGAGAAACGTCTTCTTCCTAGAAGTCCTAAAGTAATCAATATCCAAATTTCAAAATCTTTCTTGCAATTCTTAGTAAGGCCTTTGTCCTATCGTTTGGAAATTCTTCATCCGACCTGCATCTTACTAGCATCAGTTGAGAAGCAATCATCAAGTTTAGTCTTTTCTAATGCTACATTTAAATCCAAAGGTTGTAATGTTTGTATTCTCCTTTTCAGAGATGTCCCAATGAGGGCCAATATCCACTTTACAGACACATTTTTATTTGGGTGTATTCTTTGGGATTCCCCACTGGTTTCTTTCGTGTGTGAAATCTCCGGTCTGATGTTGGTTTTCATCGGGTGTAGAGTTCTCCTCAATTACATGTACATTTAGGCTATAATGATTCTGGTGGAATTCCCCAAGATTATTTTCTGAGGAAAAACCGATTATCTGGTAATTTTTTGGTCAGAAAAATGTATACTGACAAGGCAGTAATGCATCGGTTGAATTCTGTATTCTTGCCCCGAGCTACCCCTGACTACATGAATGTACATGTAGCAATGAAAATGCCATTATCATACAGCATCGTCCTAGTAATGTTTCCCTTCATTTGATAATGTCATTCAACAAGATAAGACAACCATCCAGTGTAGGCCTCGCTTTCTCTTAGTTCCAGAGTTCCTAAATGTAAAATGATATGTCAGGAGTCCTCAGGAAATATGTTTAGTACTATATTTGACCATGAGAATGAGGAAATTCTAGACAAAATTTGAACAATTACTTTACAATTGTTTTAAGAAAAGTATAAAAGGAATTGAAGCAATATTTTGCAATGCCCATTTTCTTTCACACCGACATGTACACCTGCAATGCGAAGAAGGGTTTCTTAAACTACACTAGACAAAACTACACTGTGTATAAAATGAGTATGTAAAGGGCATACAATAAATGTTGTTTGGTAGCTCCTGTGTAATTGGTGTCTCTCTAACTCTAAGGAGGAGAAATTTAGCTTGTAACGGAGACGTGTTCTAAGATGGCATGAACTTGTACATGTAGTAAAAAATCTATATAGATTTGTATGAGAAGCTCTAGAATAGTTCATCATGTATAGGCCTGTATATTAAAGCATGGACATATAGGAGACATTGTAGATATGGGCAGTTTTTAGCACATGATGAAGTATGCGTGAATCAAGAGGTTACAGGCCACGTTCATCTCATTCTCAGGGTTCACAGCCTGTTGTGGTTGTAAGAGGAGAGTCGACGCTTTGTTCCAAATCCTCCTTGTGGCTCATTATGCACAGCCAGGTGTCCCTTTACACAGGCTAAATCGGACTGACTCTTTCTCACATTGCTCCTCTCTCTCTCTCTCTCTTTCTCTTTCTCCTTTCTTTTTATTTCTGCATTTCAGGATGTTTTTATAAAGATATATATCAAATTACACATATTGTAGAATTCACCTCTTTTTTCAGTTGTTGATTTAAGTCGCATCATGATTGTTTATTAATATATACAAAATGATTGTGTTATATTTAGTCTACAGCCGTACAGGAAGACTTGCCTGCATGTATCTCACCAGCAAGAGGGAAGGTAGAATAAAGGAAGTTGGGAGAGAACAAAGAAGGGAGGATAAAGTGAAGGATTCAAGAAAAGAATTATAACCCCCCCCCCCCCGTATAAAAAAAGAAATGTTAACAATACTAAAATGAAACATAGAACAAAGAGAAATTCTAATAGAAAGATCAGTGAAGGGTATTATTTATTATTAATATCAAGGACAGGTTTGATTGATAATGGGTAAGAATTCATATGTACGCCAAATTAATTGACTTTGAATGGTTGATTAAATACCTACTGTATTTCTTCAAAATATAATCAAGGTTGTTGAATACTGGATGCCTTCATATACGTTTCAAAGTAATATTATACCAGTATCCAGGCTGGGATACTAGGAATACAGTGATATCTATTGGGTCGTCAGGTGTAGGAGAAGAGTGCATTGTACAATGTAGGTGAAGGGAAAGTTGATAAGATGAAAATTGACAGAGACCTTTACCCCAAGATACATTGTATTACAATTGATTGAGATTGCTTCAGATGCTATGTTGAGATGAATTGGACTGTACTCTACAATCTCCGTTTGAGCAAGACGCTGTGAAGATTAATCTAGGAGAATTTATTTAGGGCTTGGCAAAATTCAAAGTAGGCATTCATGTAGTAGCTTAGACCCCTGTTACACATACGTCTGAAAGTGGACTGAGGCCGGCCCTGGAGGCGGCTCGACGTATGTGTAACCCCAACTTTTTTTGAAAAGCCGGACTGAGGCCAGGTGGACTCAGTCCACCTCTTGATGTGGTTTGAGGGCGGCCTCAGTCCCGCAATCAGTAGGTGTAACACCAAAGTGGACTCGGGGCCGGCTTATAAGCGGAAGTGACGTGACCTGTCATCATAATCAACATAATACATCGGGCGCCCTTTGCCACCTTCTCTTATGTTATTCTTTGTTTTTATCATTCTATCACTTTCTCTTTCTGTCTTTCCTTATGTTATTCTTTGTTTTTATCATTCTATCACTTTCTCTTTCTGTCATTCCTTATGTTATTCTTTGTTGTTATCATTCTATCACTGTCTCTTTCTGTCTTTCCTTATGTTATTCTTTGTTTCTTCCTTCTATCACCTTCTCTTATGTTATTCTTGGTTTTTATCATTCTATCACTTTCTTTTTCTGTCTGTCTGGAGTCCGCCCCAACGTCAGCTCGTGAAAAGGCGACGTTAGGCCGGCCTATGTGTAGACGCAAAATTGCGGGCCCAAGATCATGTGTAACAGGGGTTTGATGATCTCAAGGCGGCTTCAAATTACAGGCGTGAGGCCGCCTCCGGGGCCCGCTTTAAAAGCCAACGCATGTGTAACAGGGGTCTTAGCCTTGGCTTGATGTACTTCAGAGAAATCTGTAACCTCACTTTAAAATACCTTCTATAGCTATTACATGTACCTAAAAAAACAAAAATGAGATTATGATATATTGAGAAGTATTTTATATTCAATAAATATCATTTACATGTATGTTTTCTGATTTTGAAATCACTCCATTTTTGTCTCGCCTGCGTAGCAAAAAGCGAGACATAGGCGCCGCTTTTCCGGTGACGGCGGCGACGGCGGCGACGGCGACGGCGTCAACATCAAAAACTTAACCTAAGGTTAAGTTTTTGAATTTTTGATATAATTTTTGTCTCGCCTGCGTAGCAAAAAGCGAGACATAGGCGCCGCTTTTCCGGTGACGGCGGCGGCGGCGGCGGCGGCGATGGCGTCAACATCAAAAACTTAACCTAAGGTTAAGTTTTTGAATTTTTGATATAATTTTTAAAGTATAGGTTCTTAGTCAATGAAACTTGGATTATAGGGTAATCAAGTATCCCCAATCATGTGAGTAGAATTTCAGATCACAAAGTCAAGGTCAAAGGTCATTTCAGGTCAACAGACTTGGACTATGTTGTAGCATCATCATCGAAAACTTAACCTAAGGTTAAGTTTTTGAATTTTTGATATAATTTTTAAACTATAAGTTCTGAGTCAATGAAACTTGGACTATAGGGTAATCAAGTATCCCCAATCATGTGAGTAGAATTTCAGATTACAAAGTCAAGGTCAAAGGTCATTTCAGGTCAACAGACTTGGACTATGTTGTGGCATCATCATCAAGATTTTCAAAATGCTTCGTTATTTTTCAACCGATTTTGATTCTGATTGTTTCATATGATAGGGCTAGGAGGGGGATTTAAAACTTGTACACAGAAACGTGAAATTCATTATCTATGCTAATTTATGCAAATTTATTTGAAATCACAAAAAATGCTTCTTCTCCTTCATTTCTCGACCGATTTTGATTTGGTTTGCTTTATCTGGTAGAGCTAACTTTGGTACACTAAACTTCTACACCGAATTTTGAAATTGTTCTCCATTAATTAATAATGGTAATTTATGCAAATTTTTTCCAAAAATAACAAAAATTGCTTCTTCTCCCTCATTTCTTGACCGATTTTGATTTGGTTTGCCTTATCTGGTAGAGCTAAATTTGGAACACTAAAGTTCTACACAGAATTTTGAGATTTTACTCCCATTGATTAATTATGATAATAATGCAAATTTATTCCAAAAATAATTTAAAAATCACAAAAAATGCTTCTTCTCCTTCATATTTCGACCGATTTTGATTTGGTTTGCTTTATATCGTAGAGCTAACTTTGGTACACTAAAGGTCTACACAGAATTTTGAAATTGTTCTCCATTAATTAATTATGGTAATTTTTGCAAATTTATTCCAAAAATAACAAAAATTGCTTCTTCTCCCTCATTTCTTGACCGATTTTGATTTGGTTTGCCTTATCTGGTAGAGCTAAATTTGGAACACTAAAATTCTACACAGAATTTTGAGATTTTGCTCCATTGATTATTTATGGTACTTTATGCAAATGAAATGAAATTATGTCCCTTCAAGGGCATCACATTTTTATTTTTTGACCAGTTCAAAAGTGTACCACGATATTTGTTGTTGCGAGATGCGGATGAGCACTACAATGTACGTCATTGACGTTCTGGTTTATCATATTGAATTGCGTTATGCAGGCGAGACCGCCGAGAGCGTTTCCCTTGTTAAAGTATAGGTTCTTAGTCAATGAAACTTGGATTATAGGGTAATCAAGTATCCCCAATCATGTGAGTAGAATTTCAGATCACAAAGTCAAGGTCAAAGGTCATTTCAGGTCAACAGACTTGGACTATGTTGTAGCATCATCATCGAAAACTTAACCTAAGGTTAAGTTTTTGAATTTTTGATATAATTTTTAAAGTATAAGTTCTGAGTCAATGAAACTTGGACTATAGGGTAATCAAGTATCCCCAATCATGTGAGTAGAATTTCAGATCACAAAGTCAAGGTCAAAGGTCATTTCAGGTCAACAGACTTGGATGTATGTTGTGGCATCATCATCAAGATTTTCAAAATGCTTCGTTATTTTTCAACCGATTTTGATTCTGATTGTTTCATATGATAGGGCTAGGAAGGGGATTTAAAACTTGTACACAGAATCGTGAAATTCATTATCTATGCTAATTTATGCAAATTTATTTGAAATCACAAAAAATGCTTCTTCTCCTTCATTTCTCGACCGATTTTGATTTGGTTTGCTTTATCTGGTAGAGCTAACTTTGGTACACTAAACTTCTACACCGAATTTTGAAATTGTTCTCCATTAATTAATAATAGTAATTTATGCAAATTTTTTCCAAAAATAACAAAAATTGCTTCTTCTCCCTCATTTCTTGACCGATTTTGATTTGGCTTGCCTTATCTGGTAGAGCTAAATTTGGAACACTAAACTTCTACACAGAATTTTGAGATTTTACTCCCATTGATTAATTATGATAATAATGCAAATTTATTCCAAAAATAATTTAAAAATCACAAAAAATGCTTCTTCTCCTTCATATTTCGACCGATTTTGATTTGGTTTGCTTTATATCGTAGAGCTAACTTTGGTACACTAAAGGTCTACACAGAATTTTGAAATTGTTCTCCATTAATTAATTATGGTAATTTATGCAAATTTATTCCAAAAATAACAAAAATTGCTTCTTCTCCCTCATTTCTTGACCGATTTTGATTTGGTTTGCCTTATCTGGTAGAGCTAAATTTGGAACACTAAACTTCTACACAGAATTTTGAGATTTTGCTCCATTGATTATTTATGGTACTTTATGCAAATGAAATGAAATTATGTCCCTTCCAGGGCATCACATTTTTATTTTTTGACCAGTTCAAAAGTGTACCACGATATTTGTTGTTGCGAGATGCGGATGAGCACTACAATGTACGTCATTGACGTTCTGGTTTATCATATTGAATTGCGTTATGCAGGCGAGACCGCCGAGAGCGTTTCCCTTGTTAATGGATAAGGCTGAATATAATCCTTAAAATGGTTATAAAGGAGAAAGGCAGAAAGCTACTACCAGATTAAGATTTTTATAAAGTAGCCTTAACCAACACAAATACATGTATGCAAAGAAAGGTTAATCTTGTAGAACCAACCTTTTATCCTGCCAAATATTTGTAAATTTTGTTTGTGAACAAGATTATAATACAGAATACTTCCTGGTACTCTGTTCCATAGCATCAAACTGCAATGAAATGTTAATTGTATAAAACGTGTTTAAAATACAAAAGTTGTCAAATGTAATTTTATTATATTAATAATCTACATGTAACTAAAGTTAAAGTAGCCACACAAAGAATCAAAAGTGTTTTGAGTTGATGCAAAACTCATATCATTGCGAAGGGGAAGCCTTGCTGATCTAATACAACAACTATTTTCTTCAAAATATGTTTGGGGCCTGCAGTAATCAACTCTCAAAAATGTGAGTTTTGAGATCCAGATTTTCTGCATTAATCAGCGGTCCTTCATGGAGCGTCAATATTTGTGACGTCACATACGGGACACGGCTGGCTAGCTGCAGACTGCTACACGGCACTGAGCTGTTTGTCCAGTGTGTGACGTCACTATTCAGAGCTCGCTACGCTCGTGTGTTTGGCTTACGTTCGGGGGCGCTTGGGGGTCTATTAAGAAGGGTCTTGAAAAATTGATTTTACGCCTTTCCATGATATCTATATGATTTCTCAGCAAATTATTCATGTTTTTCAAGAGAAAATCTTTCCATCCATATATGTAATTTGTTCTAATTATCAGTTGTTGGTGAATTTTCTTTGTGTAGCTCCTTTAAAGGCTTTGGAGATGCATCATTCTATACAATGCTACATCTGAAGCCTACATTGCTTCATTAATGAATGGCTAATGAAGGACTGGTTATTATTTTCCTTTTGTAATTCTTTGACAATTCTTTGACACATAACATCAATTATAATACAGACCCAGTGGGTGGTAGGATTAATTATTCCCTACAGTTGGTCTCATTAGTAGTATACAGTAGAAGACTGAATGGTACCGACACAGTGTGATAATTGGGCTTTCATTCCATCGTTCAAGGAGTTGAGGAGTCAGACCATTTCAAATCAGAAATAGAAAGAGACTAACCCATGGTAGCATACATACACGTATGTTCATTAAACCTAGTATGTACATGTAATAGTGAGAGACATCAGAAATCAACTATTTGAATATGGGATCTGTGAACGAGATGAAATATGCTATATATGTAGTACATTATGTGCACTAGGGCTTATGTTTTGGGTAAATTGTCTCAAATAGTAATGGTTATAATTGAGTATGTGTTGAGGCCAGGAATATCCTGATTTCATAAAGAGAATTGACCCTTCAAAACAAAATTAGCATGAAATGACACAAAATTAGAGAAAGCATAAGAATTTGTGAATTTTTGCAAAATATGACTTCAAATATGGGGGTCTCCCTATGTCGGTAAATACAGGTCACTATTGTAATATCATATGGGGAAAACTTTCCCAATTTGTTTGTACCTAAATCACTTATACTCTTTTCACACTGGCAATATTTTGCTTAACCCCGTACTATAGGTGGGGTTAAGGGGGGGTCTTAGCCCCACCTATAGTACAGGGTTAAGCCTATTCCACTTTCTGTTCAGACTGGTTTTTACCAAAGTGGGCTAAAGTTGGCTAACCCCACCTATAGTACAGGGTTAACTAACCCTGCAAAATAGCAGGGCTAACTCCGCAATTGTGGTGCTAACTCCTGCTAACCCCGCAATTGCGGTGCTAAGCAAATAAATGAGAACAGAAACAAAAAATAGTCTGGTACTACGCAATGGAGCGTATCGCAGCTGGCCAGATGCGAAGTATGTCCAATCATAACATTCACGATATCCGGGGTTAACGAAATGCAGTGAGAACAGCGGGAATTTTCTTATTCCGGAATAGGCGCTAGTACGGGACTAAAAACAGCGTGTGTGAAAAGCCAAACAAAATAGTCCGGGGTTAAGGATAGTACGGGGCTAAGCAAAGTACGGGGTTAAGCAAAACCAGTGTGAAAAGAGTATAAAAAGTTTTCCTTTCTCAATTTGCACTGCAGTATTGAACAGACATTTTACACTACACAGGACTTGTAAAAAAATATGTTGAAAGTAAAACATCTTTAAAAAATATAACATAGAAAATTAAATTTCCAGAACGAATGCGATGGGTAGCCAAAATAATGTTAAAAAGTACTTTGACTTTTATGGTTATTATTGATAGTAATTTGATATTAGGGAGTTACCAGACCTGCTGATAGACATGTAGAGTGGGACTAGGCTTCGATTTAGAAACAGTAGCAAACAGCAAATGCATCTGTCATCATCATCATCATCATCATCAGGTCTGGCATTCCAAGAGCAGTGGTTGATTACCCTTTGGCTTGACATTGGGGATCTGATAAAATAATTAACCAGTACACTCTTTGCTCCTTCATTTGCTTACAACCTTCAACTTATCAAAAATAATATCGCTAGTGATATTCATTTGTCTTGCAATGTATGATGGTCAACAAGGGGTCTAAAAGATCATTAAGTTTCATGCGCCACTGCAACACTTCGTCAGGTGATAAAATCTAATGTACACATATAAAACATCACCTGACGAAGTGTTGCAGTGGCTCACGAAACGTTGTGATCTTTTAGATCCCTTGTTGACCATACATTGCGAGACATTGCGAGACAAACGAATGTCACTAGCGATATTACATTCGATACTACATCCACAATGAGTAATATATTTAGCATTAACCTTCAGCTTCATTGCAAGCGGCCCTTATGTTTTGGTTTCTATTAGCTCAGACATGTACATGTATTTGCTTTTCTTTTTAATCTGTTTTTATGCTAGGTTGACGGTACCTAGCTAGCATAAATGTGTCTTCAATATTTAGAGATATCTTGGTTTTATTGCAATGTGTTTGATCTCATGAGCTGAGGAGCTCTACATATTATAGTCCTACTGTACATGATTCTTGATGTGCTATCATCTGCTGACGGCCAGAAGGGTACATGTTTGACAAAGTTATTGCCCTTTTGGCTCTCAACAGAGGCTTTACATGTATGTTTTTAATGATGAAATCAGATGGTTAAGTTCATTTGTATGAAGGCAGAATATAAGATAAACAGAATGGCAAAATTGTTAAAATCAAATCAGACCAATAATAAAAAAGTTGTGAATGTTTGAAATATGTTATCACTATAAAGTCTATGCGAATCTCAAATTGGCAGTTTTGTCAGTGGATTATGACGTACTGTAGTAACTCTCCCCGTTTGTGGTACAAAAATATTATTAGTTTCTGTGTTCTTCCTAAGTGCCTTCTCCCCTGAGGCATTACTCAAAACATATTATGGATAACATATCGTTATAGGTCCTCTAAAGAAAATTAAAGAATAGACCCTCATGAGTCATACATTTTTTGAAAAATTCAAATTGTAGTAATTATGTGTGTCGGAACAAGTGGCAAAGTTGTCTGACACTATATCACAGAGACATTACCTACATGTATTAAAGATAAAGATCAGTTCTGGTCATGCGATTGCATTGTGAAAGAAACGTTGTGGAATTGATCAGAAAAGGTTGATCATCTAGCATATAAGTATTGGTGTGTACTGCAAGGTTCTGGAATCATCAAAATGATAAGAAATTTGGCCCAGTCTTGGTAAAGTTACAAGTACCGTACACAGAAAGATGTATATGGGACTACGCACACGTGCGCGACACATGCGTTTTATCTATCACATAACAATAGATAAACTAATTTACCAAATACACTGTACATGTATATCAAGAAGTAGGCGGTTTCCCGGCAAAATTTGTATCATCATGTATTAGTCAAAACATATTCTTATTTCTTTCACATGATTGGTAATAAGAGCTTCCATTTCATTTTTTTGAAATTGGGGTGTTTCAAATACTGGTCTTTGCCTTTAAGCCAATTTAAAAAGAGCCCATACCTACATTTACAGTGATTTAAAAAAAAATTAAATTCATATCTTTGTACAAGTTCATTCAAAACTTCACCAGTCTACTTCTCTGATGTTTGTGCTTTCTTCTAGAATAGTTTGCTATCAAGGTTTGATTTCCCTTTAAATGTTTAACTTCTATGATGTTTCTTTCTCTTCCCTCTTCAGGTTCGACAAAGCCAGTTGTTCCTCTAGGTGATGTTCTTGGCGCATTGGACAATATTACTGCTTTTACAGAGGCAGTAAGTATGACATATAGTCACTTTTATGTTCAAAATTCTGAGTTTGAGCTTTCATCTTTGTTAGAGGTAGTGGCTGATACTTGTATGAAATTATCAAAAAAGTGGGTGGATCTTCATAGTAACACGTTTCGTGTATACATGTACATGAAATTGCTAACTTTTAATAATTTGATTTTAAATTTAATGCCAGTCACTGCCAACATCATATTCCTTTCTTCTATTTGAAGTGTTTTAGAAGCACATTGACTACCGGTAATACAACATCATTGACAAACATATGCATTTCAAATGAATTATTTTGTATTTTATTGTTTCTGTACTCTTTAAAAACAGATCTTCTGTATTTCTTTATTTATTACTTATTGTTATGTTTTAGAAATATATCTTTATATATTTTGAGACATGAACTCCAGCAAACATCTAGAATACACAAAATGGGTAGTGTAAGAGCAATTTTTGAAAAGTTGTATGTTTTTGACTTTTTGTACTTACATACATGTAGACATATAGGCTAAATGATGATTTAAAAAACAAATCAAATTTGTCTTGACATGAGATTATGAAATGTCATGTGAGTGATGTAACCTCGCGAAAGTCTGATTTGTGCGAACTTGATCTTAGAAGCTGTTGAAAGGTGGGGACAATTGCGCGGCGCGGCAGGTTTTAACAAAGCTGTATTTTATGTGTTTTGCATGTATTTTTCTTAGAATGATTTTAATTATATTTAGATTAAAAGTTTTTTTAAAGAGAAAGAGATATCCATTTTTTTATGTCCTTATTATCTTCCCTACAGCTTGGGATTCTTCCGTCACAAGCCCCATCCATCACCGCTGGACTTCCAGATTTCATTCTAAACACCCTACCAACATCACCAAGCTTTACCCTCCCAGTTGATGGTGATGACGATGATGATACAACGGAAGAATCAACTCGTAAACCTCCACCAGAAATTGGTTTCCTAAGCAACCCTGGTCTCTTCATCTCGTTGGTAGTGATAGCTACAGTGAGTATCATCATCATCATCGTTGGTCTCATCTACCTACTCTGTGATAGAAAACGAGGTAGGAGCGGTGAGTACATAACCAATCATACTCCGCGGAACAGCGACTTGGAGCTGGGATTCGACAATCCCGTCATGGCGGAGAACGATAAGAACGTGTCTAATGGCAACCACCTCTCAAGCATAAAGGGAGAGATGGAATCAGATATGATTGTACCGTATGATAACTTTACTCAAGAAGAATTGATGAATTATGAGGTGGAAGACACTCATTTGTAAAAAGATGAATTTCATGGCATCAGTTTGAAATATGGATGTTTGAGCAAAAATGATTTGTTATGATGCCCAAATGGCTTTTGAAGCAATGTGTGTTATGATGAGATGATAGTATTTTAAAGCAATGTTTGTGTTTGAGTTTGCCATGATATGTGCATTTCAACAACAACAAAATGTGCTGATAAAAGCAATTCTAATCCGTGGGCCCTTCAACTTTTGGGGTTATAGAACCATCTAAAAGAGATGCATGTTGAAGTGCAGTGATCAAACATAGTTGGAGGATTCTTGCTACATCCAAGTTTTGCCTGGTACTAGCATTCAGTACTAGATCTTTTATTTAACAAGTTGTACTGTAAAGAAACCTCTCAAAATTTGTGCTTCCTGTGAGATTGTATGTTGTAATGCATGAAGTTATGAGATATACTACACCCACAAGTTCCAAATCCTTAAATTTAGTGATTTTATTTTATTTGAACTGGTTTATTGATTAAAAAACATACATCCAAAATAACAGCCAAAGGCTGAAAGAAATTGAATTTACAAAAGATTAAACATTACATGTACATTAAAGGTAATACAAAGTTTTGGGAAATTTTGAAATTTGGGTGGATAGTGAATCTTTACAATTTTGATATATTTGGATGCCCCTGTGGATGTATTATAAGCACTAAAAAAATTAGCTCCTAAAACACTTCTGTTTTCGAGAAAAATTGAATATAAAAATTTACCGGTGCTCCCGGTAAATTTTGATAAATTTCAGATAGCGCCCATGGCCGTACAATGGTAGCTGCGACTATGAAAATCTCAGAATATGTAGTTGGGATATATAATTTCCAAACGGGAATAGCTAATCGGTCGATTTTAGTCAAGAAACATTGTTTCATAGCTAAATTAATATCTTGACCTTGAGAGGGAGCTATACAACATAAAGAGATTATTATTTATAATTTCATATCTTTAGACTCGATTTCAACCGCGACAAAGATCAATGTATATTGTAGGAACGCATATGCTTCCAATATGTTAATTTGAACCAAATTCATGACCCCATACCAAAACTTTGTAATACCTTTAAAAGACAATACATTGCAAATTGGTTAGATAAATTACAGTAATTAATATACAAAGTAGAGTAACATTGCACACACAAAAAATCAACAAGGAAATGGAAAAAGATGGAAATAAAAAGGGCAGACGGGATAAAGCTTGAAATAGAAGAAGAGGAACAAAATACATATTTGGATAAACACTGAAATTTCAACCATTGATGAGAGATATTAATTGGAACACAAAAATTATGCAAGATAGTAAATACAATGAATAAATGTGATGACCTGATTTATGAAAGCACCGTAGCAAAGAAGGGAAAAATCTAACCTTGCAAGTATATTATATAGGGTATTATATATTACAGAACAGATAAAGTGTCAGATATCCAAAGATCATACCCTCGTCAAAAAAGGAATTGGCCTCTGTTACTTTAATAGACTTTATGAAATAATATGAATACTGTACAATTAATCAGAGAGAGAGAAAGAGAGAGGGGCTGAGGCTACCAAGGGTTCTGTTATGCAATTTATATATTGTATTATGTTAATAGTGTATTCATATCTGCTGTTTTCTTCCCTTTTAAATGATTATTATAACTATCTGATGATTCTGATCCCTGTTGACATAGAATCATAGTCAAAGTTAGGCAAAACATTCTAAACGTACATGGTCAGAGACTGTGATCACTGACCAGCCTGTTTTAAAGTATTTTGCCATATCGTGTGTATACATGGACATGCACACCTTCTATCATCATCAGGCATCGGTGAAAAACTTGTGCAAATTCTTTTAAAGAGTTTACTTTGAGTGATAGCAGTAAAATAATACTGTTCATGTATTCCTGGCTTGCTTGACTCCTACTCATTTTCCACGTATTATATTGTACTAGCATTCCTTATCAGAAGAAACTTCCATTATATCCATATGTACCGTATGTCACTGTAAATATAGCTTACTTGTGTAGTTTACTGTGTAAGTATTTACTCTTGTAGATATGTTGAATATTTTGAAAAAGTAAAATGGTACTACTTATCTTTAGATTTCATAAACAGTTGTGTATGATGACTCAATATAGCATTTACATTTGATCTGAAAAAAAACATAGACTTGTAGTTTATCAATGTTTTAATCTTTTTTAAAACTATTTTTTGCAAATGAGTGCAAATGTAAAGTTAAGAATTTGATAGGGCCTTGGACAAGTTTGTATGTGGCCGGCCCACTTTTATTGTATGAAATAATGTAGTTATACTAATTTATTTTCTTTTTAAATATGTAAAGCAAAATTAAACCAAGATATATAAATAGTATAGGTAGGTACTTATGCTGCTATTAACATTTACTGTGTTACACCACACCACTGTTTTGATAGAAGCTCCATAAAAGAATGGGCAAAGTGTTTGATGACACTTTTCTTTTGTTCAGAACTTCAACTTTGTTATGAAATTTCAGACCAAAGTATTTGTATCAAACAACAGTATTGTGTCTTGTGATCAAGATGGTATAAACAGTAAAGAGTAGAAAAGCTTCCAGCCTGTGATGTCATCCACAGTGTTATGTTTCATCCATTGTTATCCATGTTTATTGTTTAATTGTTGCATTTAAAAGAGTATGATGTGTATGCTAAACACAATTTTTCTGTGTTTTTAAATCTTCAAGTGCATGTATCCTCATTTTACCACAGGCATTACTGTCTAGTATGATATCTAAAAGTTGCCTTTTCATTTCAACAAATCGATACATCTTGCCAGCATTAAAAAGATAACAACACAGAAAAACATAGACTACTAATAATGAGTAGATTTTTTCTTCTTACTTTTTTTAATCTTTTTAAAAGGCATTAAACACCTTGCTACTACCTTGATTACAAAATATTTCTGAGTTGTGACATATTGTATTCATAGTCTGCATATGTGCCATGGAACTAATTTGAATCTTGCCTCATTATTCTCTTGCCCAATATTCATGGATAAATAGCATTGCAGTAATCTAAATTAATGTAGTAATGTACGGGAGATCGGTTGTGACTTGCATGAGATGTCCAATTTTTTACTTCTCCATGCTTGGTTTACCCGTTTGTATTACCCCTGTGAAGTGAGCTTTTAGCCACAGTTTTGTTCTTGAGTGTTGCAATAGTTGATCTTACAAATGTATTCAACTCAGCTAGCCAAACTCTCTTGCCAAAATGACTGTGATAGAGTAGCATAAGCTACAGTGTATGGCTAGCAATGATACTGGAAATCTCCTGATTTACTTAGAAAACACATTTGAATACATGTTTAAAATATGGAATAGAAATGTAGTCATTTTTTAGATGTTTTATCCTGTATGCTGAAGCGCTCCTATCATTCTCCAGTTTACTCTTATCTTATTTAAACAAATGTAAACCCAGTAGACTTCCTTGCAAAAATGGAACAAAATAGAAACACTCTTCATCTTCCTATATTGAATGTGTATGATCAATTAATGTTTGGTACTATAGTTCCCAAATGTTCATATTTAGATGTTTTCAAGAAAGAAAGCCTAATATTGCCAAACCAGAAAGTGCCTAACTCTATCAGTATTTGTATAACCAAATTGATGTTGACTTGCTGAGCTTTATTCTTGCTACGATTTATTATATAATCCTAAAGTTCTCTAATACCGGTATTCCAAGAGAAGATATCGTTGTATAATCTTATGCTATGTCCGACACTAATTGGTAAGAAAAAGTATACATTTATCTTGCAGTGAAGATTTTGATATACAGTGATTTGTTATTGTTTTCTTAGATTTTTAGTTCATAAATGTGTACAGTATTCATTGCACCATGAACTTGCTGCGAATCTGAATTGTTAAAGAGGCTTAAAGGAAATGAGTGTGCAAATGTGATTGATACTGGAAAACATAAAAGTAATGTTGTGTATTAAAATAAAAGGCAAAGCAATATTGAGGCTGATGAAGGTTTAAGGTTGTGCTGAATCCAAAGTTTGCAATGTGAGAGCAAAATGCTTTGTTATCTCATCAAGGTTTGTTTATGTATTGTCTTGGGACTTGTTTGAAAACATTTAGAGAAGAAAACAAAATTATCCCTTGGTTTTATGTTGAGGTATTAAAAAGCTTGTCATTGTTTCTTCTATGCCGTAATGTATAAAATGATACTATTGCCATGAAATATTCCAGCTGAAATTAGTATCTGTATGCCAACGCCAATACTCCTCCCTGTTTGAAGAGAAACACCTTTGAACAACATAAACATACATGTAGTCAGTACGTATCAAGGACAGTACTAACAGTATTAGAAGACAAAAACTTTTCATGTGATTTGAACAGGAGATGCTTGTACTGGTGATTTTTTTGCACTTTACATCCTTTGGAAAATTCAACAATGCAACCATTTATGAAGATGCATGCTAAGAAAAAATGTTGCCAAATTTTGAAGATAGCCTCATGCCACGATATTGTTTTTGAATTTTGATGATGAAATAAGCCGTCCATCACTTGGCTGCTTACCTATCATAATGTTACCATGGTGATAAGAACGAAAGAATAATTAATTTTGTTTGGTCTTTATAGACATTGAATGCAGTTTTCACTTTCAATTAAGTCTACCGGTAGTCCATAATCCAAAGTCAATCCATTTTCTTTTCTTAATCAATCAAATGTTATCATGTTTGTGATAATATGCTGAAAGCCTCAGTGTTTGTTTCTAATGTAACAAAGTTTTTTTTTATTTTATACATTTGTATCTAAAGTTGTGCTCTTGTTTTGTTTTAAGCTGTAACAAAGCTCAAAAGAATGAATGTACTTCAGTTGTATAGACTCTGTTCCAACTCGTTTGAATTATGCATTGGTGCTCTTTATGTGTTTATAGCCTTCATGTAGTATTAAAGCACCTTGCTGTTTTTGTTATTATCATCAGTGACTGTTATAGCATTTTGGTAAGTTATGCACTTTGCTTTATAATAAAGATATCAGTGAATATGTGAAGATAATGTGTGAAATGTCATTGCTTTATGAGCTTAGATTCCTAGAATGATGAAAAACTGCAAGATATGGTATCCTTTTCCACCACAAGAATTTGTAAATGAGATGACATAGGTTAAATATAGACTATTGTAGCTGTGAAAAAGGTTTAGTTGTGACCGAAGCAAGTTTGTGTTGATGATGACTACTGGTTACATTATAATTTCCACCCTATTTGCTGTTCCGTCCGAGTGAGTACCTTGAGCATTTTAATAGATTCCAAGAAACAAAACTAAAAGTAAAATATAGCTGTATGTCATTTACATGCCTTCTCGTAAAGTACTCTATATCAGTGTGCCTTCCATTGTTCATACCCTGCAGAAGAGCATGCTACCTGTCTTGGTAAGAAATGTAATTAATCCTGTAAGATTTTTATTTTAATTTGACTCGACGAAGAGCAAGATGCAATTAATTTTAAGTATATGAAACAACAAAAACCATCGGAAGTAAGGAGAAAAAATAAAGAATGTATAGTAGTTTAGTTTTCTCATCGTTTTCAGTTTCATGTTCCTCTTTCATATCTCAATTTAGTAGTTTACTGGTTTTGATTTGCTCGCTGCTGACAAAATGCGTTATTCCCGGGAACGACCAAATTGTGATACCTTTCACGATCCTCTGCTACAAACACACCAGAATCGTCTATTTTGACGTGTTTATCATGATCATATACATCCAGGCTACCATTATGTATAGACCTGTCGCCTTGGTTCAGTGAGTGATTTATGATCTAACCAAGTCATAAATCCTAACGAGGTTATTGTTAAGGATACTCGTTAATACGAACTTCATTTTAAGTTGAAACTTGTCAAGTACAACCCTGATCTCTTTGCCTTGACACAAGATCCCATTATTGCAACACATGATATTCAAACCTTTGCTCCCAGAAGTGACTATAATCTTTGTTTTCATATCATCTGACATAATGCAGAAAATATGGAGCACCCGAGTTCACCTTTTCATCCAGTCATCTGTTTAATGGCATTCAACATTAATAAATCAAAATAATTACCAAAGGGGCGGAATTCGTCATTGTTAAGACAAAAACGGTTGCAAAGAGACTCCCCTCTCTCTCCTACATTGTATGCATATGCAAGACTATAGTCCGCAGCGAAATACAAATTTCCAACGAACACCGAATATGCGACGGATTTGATATTCACTTTCGAAACCGGTAATAATATGGCCTTTTGGAATATGTCAATTTCCCTCAGGAGCTTGCCCTGGGGTGGCGAACAAAATTTATTTCTTCCGATCAAGTATTTATTTCTTCTCTTGAGCATTTTGATTTGCAGTCGGTCATTACCTGAATATGAGGGAATAGCTAGAATAGACATGAAAATATTTCGATAATGCAAACCATGTTCTCTAATTTGAACTTTCTGAGGGCATAATTTTATTAGCAGCATATTTTTCGATGATGGTTCTTGTAATTTATCAGAAGAGAAATACTAAGAGAGGGGGCACGAGGAATACGATGCCGACGAGTGAATACGTTTTGATTTTTTAAAATGATTATGTTCTAACTGATGATGGTGGCGACGACAACGACGATGATGATGAAGGTGATTATTATGATGATGATGGTGACGATGATGGTTGTGGTGATGATGACGGCGACGAGGAGGAGGAGAATTAGGAGGATGAGTAGGAGGAGGAATTCAAGGGGAGGGTCGGATGTGAAGCGCACAGATAATCTTAAACAAATATATATTATCATAATTTGATGATGGTGACCATCGTAATTATCATCACAATTCCAATATATCAATGGTATCGGTATATAATAAATAATAATAGTAAATAATCCCACTTCTGTTCCCAAATCAACAACGCTCCATCGCAAAAGGCCTTCTGTCGAACATTAACTCCGAAACTTGGCCTTATTAAGAAAATCCAACATACTGTATCGCGTCGACAAACCCAATAGGCAATACTCGAATTCAACCTGTAATTTATAAGACCAATATAAAGTACTGACCTAATGACAGACGAGGTAGTTAACATTTTAAGAGTTTAGAGCTGATGACCTGACCTTAATTGACCTCCCATGACCTTGGTAAGGTGACAGATGTCGTCTGCGTCTGGTGTGCGGTGGAATCAGATCAGGTATTTTTATGACGCACGAATCGGGGTCATGACCTCCTTGGTTCAAGGTGACCGGGGTGGGTGCGGCAGGCTATTTCCAGATTTACTCCTGTAAATGCCGCTTTGGACATCTGGAATGCAACCGATTCAGTCCATGAACAAGATAATTTTAGAATGTATATGATTTCATCAAGAAACCCACATTGTTTCTTTCTTTTTTAAATTTCATAATGCCCAGTAATGTCATCAAATATTATACGGGGTAACTTTTGTACAAGTATGATCATAGACGTACGTCTATGGTATGATCAGCAAAGTGATGTTAAAATCCGAATCTTGAATGTTCATTGAAACTATGACAGAGGTGCAAGTTCTCTACCTCTTTCGTATTCGTGATAAATATTTGTATAGACCTTATTATTAAGAAAAAACTAATTATGCATATAATTTATAAGCCCATGGGTACTCGTATGTGCCCACTATGCACATGGTCAGCCAAAAGTAGCCTAACAAAAATATTCTAGATTTAATCGATAAATGATATAATGATGGTGAGATGATAATGATAATGATAATGATTATGATGATGATAATGATTATAATGGTGATGATCATGACATTGATGAAATAGATTTAAAGATGATTGTGATAACATTAGTGGTTTTAATGTTGACCTCCGAGGAAAGCATGAACAACATAATTATTACAGATGACTGGCTAACATGTTCATCTACCCATACACGGTACAAGAATCACACACACAATTCAATTATTACACCCTCTGCAAGCATCGTCACAAAATCCTCGACAAGTGCCGACGGATCGTTACCATGGTAACCGAAACAGCCGCGACCTGAGTAGTAAAATCCGGTGAACTCGCCGCATTCCAGAGCTTGGTGGCATCATCAAAGCCCAAGCCCCACCCCCATACCGTCTGATTGATGGAAAGTGTGACGAGATGGATGGATGGCTGAGACTTGATTTCAAATATTCTCTATATTGCTAGAACTCAGGTAGAATATGAAACAACTAGGGCACAGAGACCTAATTCAACTCTTGAAAAATAAGGTCTCGTATTCCTTCACGAGACCAATATTTTTGTTGTAAAGTTGTTGCCCTGCCTCTTCCTGTTTAGACATTAACAATGTGAAAGGAATGCAAAGCATCTAGTACTTGTGATAACGTGTCCGATTATGGATTTTAAAGAGAAGTTGTATTGTTTATGTTTTGTTTGTTTGTTTTATTATTTTATATATTTCTAGATTTTTAAAATATGGCGTATAACCTAATTTATAGACAACATTCTCCATTTCTCCCACAAGAACGTCCCTAAAAGTGACCGTTCAAATACATACAGGAAATATAACAACTACATCCACTAGTAGTAATCGGAATATAGCATGCACAATTGCACATTAATAATTATTTTGTGAATTTGATTTGTACGGCTTAGACTATTTTTATCCGAGTCTGCAGACTTCTTAGAAAGAGGACACAATTTCCAAGATGTTATATTTTTTATTTGATCGGCAGTGGAATGTATAACATTCATCTCTCCTCCCTACGTTTTCTTATTTCGCCTTTTCCTATTTCCCTTTACCTGTATGTTTAGTGCTCAATGTTGTAAATGTTTTTTTTATAACTAAGTTGTTTGTATCTCATGTTTGTTCTTTGTATATTTCTATATGTATTGGGGGCCCCATCAATCAATCCTTGACTTCTAGAGGCACTCTGACCATTTACACTGTATCAATAATGTTTATACACGCATGATTAATTTGTGTATACTATTTTTTATTTTAAATGGTTTAATAAAACGAATTGAATGGAATTCTTTCTCTAACATCTTTAAACAAACATCATATCCTATCAGTATCCGGTTTAAATATTTCTTGATGACCAGATACTAGTTATTCGGGTAAACAGTAAACGAACAGACCGAGGACCGATTCCTCCTTTATATGTATTACAAAATGTCAACTTAAGCCCAGATATCGTGTTATATGGGTTTTCGATATTTTAAGGATTAAAAAAAAGTTTGTTCATGTCTACCGTAAATGTACAGACTTTGAGCTTCTGTATATATTACCTCAATGGTGCATTATCGCAGAGTGGGAGCAGTCGGGACCACGACCTTTGACATTTTATCGGGGCGTTCCCCAAGTCGTTATCACTACGAGTGGTTTTGAATTCCTACATCGCAAGCGAGTCTGCTTGATAATTGGCACATCATGTATGTTTCTCGCCAGGTATGACGACATGTAATTGGTGGCTAAGGGGGGGGGGGGGGGGGGGTGTTTGGGCAGGCTCCCCCACTGAGGAAATCATTTCAGCTCCTTCCAAAATACTGGTGGCTAATATTTCATGTTTTCATCGATTGGTGATGATAGTAGTGTAGACCTATATTGCAGGTTATTCCTCACGAATTTATTCAGACATACATGTAGATGTTCGAGTACGATGTCCTTGTTTGAACGAAGTTTGGCAACTGAACATAATGGATAGGTCAATTATTACTTCAAGGAAGAAAACTTCAGACCTTTGTCAAAGGCCACAATTACAAGAAGGAGGTCGTTGCTGAAAAACAAGACATTTTATGACGGGAGCAAAAGAACTTTGGCTCTAGACCGATCCAGACCGATCTAGCATCCAGTGTGAACCCAAACCATCGGCCAGGCAGCGATCTTCAGCCGGAAGTGAGTGAGTTTTGGCGGGAAAGTAATGAAAGGGAGAAAAAGATTACAGAACAAGAATAAAAACAGAGAATGATATAAGGGAAGACTGAAAGAGAAAATGATAGAATGATAAAAAGAAAGAATAGCATAAGAGAAGGTGATAAAAGGAAGAAACAAAAGATAGCGTAGGGAAAAGATGGGAAGAGAAAAAATAGATTGATAAAAACAAAGAATAACATAAGAAAAGGTGATAGAAGCAAGGATCAACTGATAACTTAAGGATAGGTTATAGAAGGAAGAAGTAAAGGATAACATAAAAGAAGGTTATAGAAGGAAGAAACAAAGCATGTGAAAGACAGAAAGAAAAAATACAAAAATACAATGATTACAAGGAAAGAATACCATAAGAGATGAAAGAAGGGAAAACAAAGAAGAACATAAGGAAAGATAGAAAGAAAAGGTCACGATAAAACAGTAAAATTAAAGAATAAGAAAGGGAAAGATAATAATAAAAATAAATAGTAATTTTGGGATCGAAACAAAACAAAACATGACATACATTTTGACTTCGCGGGAAAATGACCCGTGCTATAATGGAATAACGTGTCTCATCAGGGCAAAAATTATGATGAGTGTGAACAATGCTTAAACGAACCGTACCTCTGGAGCAGCCAGTGGATCGGTCTAGTGTAGATCGGTCCAGCAAAGTGAGTGAAAATGGGGTCTTAGTCCTACATATTTTGTAGTATACCCTACCCAATTCACCTAGAAATCATCCAGAGGTGATTTTTAAGGCCCAAAACATTTTCTTTGCATGTATGTGCATTCCAAAAAATGTTTTGCCTCGCCTTCGTGGTATATATCAGTTTCTATCTATAGGAACTTTTTCCTAGAGATTCACCTCTCTTTCTCTGTCTCCCTTCCCCTCCCTCCTCTCCCCCTCCACCAATCAATACCCATTATCCTTTCCCCTCTAGCTATTCGACATCATCTCTCTCCCCTTCTCTCCTGCCTACTCCTCTCTCCCCCTTCTCTTCCATCCACCAATCAATACCCCTCTCTTCAACATCAGCTTTCCCCCTCTCCCCATAGTCCCCATCCACCAATTAATACCCATCTACCCAGTATAATCTCTCTTCCTTCCCCTCTCCCCCTCCTCATTGTCCCCATCCAATGAATACCCCTCATCCTTTCCCCTCTATCCACCATCATCTCTCTCCCTTCTTCACATGTTGACACTATCTGGTATGTCCCTACTGCCACGCCTTCTCCCATTCTATATAATCTAACAATCATCTACGTTGCTTGGTTATTATGATCGCACAAGTATCTAGTGTACTCATCCACTAAAACACAATATGGGCTACAGGCCTACTACTTCCCATCTCGGTTTTCTTTATCACATCTAAATTAAACTAATGCCTACTGCTATGAACAACGGAAGTACAACATTTATGACACTTTATTAGAAACTTAACAAAATATATTTAATAAAGAGCACCACTTTGGCCTTTTTTCTCTTTTGAACAAAGATAAAAATAGAGTACATGTGAAAGATCATTGTTTTCATGATGAACAATTAATAGAAAAACACCAACAACAATGAATAAGATCAACTTTTCATTTGACATTTTAAACAAATTAACATTTCTTAATGTTTACTTACACATTTATATAAGGTCTTAAATCTTCAGGAAGACAGCTTGCATATCTAATGCATATCCAAGTTATATTTCACATACAACATGTAAATGAAAAGCAATACCGGTATGCTACTTTATAGGTAATACAAGCATTGGTCAAAGTTGTTGGTTAAAATGAGTATTTCTTGATACATCTAAACGACAAATGACAATCAAAACAATAATAAACTGTTTTGAGTTGAGACCATCGACTTTCAATACCTAATTGAGAAACAAATTATCAAAATCATTAGACGCTTCCTGAAAAATATCATGCCAATTGTTTTTTTTCCAAACACTGATATTTCATACACTGATCTTATGTGCATGATGCTAACAAAATCATACTGAGCAAAGACAGCAAAACTTCTTGAAATGTAATAAGAAAAAAAAAAAAAAAAACAACATACATACAAATATGTCAATTTCATAGACATAGTGATATTGAAAGCTCTCAATGCCGACCACATTTCTACAATATAATCAAGATGAACTTCTAAACAGTAAACTTATTGTACTTCAGGAAGGCAGTGCATCATGTCAAATGTTACATGAATTCAAAGTAAAAGAATCAAATATGTATCCTAATACATATCATTACGTTTAAAACATATTTAGCTAAGCAAAATATAATATCATCTGAATGATACCATCACTGAATCACAGTACACTGTACTGTAATCGTGATTCCTTACATGCCCTTGCTCATAATTATCTTCAAAAATGTATAATTTCTGAATGTCACACACCTGTTTTTTCTGAAGTTGATTTGCTCTGTACATTGAACAATCCACTATGTAAAGAGGTTCATTTTGTTTGGTTGAGTTCAGAAGACCTAATCTTGGTCGGTACTTATTGCATAATCAAGCTTATTTACCTCTTGATTCAGGTGCATTAAATGACCACCTGACAATTCAAGAGGAATAGTGGAATAATCCAACATAACAAAAACAAACAAGCAAAATATCCAACTATCTTTCAACTATTTACACTAAACAAATTCCTGGGAAGATAAAACCAACATTTGATTACCTTTTGTCTTCTTAAGATACAACATGGACGACATCTTTTTGGCAGTGATCGTCAACTCGTATCTTCCAGCCTCTTACTCTTAGTTATAGGCAAGTACTCTAGTGGCATGAGAAATTTCATGTCTAATAACATACATCAAACTTTTTTTATTTACAAGAACACAAATCTCTGAAAGCAACTGACCAATGCTTTCTAACAGCATGGCTCGCTGAACAAAAGAACAATAACAAAATTATAATACTGAGGAAAACATTATGCATTACATTTGGCAAATAAAATTCAAAATTCAGCTGCGACGAGTTAACTTTTGCAATGTGAAACATATTAATAAAACAAAATAGATCTCTGAACTAACTATTTTTACAGGGTATCTAAAAGCTCAGGTATCCATTCCATTTCCAGGTGTTACCTAAGCTACAAGAGAATTAAATCATACATTTACAACTTTAGCACTCAAGGTGTTAGCATTTTGCCATAAGTATAACATCTCTATGTTTTGATTTTGGAAGATTCTGGCAATCCTAAACAATATATGCTTATACAACTGGTTGCATATACATATGCTACACTACTGTTATTTATATTTCTGGTGTACACAAGGCTCGGGCAAGAGAATGGGAAATAACAGCTATTGGCTTTGAAGCTCACTTACATTAATCTAAAGTTTACCTCACTGATATACATGTACAGCATATGTTTATCAAGACTGAGAATGAAATCTTGTCTACGTACCAAACTATTCTATCGTCGGTAATATGACACTTAACCCCAGTAATCTTCAGTTGACTCAACTGGATGCTATGGTCATTTGGCATATTCAGCCTTTTCACAATCTCTCTTGCAGATTATTACTACCGGTAATCAAAATCTAGTTTTTTAACATATTGTCTGTTTGGATTCAAAGGGGGCACCACCTCTGTGTGAAATGATATGATTGAATGCCCTTCTGTCTCTAAACAGACGATATGTTAAAAATTTGATGTCATTTGTGAAATGTCCTGTTTTCTTTTGGCAAATATGTTTAACTAATATTCAACCGGCATGGACATGAGGTTGACTTACAGGAAAATTTGAAAAAAGTAATAGAGTTAAAAAAAAAAAAATTGCACTGGCAAACCCTTAAAACCTGTAATTCCGGACGCATAGCATGGACCATGTACTGTCAACCCTTATCCAGGGACAATAAAATGGTATAAAGATGAATTACTGTTAAAGGAATAAAACCCAACTCCATTCCTCAACACAGAAAGACCAAGTTGATAGCCAAATAGACGAATGTTAGAAGTAAAACACCAGGGCATTGGTTTACTATCCAGTCGTGTCTTGCCTAGGGGTGCGTCTCTCTGCTGTCTGGGGAGCGTTGGTGTGCCTTGCAAAGCCAGCATTCACAAGAGCATCTCCGATGTTGACGTGTTTGGCGCTGATCGTGTCGTAGAGTTCCACATGAAGGATATCTCCATCACTAAACGGAACAAAAATACAATTACGTTTAATATAGTCAATGCACACAATACCTTTATACTGAGAAAGGAACTCAGGGACTATAATCTACATCTTCAAAAGACTCATTATTTGTTTTCTTTTGAACCCAACAGCAAATAGCCTACAAACTAATGTAATGACTCGTTCAAAAAATGATATAAATGTACTGAAAATGTTTTAAAAGAAAATACTCTTTGGGAGAATATATCTTGGGCAAAATATTTACATATCCACGTTATATATTGATTGATTAATGGAGGGGGGAGGGGAGGGGGAGGGGAGGGGAGGAGGAATAAGTCTTACCTTGAAACCACATGTCCAACAAGAATCTTGTCCATTGTCAACTCTTCAAATAATTTTCTGCAAAAATAGGAAAAAAGGAAAGATAAATGATTATTTCAATGGTTTAACAAATACAACATGTTTGATTCTACAAAACCTTAGAGAAAAATAAAAAGATTTTATAGTGCATTCATATTGGCGTTACTCCCAAAGTTAGCTGATATGACAAGATACTTCTTCTATTCATAAATCCAAAGGTACTGTTTAATGTATTTTGCATAAAAATAAGAAAACAAGTTTACAAGCAGAAACATTTTCATTAAGTGAATGTAAAGAGAAATTGTTTGTTTAAATAGAAAGACAAAAAGGCTTTAATTTGAATGAATTTCATCACATGGAGATGAATGCTTTAATTTATTGTGATTTTCTTCATTATTTTGCTAGCAATAATACGGATTGTGATACTCTCTTTTGTTGCAAAGTATACTTTAAGAATGAAGGAAATTCACCTGTCGAGATCTTGATTCTTGGGTGAAGTCTGTTTGACGAGTTCTATTCCTGCTAAGAAGCATTCTACAGCTTGGAACGGTAGGTGAAGAAACTGAGGCATAGCAGGACGAACTTTAGATCTGACCAACCATTCACAGTTACCATAGTCCACATAGAATACCTACAAATCAAAACAATAAAGTGTGGTAAGACCATTGGGCCTCTGAGGTCGAAAAAAAACTGAGGCATAGCAGGACGGACTTTAGATCTGACCAACCATTCACAGTTACCATAGTCTACGTAGAATACCTACAAATCAAAACATGAGAGTGTGGTAAGACCATTGGGCCTCTGAGGTTGGAAAGAGATGAGTGGAGATTGAAAGCTGACATTTTATCACTGATGTTCTCATACTTTTTGAAAGGGGGTGGCAGGCGAGGTCAATGTATATTGCAGGGGAGAGACCAATTAAAAACAAGTAAGAGGAACATGATAGGAAACCATGAGAAATGAAGCCAAAGGACTCAAGGAGAAAGGAAAATGAAAGGGCATAACATAAGAAAAAGGTATTAGGTGGTGGAATCCAACTTTCTGCCTAAAAAAATTCAATATATAATTCTCTTCTACATCTATCCCTCTTTTAAAGAGAAGGTTGAGTTCTGGGAAGAGGTGAAAAATAATTTGTGAGCGCTATCATTATTATTATGCAAGTGTGGAAGAACATCAGATAAAAATTTGTTACCTGAAAAACATGGCACTTCAAATGCCTTCATACCTGTATTCTAAATATGACACATGACAGCTTAAAAATGAGGCCTGATTTTTATGCCACAGGTTTGTGTACTAGTCCCATATACATCTTTCTGTGTACAGTGCTTGTAACTTTACCAAGACTGGGCCAAATTTCTTATCATTTTGATTATTCCAGAACCTTGCAGTATACAGATGATCAACCATTTCTGATAGATTCCACAATGTTTTTTTCACAATGCAATCGCATGACCAGAAGTCAACTTCATCTTTAAATGCTGTATCAGTATGTTCAGGCTTGCAATTCATCATAAAGGAAACCTCATTATATTGGCTGTAACAATAACAAAGTCAAAGTCCACCCAGACTGCCAACCTATGCCGAGACGATGTCCTCTTACCTGTACTGTATTGGCCTCTGCATCTACGTCAACAACCCTTGCTCTGTACCAGCTCTCATCCTTACTGAACTGAGCACATACTATCTCTCCTAACGCCAGTAGAGAGAGGTCCTCACGACGTGTGTACGACTTCTTGTAGAATATAGCACTGTCAGGGATGAATAAAATAAAAATTAACTATTACAGAGAATACTCTTGGAAGACTCTGTCACCACAAAGAATATTCTTAGCTAAAAAGAGTAAATCATTTCTAAATTCGCTAAGAGACAAAGCAGCGGTTCTTTATAAAATGTTAGGAAAATATGCTTCAATCTTGGCAAATAAAAATTCTAAACAATTTACCCTGTAACATGCTTAGCCTGAATAAATTTGAGCTGGAGTTTATGGAAATGTCATGTTATACCAAAATCAACTCATACTTAATGAGTGAAACTACCATTGACTGACTATTCATCTACACACATTTCAATTTACCAACAATACATTCACTAAAGATACCCATTTTAAATATAATTTTTACTATTCTTCCAACTATGTTTTCCCAATTGACTGTCAATAATATACCGTATTTGCCAGCGATAAGGCCGCAGTGTTTTTGGAAGAAAAAATATCAAAAAGTCGGGGTGCGGCCTTTCCGCTCCAACAACAAAATTCAGCGGTCAAAACAGCACGTCCATTTGAACATATGGGACTAGGATGACTAGACAATGGTACAGGACAATTCTAGAATAACTCCACACAACTTACCGACAATTTTATGATGCATAGTTGACATGAAGACAACAACAAAAAAGCATAACTTATTTTTCTAATAAAATCTGCTGCTAGATCTAGATCTAGGTTCATACCATTGCATCGCCAAAAAAGTAAAAGAAGGGATAGACCCAGACTGTTACTTACGGAGCTAGCAGATGCCGCGCAACGCAAGGTAGCGTACGAAGGTGCTAAGGTGGTTAGGTTGAAAACGCAATTCCAGATTACACCGCACATCGTGGTAGGGGTATTGCAGGATACCAAATCTGTGTGCAATACAGTACTAGCTTAAAAATCGATGAAGATCATTAGGTAAACTTCTTGTACATTTATTAGAATATTAATGAATTTGGTATCAGTTTGTACAAAAAAAAGAGTGTTCTACAAGAACATTACAATTATTTTATTTGGTCTGTTTTTTTCTTCTCTCTCTTTTTCCCGTTTTTTCCCTCTATGAAATGTCAAAGTTGGGGGTGCGGCCTATGCGGCGCTGCGGCCTTATCGCCGGCAAATACGGTAATAATAATAATATTGGATATTTATATAGCGCACATATCCCACTTGCATGGTGCTCAAGGCGCTCCAACTTTTATCTCGGCTCTGTCTGGCAGCCGATTTTGGCGCTCACAGCAATAAAGGAATTTCTAACACATTCATGACATACTTGATAGATTCTTGAAGAGCTGTAAGTGTTTCGCCATCTTCCTTCCTCTCTTCAGGTACCTGGTTCAAACCGGTCCATTCCCTCTGGGCCTGGTCTATAGGTTTAGGACCAAACGGGAGCTGAACCCAGAAATGGATTGATGTATGTACAGCAGTGACCTCTAAGGCTACCCAGTGACCCGCCTTGGGTAAGCTGACGGATGTATTGCACCAGAACACTTCGGTCTGCTCTTGAAGCCCTGTAATGAAATCATGTTGCACTTATTTATTTCATAGTTTAAAGATAAAGTCGAGTTATGGTCATGCGATTGCATTGTGAAAGAAACGGTGAGGAATCGATCAGAAAAGGTTGATCATCTAGCATATAAGTATTGGTGTGTACTGCAAGGTTCTGGAATCATCAAAATAATAAGAAATTTGGCCCAGTCTTGGTAAAGTATCGATGATAAATGTAATATAAACCTCTCTTGTGACCAGGTTCCACTAACAAATGATATTTCTGAAGCATCCCATTATGAATTTTCCAACGCATTTAATTACACCACCAAAGCAAGACAGTTATATTTTACTAGTATGTCTAATGGGTGCATTTATCGACTCATTCACCTTAGTCAGTTCAAGAAAAGAAAAAATATCAAGAAACTAAGCAAAAACAATTCAGCTGCATTATTGGCTACACAGCAATAGAAAAAGCAAAGCAAAGAAAGCATGCAAAAAATGTTAAAATCACAAATCACAACACAAAACAATTACCTGGATACCAGACTGGGAGCAAAACTGCAAACTTGCTACCCTGCTGGCATCCAGGAGAGTAACACAGGAGAGGGGTGGTGTAGGGGGAGATGGTTTGAAGAGGTGTTTTGGTCCGTTTTTCAACTCATTTGGCACACTGGACTGCTGTGAGAGACCCCTTTAGAGGAGTATGGGGGGGGGGGGTCTAACCTTTTTGGTACTCAGAACAGCTAAAAGAAACCCATCAGAGTATTAGGAGGGGAGTTGTGCTACCTTGCTTGCATCCAGGACAGTTTTGAGTACCCCCCCCCCCAGTTCTTGCCAAGGCTGAAGGCAGAATATTTACGAAACACCCACAAAAAGTGTATATTATCAGATCAAATCAAATTCATGGTTTGGCATGATCGCTTATTAGAAAAGTGAAATTTGTAAATTAATTTTGCGCCACAATTAAAGTCAAATCATAAAGAAGCATTAAAGAAGTATGCATGTTCCTGCAAACAATTTTTTAACATAGCTACATCTCTTTGGTACCCTAAAATATGTTTAAAGGTTTATTGCTGTTTGGTCCTCAAGTAGTCCGTCTATTCCCATATGGTCTACACCCATTCTGTCTACTATCCACATGGTTTTATAATCATTTGGTCTACTTATCATTTGGTCTAATGACCATGTAGGCTAATGAAGCTCTGGCCTAATTTCCATTTGGTCTAATCTACAATAAGTCTTATACCCATTTGTTCTATTGCCTATTTAGCCTAATTTCCAGTTTGTCTCATGCCCACTTTGTCTACTATCCATGTGGTATAATAATCATTCACTCACAGATATTAATAAACATCAAATGATTTTTAGACCTTATGAATGGTAGACAAAATGAGCATTAAACAAACTAGGAATTAGACTAACTGGTTATTAGACTAAATGAACAGTAGACCAAATAGGTAGTAGGCTAATCAGAGATTACACCATGTGGAAATTAGACGCAATTAATATTACCATAAATAGCCATTAGACCAAATGGTAAGAAGACCAAAAGATTATTAGACCATATTAGATAGTAGACAGACTGGGTATAGAACATACGGGAATAGACTAATTGAGTAGTAGACGACCTGCTTGTAGACCAAACGGCAATTCAGCCATTTTTACAATGTCACAGTTATTTGAAAATTATAGGTCAAAATGGAAAGGAATTTTTTTTTTTCCTAATATCTTATCTTAGCTTTCTCTAGAAAAGATGGTATGATGGGCCAGAACGGCAATGACCACCTTGTGGATAAGATGGAAAGACATGATCTCTAGGTGTAAGCATCGGTGGGAAATTGTTATTATTATTATTAGAAGGCATCAGAAACCACTTGCCCCCAACATGCCTAGGTTTCTCCCTAGCAAACTGAAACACTGGTAGATCATATTTGTACGGGAGGTGACCTTTTAATGAGTTTAGCCAGGACGATGTGGTCTGGGAATGGTACCCTTGGGGTGATGGGGCCCTGGGAAAGACAGGTGGACAAGGTAAAAGGTAATGGCTCGCGTCAGGGGGAGACATGAAAGGTTGGTCATAGTGATCAAGGTGTTTGGGGTCCAGGGACCTACGTGTAAGCCTATGACTGGGAGGGGGCAGATAATGGGAGACAGGGGGGAAATGATGGGAGGGAGGGGACTGCTGGTAGGAGGGAGGGGAATGAGGAGAAGGGTGGTCATAGAAGGGAGGGAAATGGTGGTGAGAGGGAGGGGACTGAGGGAAGGGTGGAGGGGATTGTTGGTGGTAGGGTGGAGAATGATTTTGCCAGGGCCTAGGAGGGGGCATTAATACATGGGGAGGGTCTTGGGTAGAGTGATTCCAATCATGCAGGATGGGAGGGGATAGCTGGTCAATGTCTTCAAATGTGCTAGCTGTATAAAGAAAAGTTAGATGTAGCATGCGATTAATAGATTTTGAATATAACTCCATGAAATAAATGTTATTCACTAAACAAAACTGTTTAAAAAAATCTACAAAGAACAAACTATAAAAAGATAACCGAGGCCCCCCCCCCCCTTTTTTTTAAAACCAAATTAAATTTTCAGCATCCCCACAGGAAATTTTCTTTCAAACAACCTTCCCATTTCACTACCCTTGCTATCATGATCAAAGCCGATGGAAGTCATCTACACAACACATATATCAAATATCACATATTATGAAATTTGTTTGAGCAGGAGATAAGAAACTTATCTTTAGGGGATATCTTGAAGTGACTGAAAAGAGTGTCAAATTTATTGACTTCACTCATTACATACCTAGACTCAAAGCAAAAAATCTCAACATTTTTTTCCTCAATTATAATTTTTACACATGTAGTCTACTAATAGGCACATGCCTTGCCAGTGTCTTACTGTCTTTAATATTTGGTGAAATTATCTCACAATTAACTTTAGCTAATCAGGGATATTATCTTGGAAGTCAAAATAAAAGGAAATATATGCATGCATTTGAAAATAAAGTTACCGTAAACGTTAGTCAACACGTGCAGGCAAAAGTGGAGGCAAAGGGCAGAGAACACATGGGCATGCACTTGAAAACTTCAAAACCCAAAGCAAAGCATATTTCTAAAATATTAACTAGCCTTGAGGGAGATACCATATCACCCAAACTAGACTCATATTGCCCCGAGTAAAAGACGAGGGCAATATGGGTCGTGTGAGGGCAATATATGTTGTATCTCCCGAAAGTTAAGCCAGTCAATATTTTTATTGTTATCTAAATCAGACATCTAGAGCAAATACATAAATCAACCATGACAATCTCAAAAAACTGAAAAATATTTGTCAAACCAGCACTGTGCATCCAGTGCTTGACTAAATTGTTGATACACTGCAAACAGTGTGCCTAATTTGGTGTGATTAATACGTCACAATAGAGTGCGCGCAAAGTGCGCATGTTCTCATATGCATAATAGATGCGCAATGAAAATGACAAAATACGGTGCGGTCAATATGAGACAATATTTACAGTTTTTTTTAACACGTAAAGTCCATAGGCTTTTTTTATGAGAGGGTAATATGATTTTGTAAAACCACTGTTCAGATGTCTGACACGGTTAATAATAAAAAATATATACATGCATTTGAAAAACTTCAAAACCCAAA
The DNA here is from genome assembly GCA_035222895.1 of Strongylocentrotus droebachiensis. Lineage (NCBI taxonomy): Eukaryota > Metazoa > Echinodermata > Echinoidea > Camarodonta > Strongylocentrotidae > Strongylocentrotus > Strongylocentrotus droebachiensis. The sequence continues at coordinate 7,116 of JAVYIG010002635.1, read as the reverse complement.
GCAAAGCATGTTATTGATTATCTCATGCATCTCTTGCATTCCAAACTTGTCTTACCACGCCTTGGGTGCTCAAAGGGACAGGTCACTCCTTTATAGCAACGTCTTCCCGCTGCATAATATTTGCACACTCTCCCTTCAATGGTAGATTCTGTAATGGACAATTTAAGAAAGAAACTATATGCTAGATAAAGATGGTACTGGGACCGGTTACATTAAACTTCTTATCAATAACAAATGGCAGATTTCTATGACAAATTCTGATCTCAGCCTCTGATCAGATGCCATGATTTCAGTGGCTTGCAACAGTTTTATGAAACAGGTCCTGATACCACTTTCAACTGGTATTACATGATTGTTTTCCCTTCAGGCGAACACTCTACACAATTTCCTGTGGTTTTGATGTGGCTTCAAAATGAACAATAGCTGATTACAATTCCGTTTTCAAAATACTGACTGAAAAGTTATTTACTTCATGAATGTGAGCTCATAATGCTACTTATATCATGAAGACAAGAATATTTATATTTCAGATCTACTGATATACAAAAAGACTTAAATACTATCAATTTTTATGTAGAAATCAGTTTTCCTTGTACAAAGTCAGTTTGGAGTCTAGGGATCTTAATGTTGCTAGGCTGAAGGGCAAATTTGACATGGAAACAGACTTAAAGTCTTTCAAACTGTATATTTTGGGCAAACATAGACACAACTACAAAAAAAATACCAGACACTTCAGTTTTGAAAAACTTTACTGAGTAGTTATATTCATGAAAAGACAAAGTAAATGTATAAGAAATCATCCAATGCAATTTTTTGCCCACAATTTTCTAGTCTTTAAACTCCTGCATTCAATGGATACGGCCTGTAATTGTGAAAGTCCAGCTCATGTAACACTAATTCACGTCTTGCAAAATGTATGCCAAAATACCAAGTTTAGTGAATCTGTCAACACTAATAGAGAATTTTGCCAAGGAGGGGTTTACCAATACATCAAACAAGATAGTGTAGAAAGGGGTGATAGTGCGCATTAAAAAAACCCACACCCCTCCCCTTAAGAAAAAAAAAAAAAATGATTTGGGAAAAAAAAGGGAAAATAAGGGGAAAATCAGGAAAAAAGGAATAAAATCAGAAAAAAAAGAAATTAAAAATTGTGAGAAGAAAAAAAAATTTGGGAAAAAAATAAAAAAATAAATAATAATTAGGAAGCCGATTTAAATCGGGTAATTATCAGGCCCGACTCAGAGGAGAAAAGGGGTCCTCACTCATTCCAGTGGTAGCTACTCCTGGATCATCCATGTCTACTCCATAGCTGTTTGTCTCTGAGCTGAAGTGTTGTACCATGGGATTCCAATGATCGATGATCACTTCCTCTTCCTTGGATGGACCCTCAGTGGTGTCGGTCATCCCTGGCCTTCGTCCACCTTCAGGCTCATCCTTAGGGTCAGGGCAGTCTGAGGGGGATGGTTCGTGCTGGATAGCATCTAGCAGACAGACAATTGGAATCATCTTAATCATTCAGAATTTAAAGGGATTGGGCAACTTTGCCTCAGATTCTAAAATAATCCTGGATTTAGCTCATGCTGCATTCATAATTATAAACCTTTAGGTCAGTCAGGAATCCCGTGACTTTCACTAGCCGATCGCCTGTCATGTTTCGTTTTCCCAACGGTTTTTATAAGTACACTCTATTGGGGGAAATGAGTATGGTAAAACCGGTCACTCAAAGATTTTTACTTTTTTGAAGCACTTAAAGGGATAGTTGAGTTCTGTTGCAGCGGGCGCTACACAAAATAATTTTGTTGTGAGATAATGAAAAACTGAGTGTCAAATTTGAAAGAACATAATATTTAAATGACAAAATCATCTTTGTTTGATCAAAATCGGTTCAGAGACGGCTGAAATTTAATGATTTCTAATACTTGTGTACCACCACAAATATTAGGTATTTTGAAAAATTTGAAAAAACCGTTGAAAAAAACGAAATAACGGCTTTTACGTCGTATTTCAGCCAATGCCGATGTTGGCTTTTTTGTTGGCATTTTCGTGTTGCTTATATTATGCACAACCAGCTGACCCATGTATTGTTATTTTTAATTTAATAATTAATTAACGTTCACCGTGTGTTTTTTAAAGTAGAGCTGAATTGGTATGCTCCTATTGGCTAAATTTCACACATTTTGGGGTCTAAAATTACCTTCATAGCAATTTTAGGTTCTAAAAGGACACTAGAAATGTCATACATAAGAATAAGAGTAATAACCATGCACTTTGAAGGCATTTGCGGTCTGAAAACAGAACTCATCTATCCCTTTAATGATCATTTTGAAGTGCAACTTTTTTAGGGCTTCATTATTACACCATATCACAGACACTGATAACACGTAGGGCCATGCATCTCATATTTAACATTGTTAAACGATGCCTTTAAGATTGGATTACCTCTAGAGGCTGAATTACATGTGTTTGCTCTCTTCATATTCTGTGAAGGAACTGTTTCCACAGATGGTAAATGTGGGTGTCAGATATTAAACAAACAAATGCAAAATAATATTTCATCAGCTGTGCAGGCAAGAACTTGACAGGTACAAGATCTTCTTACTTCCATTCCTACATTCAAAAGTATTTACATCAGTTATTCTTGAAGCACCGTCAGCCTCAGCAAAACAACAGCAGATACTTGATGCCCATGGCTTAGGGTGCATTTCTCATCCCTTTTCTGGCCTAAAATAAGCGTTTTCGAACGCATTTCAGGCAAATTTGCATGGTGATAAACGCAAGCCTGTTTTCAAACATCTTTAGATATATGGGTATATTGAAATGCCAAAAAAAGTGCGTTTTGAATGTGAGAATGAGCCAGAATCATGTTTCTGAGAGATCGGACCTTCCCAGGTTAATTTCCGGTTCAGAGAAATAGTGCGCCATGTGCTGTGCCCTAGTTGACCTCCGAGCAACTCTCTGCTCCCCAGGTCAAGGGCGCAAAGTAGTTGAGCAGAGACAAGGCCTTTATAAACGCCGAAATAAACGTGGCATCCCGCAAATCACGTTCCTATAGTGGGGTTCGATATGTATGTATAGAAATGCTGTTTCTGAAAGGCAAAAGATGATAAACGCACCCTCAGTCAAAAGAACTTACCCTGTTCCTGAAGAGGTTGCTTCTTGTAGTAAGATGAAGAAGCCAATCCTTGATCAACAAGTCTTTGGTTTAGACACACCCCTTCTCCCTCTGTGTTGTCTCTCACTTCAAGCCATGTACAATCCCTATACAGAATATCAAACAGTGAACCATTGGTTCAATCAATTTCAAGCTGGTGTAATAGACATTCAGGGGGTTTCATTAAGAGAGTTTATTTGCTTTCATATGTGAGCATAAAAACCCAGAAATAACAATAACATTTTTTGTATTCATATGGCACCAAATACAACAATATAAACACTGAAACAAAACTGACAATCTGATTTAACATAAAGTACTTAACAGTTTTCAAGTGACCACCTGTGGAAAGGACTATGAAAACCCCAGAATAAAACTCTCTCCCACATCAACACTGGTTGCACTTTCAGGCAACCATGGATTTCATTCAAGAATAGGAGGGGGGGGGGGGGAGGGGACCAAATATTTGATAACTTCTACTGTTCTACATAGTCTAGTTGTTATCTTATCATCATTGTTGTTGATATTGTTTTCACTGTTGCTATCATAATAATCATCTACATCATAAATATGAGTACTTCCCATCAAAAAAACAAAATATTAATAAAGACTTTCAGACCAGTTTGATTACTTACTTCTGTTTTCCTCCTACATGAATCACCCGTCCAGTAAGCAGCTTCTCAAACTCACTCATATCAATCAGGGATCGTTTGCAATCCTCTGACCACTTGGCTGAGGTACCTGTACAATCAAATCATCCCAAAAATCATCAGATATACCTGTCATCATGATGACAAATAATAATAATAGGCATTTCTATAGCGCAGTCTATCTAGAAATTTTATTCTGAGGCGCACTAATTATTACCCCGGCTTTAGCCTACAGCAGCTACCATCACAGCGCTCCAGCATTTCAAGGAATTGAAGGGCCCATGACATCGAAATACAAGTGTATTCCTGTTGGTGTGCAGTCCTGCATACATCTCATATTTTGATATGTAAACTTCTGAATTCGTTTCATATATGTTCAAATATTTGATTAAATATTTGTTTTTTAAACTTGCTAAACTCCACCCCAAAAACCTCCAGATCTCATTCCCCTTGTGACATCATCTGTCAGCCATCAATGAGCTAACTTGAGAAAGTTGTATGTATCTTTGCCGAAGTCTCTTCATCAGATGCACAGTCGGTAGAACTCTCATCTACAAAAAGTCATTCCAATAAAAACAACAACATTTACACATGACTTTCCTTTAAAGCCCCATCTGTACTAGTTTACAGGAAGGATTAGACCACCCTGCAAGGTCACTGACAGGTGGTTATATCATTAAATTAGCTCTCAATTAACATAAGAAAAAGTGGATCATGGGGGACCAGCGGTCACCAATTAGGCCTTGTTTGCTATAAAGAGGGCGCAAGTAGCTGTAAGTAGTGCAGTGGGGCTTTAATTCCCTTTCAGCTCTCAGCAGGCAAAATCATGTTTATACCTATATTTGTATTGGATGTAACACCAATAGGAAACAAATTTCTGTATTATTATGGACAATAAAACGAGAATCTTGGAACTACATCTTGAGCCATTACCTTTGTTGTCTTTGCTGGTCTGTTCCGTTCCATCAGTCATTGGAGGGTTAATCCTTGCCAGTCCACACTTGAAAGCCAGAGGAGCAAGGCTGCAGAAGTAATTCTCTAGAGGATACAACGCGCTTTCTGGAATCCATTCCTCATTACCAAAGTCTACATACTTGACCAGTCCATGTCTTCCATCGTCTACTCCCCTCACACCCTTGATGTCCTTCACCACACCTCTGTACCACCTGTTGTCCTCACCAAACTTGCCACAACAGACGGCTCTGATTGACAGCCAGGAGATGGGTGGTCTGTAAACACCCGCACTCTCTATGTCCGAGTAGACCGAGTTGAGTTCATCAAGCAGGTAGTCCATCTTCTGGGCATCTGGTGTGATAAGATGGATGTAGAAATCTAGAGGAGAAACAACGTGAGACATGGCAAACTGGATCTGCTCTCCATCTCGCAGAGTTCTCTGTGGTACATACTTCTGACCAATAACATCCACCTTGGAGATGGCAGGGGACGATTGCGGATGACCGTCGGACTTTGGTTTGGCGACTTCTCGATCCGTGCTGTCTGCCTCACTCGCATCTTCAGCGCATGTAAAGAACTGATCGGTTAGGTCTGTGAGATGGTCATTTTCAGCAGAAGAAGCTATGCACATTGCTGTCTTATTGCTGTGATCTTTGGCTGTTTCAACTACTAATGGTTTGTCATTTCCTTTTTTAATGTTCATTTGCTTAGAGCTGGGGATATTGGATTCTCCTTGCAGCTTATTGAGAGTGATAAGACCGGGTCTGGAAGTGTCGCTGAGGTTCTTCTGAGGCACAAAGGTTAAACTCCTAGCTGAGGACACACCGCTGGTAGAATTAGGGCTATTGCTCCTTGCACTCTCTGACCCGCAGCTAACCTGCTGATCGTGACTGTCCTTCTCAATCTCCTGTGTCCCTCCATCCATCACATTATCATGGTGTCCAAGGGGAGTTGTCTGTCCTTTTGTCATGACAACCGATGATGCCTTTCCTGCGGGTGAATCAGTACAGCTGGTCTCGGGTGTCCTGCAAAGACCTGGAACCCTCTTCTCCGTGGTGTACTCGCTCTCATAGACAGGTGTATCGGAGGTACTACTCTCCTTCCTCAGCTCCTCCTTGGCAAGTTGTCTAGCATCTCTGCCCTCTTCGTATGGAACATCAGTGTCTTCTGTTGATAGCTCAGGATCATGGTGTCTCTTGGATCTCTTGGTCTTCTTCTTCTTCTTCTTTTTACCACTAGACGATCCGCTTTCTTTTCTTTCTTGCTGTCCTGCTTCATGTCCCTGGTCCTTGCCTTGTTCTTGTGATGGAGTAAGTGTCACAGACTGAGAGACATCTTCAGAAAAATTAAAGATGGTAAAAACATTATAAACTCTTTATATTTTTCATTTGCATGACATAATCACCACTTCAATACACCTATACTCAATCAAGACTCTATTAGCAGGACAGTCTTCATTTAATATGTTGGGACGGTTATATTTCATTAAGCATACACCACTACAGATGTCCAATCTTCTTACATTAAAAAAAACATTACTTTTATCCTTAACTATACATAGTCAGCCAGGGAATAAAGACCATCAATCAATTACTTGTCTTCTATCAAGCCAACTGGCCTCTTTCAGGATGTCATAGCCACATGAAAATTCCAATTAAATGAACTCCACAGTGGCTTTCATGAGATTTGCATTTGGTGCAAATTAGAACTACTAACTATTATGTTTAAAATATGATGAGGTTAAATTCCAACGACATCTGAAAGATAATACTAATTTAGAACTTCCCTCAAAACGAAAGGACTTGAAAATGTCTGTAAGTGGGGAAATAACAACCATTAGTTGTTCAATCAAATCGGCTTTAGTGATTGCAATCCATATAGTAATATCTTGTACCGATTGGTCGTACGTTTAGTGCTGCGCAAAGATTTAATCAGTTTAATTTTGGCCATTAAACGAAGTGGGTTATTGACGTAGACAAATGCTCATGTATCCTTTTCTGTATTGAGTCAGGCACTCAATAGTGTCTGACAGTGAAGTCTAGAAAGTAAACAGATTTCCTTGCATAATATGAATATTAGGACACTGCATAGTTCGACATAATTTGATGTTGGCTGCAAATGGGACATACTTCCTTCAATGGAAACCCCACTTTTTCCATTTATCATATACTCATGTATGGACTAAAGAAAAAATTGCTTTCATGACCAAGTCACCATTCTACAATGGCTCATTTGCAAACATCTTTAATAATGTACCAATTATCAATTTTCTAATTTACAACTGCGTATTTGTACAAACTCTTCCTTCATCTTACCTGTGGCGGCAGCAACATTTGGTGATTGGCAGACATCACTGTCTGT
>JAVYIG010002634.1:0-236010 GCA_035222895.1 Strongylocentrotus droebachiensis | reverse complement strand
CTCTCAATTAACATAAGAGAAAGAGGAATTATGCTTTTTTACCAGTCAGGTAAAATAACCACCACCATTCTAAAGGATCATAGGGGATCAACGGGTACCACTTAGGCATTGTTTTCTATATAGAGGGAGCAAGTGGCTACAAGTAGTGCAGTGGGGCTTAAACCCATTGAATACTGGATGCTTTTATTCCCATAGACTTTGATATTGGAACCACCCTTGTCCTGATGGCAACGGGTTAACTCTGGAATCTTTATGTGGGACAAAAGTCAATGGAAAATCTTCTGCAGACACTGTATGTGTCACAAAAGTCAACAAAGGCGGTCTGTTGCATGACTTAAAGATATAGACCAGTTCTGGTCATGCGATTGCATTGTGAAAGAAACGTTGTGGAGTCGATCAGAAAAGGTTGATCATTTAGCATATAAGTATTGGTGTGTACTGCAATGTTCTGAAATCATCAAAATGATAAGAAATTTGCCCAGTCCTGGTAAAGTTACGAGCACTGAACTCAGAAAGATGAATATGGGACTACGCAATAAATTATTATATCTATCCGGCAGGCCGCGTATTTGGATTGTTTTAGGCTCTCCATTTTGGATGTGTGATGTGTAAAAATGAAAAAACACATGCAGTTTTCCTGGCACCTGTGATTTGGCTTGATATGTGGACAATTCCAAGCTCTACAATTTGTCTTTGTTATATACAAACAAGATCAGTGAGTTACCTTGCCATGTTTTAGATCATACTTGATTGCACAATGAATCCCCCCCCCCCCCCCTCTCACCCACCCTACTGGATTCTCCACCGAATTTCTGTGGAGATTCCACATTCATCTTTTTTCACCAAAAGGGAAGAAGGAAAAACAAGGGGGAAAAATCAAATCAAATTTGTACACTTGACTTCAATGAAACCAAACCAATTACTTTCTTGTTGCCAAGCGTTTTGCAAAACATGTTTTCAAAATTATATTTGACCCCCCCCCCCCCCCCCCCCCCCCCCACACACACACCCACCAGTCAAATGGTCCACAAAGCAATCTCACTGTTCGTAGAACATTAGGTAAAACATGTTAGTTTTTTAAAACTTCCTATAATTGCTGTTGAAGGGGAAACTTTTTTAGAGAATATATCTTTACTATGAAAAACTTGCAAAAGTTGCCATGAAGGTTTAAAAACATAGCAACTATTTAAGATTGAATTTATGGAATGTGTATTATTTCATTTTCATGCGAAGATGTAGCACTATAATATATATATATATATATATATATAGGATATGATATTATATGAAGTATGAAAGTTCTGCTTCAACGACATCATGAATAGCCAGAGTGTTGACAAAAAACTTCATAACAAATCATTTTAATAGACAGAAAAAGACAACATTATTTAGTTCTCTATATATGTGTTAACTTGCCTATGTTTTAAAATGGAAGATGCAATCAATCATATCTTTCTTTATCATTTTATATTATGAAATATTTATGTAGTTATTTGAAAATATATTTACAATTAATAGAATATATATATATATATACATGGATGGATTTATACACCTTTATATTTCTTCTTTGAGACTGTTTAAAAGAGTGTGGAAAGGAAATAACATTCCTATACCCTGTTTACAAGTGGAATAGCGCCATCTCGTGGAAAGGTTTCAAGCTGGATTTGATTTTTTTTTTTTTTTTTTTTTTTTTAATCTGGAAAAATGGGGAAAGAGAGAGATAAGAGGTTGGTTGAGACTGAGACAGAGAGAGAGAGATCGGTTGGACACTGGTCAATAGAATTCCTATTTCTAGTTCGTTTAGTTAAGCAGGCAGGCGCGCCGGAAGCAGTTTGGGATTGTGGGGGGCAAACATTCCAGGGGGCTCACCTTTCAGGGGCAGTGGCATAATGGGGCAAAAACGTTTGGAAGGGGGGAGGCAGAAGAAAAATCTGCATCACCACCCCTCTTACACGTTACATGCAGGCCTCGCGGAACGTTTTTTAAAGTGGGTATTAACATAGAGCTATCAGGCAGAGCGTAAATTGGCGTGGGGTCCAGGGTCTTAGCCACTGGAAGCTCAGGGTTTTTAGGCATTAAATTACGGTCAGATAAGCATATTTAGAAACCTTATTTGTGACACTGGTAGGTCACTAATTGGCGGGGAGTCCAGGGGGCTATTTCAGAAAGCTGTTCGTAAAGTTACGCATGACTTTACGAACGACTTGTATATGAAAAGCCAAATGGGATGCTCAATCATTATTAACTGCATCAACTAAAGTTGATCTGTGCAGATGTAGATTAACATTCTTATATTTTTTGCCATATTTTAATCGAGGTTATTGGAAATATCAGAAAAAACTGTGGGCATCCTATCTGGCACTTATATACAAGTCGTTCGTTAAAGTCATGCGTAACTTTACAAACAGCTTCATGAAACACCCCCCGGAAGCTCAGGGCTTTTAGGTATTTAATTACGGTTAGATGAGTATCCAGGGGCCCTCTTAAGGCCATTGATGTGGTCCAGGGGGCAGAGCCCTCTGAAGCTCAGAGGTTTTAGATATTTAACTACGGTCAGATGAGCATCCAGGGCCCGCCTTATGGCCCTTGGTGTGGTCCAAGGGCAGAACCCTTGGAAGCTCAGGGTTTTTTTAAGGTATTTAATTACGGTCAGATGAGCATCCCGGGGCCCGCCTTAGGGCCCTTGGTGTGGTCCAGGGGGCAGAGCCCTTGGAAGCTCGGCGACTTTAGGTATTTTATTACGGTCAGATGGGCATCCAGGGGCCCGCCTTAGGGCTCTTGGTGGGGTCCAGGGGACAGCGCCCCCGGAAGCTCTGGGGTTTTAGGCATCTAATGATGGTCAGATGAGCATATTTTGATACCTCATTTGTGACATTGGCAGGTCACTTATTTATTTTTTTCTCTCTCTTTCTTTTTTTCTTCTTCTCTGTAACATACTTTTTCAAAAAAGTGAGGGGGCTCGCCCGAGCCCAGCCGTTCTGCAGGCCCTGTCATGAAGGCTTCTAAATAAGCAAATTTTTGGCCCAACTGTAAATTTGGGAACTTCTAATTTCCAAAAAAACGCATAAAAAGGTTTGACTTACAAAAAAAAATCAGCAACATTTGTAAGTCACTGGTATCAAATAAGAAATACCCCGCCCCATCAGTACGCCAGCGTTCAGGGGCTCATGTCTTCTCAAACCTATAACAACAACAAAACACACTTTCCCATCCTCTTACAATATTTCCACGATATGCGCGTATCGCTATTATAACAAACCCCATTGATGAATATAGGTGGCATGCGGAATGCTTAGGAAATTTAATTCTGTTAACTTTCCTTTTCTTTGAATGGAATTTTATATATGATTTAATTCAAGTTTCGTTCTTTTGGGTTAAAAATACGAACCATCTTTACTCCTTTAATGCTTTTCGTCTTCTTTTTTTTTGGGAGGGGGGGGGGGGGCCTTTTGGGGGGCAAAAATGCGTTTTGCCCCCCCCCCCCCCACTATTTTGGTTGGGGGCAAGTGCCCGCCCCCCCCCCCCCTCCACTTCCGGCGCCTATGAAGGCAGGGTACAACTGTTTTGCTTCTACAGTTGTGCGTGGGCTGTGTGTTACTGATTAACTTCATCTGTATTAATTTTGTTTGTTTCATTACAATCTGTTATCGCTCCTCCGCTCCATGTCTCAAATATTGCAAATTTATTTCTTACTATTGGAGTGTGTGTGTGTATGTGGGTGGTGGGTGAGGATGGCGCATCTGCCAATATCCATCCATATTTTTCTTCTTTTTTAACTTTTTGTTGTGGTTGGGGTGCCTTTTCAACCTTCTAAATTGGCATGGAAGAAGATCACAAATACTTGGGGAGGCGCGATAGCTCAGTCGGTAGAGCAGTGGTCTCGTAATCCGGTCCCGGGTTCGAGTCCAAGGCGAAACCAAGGCGATGCGCCAGTGCCCTTTGGTAAGGCATTAATCCTCATTACCAGGTCCCTCGGAGAGGACCTAAAGCCGTCGGCCGTCTGGTTGCTTACTTACAAACATTTATGCTTTCTTAGCAGTCTGGTAAAATAACCACCACCATTCATGTACTTTCGGAAATCAACACATGAGCATTGAACTTCGATTCCCTATTGATAATACGTTATATATCACTGTAGTGTTCGCCCGAAGTGTTCGCACATTTCAAAAGGTAACTTCCTTGATGTTTCAAAAGTCTTTTAGATCATGTTTATGAATAACTGTCTCTGTTGTTTCTTGCCTAATCTCTCTGAAAACAAGTCTTTCCAAAATTAGAATGCCACATGTTTTATTTTGAATTCCGGTGGAGTTCGATGTTAGTAGGCCCTACGTTAAATATGTACAAGATTATTTAGAAATCTCATAAAATAATGCAGTTTTACATTCAATAACTTTGGCAAGTAAGTAGCCAATTGAATAAGCTTACCTTTTTTAAAGTTTAACAAAACAAACATCTTTTCGCTTTTGAGGGTGACGTAGTCTCAGCGGAATATATTTCCCCAATATTACCCAAGAAAAAGACAGATTTCTGGTATAGGGGTAGACGTAACGTTCGGAAAACACTTGCAAGGTTGCTATAATTGGCGAGAAGAAGAGACAAATTCCACAATGACTTTGCAATCGGTGTTATCCAAACATACGTAGCATTTCCCATTCTCCTACCCGGCTAGATCATGTCACTTCAAGAAATTGGAGTTCGAAGTGCGAAATGAAGAAAACGGAATTCAATTATTTTCTGGAAGCCGTAAAGTACTGGTGCACTTTCGCTCTGCATGTGGCGTCGAATGCAAGTGTTGTTATTGCCATGGCTCGCCGACTGAGTCGAGATCTAGGAATGAAGCTTTAAGCTTGAGTATCACGTCATAGAACTTGAACTGTTGGTTGTTTGTATACATTGTGTAGCGCCTTTCTGTTTAATAGTTTCCGGCTTGTTTCTAAAAATGAGGATTCAAAGAGATTGCAAATACTAAATATAAATAAAACAAAATGTGGAAGCCAATAAAAGATAGTAATAAGTTAAAAGAGAAATAAAATGAAATATCAAAATGACAAATGAAAACTCAGAAACAAAATCGGATTAAATACATATAAGATAGGAACGATAAGATAGGAACAATTAGCTCAGATTAATTAGAAGAAATATCGCGAAAATGTCATGACATAACGTTGAATAAAGACCGAAAGACATTCATTCGATGGGTGGCCTAACGGGAGGGGAAAGGGACATGAAACTCTGTAGTAAACCAATTCTTCTTCATTATTTTGGGCTTTTGGCATGTTGCTTCCCCATTTCGTAGATTACACTATCGAAAAGTGTCCTTTAAAGTCGGTTAAATTGACAGTACAATACCGTTCTATTATGATGCACTTCTTTTCTTTTTTCTTCTTTGCAAGTCTGTACCTTCAATTTCCTCAGTCCCCCTTTAAAAAAAATATAAGTAATATTCAGGCTGTCTATAGTCTGCCTCTTACCAATAACGTATTTTAAAAGAGGCAGATTTTACCGACAAATTTCTGACCAAGTAAAAAAAAAATGTAGTAGCCTATCTTACTTTTCAGTTAAGTGAGGATATTATTGAAAAGTGAAGAATCCATAATATGGTTCTAAATAGTCATAGATTACTCACATTTTATCCAATATTTTTTCCGCTCAGCCGCAAAACTATGTGTGGTATTGATTATGAAGCCAAACTTCAAAAATGAAGGAACGGGCAAACTTTGTAGACCGATCTGCATTTCTAAGAATTAAATACTGATAGAGAAACTCGACAGCTCAAGTTATGTTATGGATTGAGACCAATCTGCAATATCTTACAACATATAAATCAAGAGATAATGCATGCAATAGTTTAATAATAACCCATCTGTCTTAAAACAGTAATATTTGCTCGCTTGCCAATACCGCTATTATACAAATCAAGTGAAGTCGCTGCTACCAATCTTGCAAAGAATGCATCAAAATAGACATAATAAAAAAAATACAACTTAAAAATTAAAGGGATATTGAGATGTGTATCGGCCGCGACCCCCCCCCCCCCCCCCCCCCCCATCCGTCTCCCCTTGGTCCACGCAATTTGGGGTCAAGAAAAGTGTTATGTTCTTGCAGAAATCATGGATCACCATTATCTTTACCCCCCCCCCCCCCCCCGCCCGACACCAATGTACATTATACACCAATGCCTCTTACTGTAGGCCTGTTAACTCTAGACATCTCTCTAGATTATCTCTCTCTCTCTCTCTCTCTCTTTCTCTCTATCTCTCTCTCTCTCTCTCTCTCTCACTCAAAGTAATCGTAGGTCCATTCTCTCGTCTGTCGTCTGCTTGGAAAGTGAAAAGTGCGCCTCATTTTTTTCGCGCCTTTCGATAGCGGAGTCGGTGACTCGGGTTCAAAGACGCCCCTTATAAATTCTTGTTTGCATTGGGACGACACTTTGGCGATTACGTCGTCCCAGCTGATTACCATGTTCGCCTTCATCTCTCAAAAACAAAGGGAGAGAGAGAGAGGGGGAGAGAGAGAGAGAGAGAGAGAAAGAAAGAAAGAAAGAAAGTACAAGTAAACCCGAGCCTGCACTTTTATTGTAATTTACTTGTTAGGCTACTATAAAGCCTATTTTTAACTTTTACGGTGCAATTGAATCACCATCTTGTTCTCTTTGCCATTTGTCTAGTGGTTTTGCCTGTTGTTAAACTTATCGTAATTATTTTTTTCAATCATCATTTCTGTTTTTGGGGGGAAGGGGGGGATCTACGGCTTCTTGGGGAAAATTATAATGAAAGGATAATTTGGAAGTCGTCCCTCTCCCAGTTCCCTCAAATATACGCTTCCTGGCTACTTTGATATTCTTTCACATGAGAATAAATTAATGGGAAAATTCAAAAGTAATTTTTCACCTTCACCCGAATTTCAAGATAATTATAGGGTCAAGACAATTTTGATTATTGGTTATGTAATAGATTGTTTTCGTAATGATACTAAAATTTAATAAATTCGTCTTTGTGAAGTGCTTCAATACAAATATCTCATTCACTTGTAATGATTACTTTCAATAGTCAATATGCAAAATGCTCTGCGTTTTGTTAGGTAGGGCAAGCCATAATGTTTCGTATTCTGACTATTAAAATACAATTATTCGTAACGATGAATTTAATAATACGTATCGAGGCACTTCACAAAGACGTATGCATTAGATTTGGTTAAATTACGAAAATAGTCTATTGCATTGAGATGGAAGTTGGAAATGGTGAAACAAGATTATTAAAGTGTGTTCGGCTTGCCAAGAAAAAAAGAAAGGAAAAGATAAAGAAAAAGAGAAGAGAGAGAAAGAAAGAGAGAACGAAAGAAAGAAGAAAGAAAACAGGTAGAAAGGAGGAAAGATAGAAAGAAAGAAGAACGAAAGCTACAAACAGCAAAAAACACTGGACACAACTAGGCCTATGGATATATATCGACTAGGCCTATATACAAAAAAGTGGCATCATTATTTTGGTCTATTTTATTAGATTCATATCAGGAGTTTGGGGGCAATTCGAGAGAAAACCATTTCAAGTGATATCTCCAATAATAATATTACATGGGTATAATATCGATGAGAAATCCAACATATTATTTATTTTTTCCCACTTTTTTAAATTTTGTTATAAAAACCAGAAGTTTAAAGATCGCCTTTAAAGGGAGGCTTTACTACTGCAGCTAGAAGGGATTAGACCACCCAGAGAGCCATCGAGGTCACTGTGACAGGTGGCTATCTCATTAACTCAGCTCTCATTTAACATAAGAAAAAGAGGATCATGGGGGACCAACAGGCACCGATTTGGGAAGTTTTCTATATAGAGGGAGCAAGTAGCTACAAGTAGGACAGTGTGCCTTTAAGATGGATTCGAAGGTGGCGATGTGTGGACCGGAGGCGCTAATCCAGTATGTCGTCATCTGAACAGGTGGGAAAGTCATCAGCGAGTCTTCCAGCCAGCCAGCCTTCTATACAGCTCACCTCCCTGTCTGCCTGTACAGACCATGGAGTTAGCTCTCTGCCTTCACGGACGGAGAGCTATACCCGTCGTGAACGGTGAGAAGTGGAGAGAAGGAGAAGGGAGTGGGAGACGGGGAGAGAAGGGGGTTGGTTGCTGAGGAGGGAGAGAAGATAGATGGATGGGGAGGGAAGGGGAAGAGAGGAGAGCGAGTGAGAGAGAGGGAGAGAAAGAGATATAGAAAGAAAGAAAGAAAAAGAAGAAGGAAAAGTACAAGATCGGATTGGGGGGGGGGGCAGAGGAGGAAACCAAAAACAGAGAGAGAGAGATAGAGGGTGTGCATACGCTGATTCATTATTTATGATTCAACATTTATTAATTTTCGATCATTTTGTTTATATTAGCCCTTGTAAAATCATCTGAAACGTCAACTGCATGCATTTGTGAGCGACACGAACCTAAAAATGAATCACATACTGTTTCTTACCGACGTATCCACCATTGGGCTAAGTCAAGATGCTACCCACCCCACACTTTACCGTATAAAGGCCAAGAAAATATTAACATTTATTTTGATTTTTTTTCTTGTGTCCGATTTTAAAGCAAAAATCCTAGGTTTATAAAAAAATATTATGTTGATGTTACATAATGCTTCCCGCTCGCTTGCAAATATTGTCACGCTCGCATCCATTTCTCACCAAATCAAGAAATTATAGACTTGATTATTCGAAAAAGAGAAGTCGTTCCCTTGTTGAAGTTGGGGCTCGTATACATAATAGTCAGAGGCGGCGCTCCCGGGGGATAGGGGGGCACAGTGCCCTCCCACTTTTTCAAGTACCCTAAAAGTGCCCCTTTTTGCATAGGAAAAGTGTCCCTTTTACTTTGGCAAGTGCCCCTTTTTACAGAGGAAAAGTGCCCCTTTTATTTTGAAAGGTGCCCCTATTCATTTTGAAAGGTACCCCTTCCCCTTTCCACCTCTGATAAGTGCCCCTTTTATTTTGAAACGTACCCCTTTTACTTTGAAAAGTTCCCATTTTCCTTTGCAATAAGTGTCCATTTTCCATTCTCATAAGTGCCTTTTTTAATCTCTAGTAAGTTCCCCTTTTTAGATACGAGAAGCGCCCCTTTTTCACTTTTGATAAGCGCCCCCTTCACCTCTGATAATTGCTCTATTCAAATCTGAGAGGTTCCCTTTTTTTGCCTTGACAAGTGCCCCTTTTCCTTTTTAACTTGGATAAGTGCACCTTATATTTTCACATGTGCCCCATTTCCCTTTTAATAAGTGCCCATTTTGCTTATGATAAGTGCCCCCATTTAAAGAAGAGCCCTTTTCCCTTCTCATAAATGCCCCTTTTCCTTTTCATCTATGAAAATAGTTCCTTTTCATTCTCATAAGTCTCATTCTCATTACCCTTTTAACAATGATATGTGCCCAATTTCTTTTCTAATAAGACCCTATCCCTTTTTCATAAATGCCCCATTTCACTTCTTATAAATGCCCCCTATCAAAATCTAATGGGCGCCTCTTTTCCATCGACAAATGCCCATTTCCTTTTCATCCCTGGTGCATGCCTCTTTTTTTAGGTGTAAGAAGTGCCCCATTTTCACCTCTGATAATTAGTCTTTGTACTCTGACACGTCCTCCTTTTCTTTTCAAATAACTGTCTTAACCCTTTCATCATCCCTCTCATCATCAAACGTGCCCCTAATTTCAAGCGACTAAAAGCAATTTCCCCCAAGGCTCGCTCGCTACGCTCGCTCGTAGTTATAGATGTTATAATTATGTAACTTATCAAAGATCTTTTCAGTCTTCCGTTATGAGAATGTGCTTATATAACCCCATCATGATTGGGTCATTCCTCTTTATAAGATGTATATTTTTTTTTGCACTGCGACCTCATAAATCTTTTAAAGAAAAATTCTCGCTCGCTTTGCTCGCTCGCAAATGAATTTTTAGACCATCACACTAAACTGCAAAGATGATATGCAAAATATTATATGATGTATAAATAAAAACAAATATTGAAATCATCCCCGATAATGTAATCACAATATAGGTGTATATACCAATGTCTAAAAAATTGTATATTTACCCTTTGAGATTTCTCTTTGAAGGTGCCCTTTTTTCCAGAAGGTGCCCTTTTTTTTCCAGAAAGTGCCCTTTTTTGTTGGTGCCCCCCCCCCCCACTTTGGAAGTCGCCCCGCCGCCTCTAATAATAGTAAACGATTATCTTTCAAAATTCCTTTTATGGATTTTTTTTTCTTCTTCATGTGTGTGTGTATTATAAACAAAGTTAAGGAAATTAAAGAAATCTCCTGTTATCCCTACGATTTCTACCGATCCCTTTGCGCGTCCTTAAAATTTGTGAATTTCATTTTTGTTTGTAAATAAGAAATGAAACTTAAGAAAAGGTGAATTCGACCTATTAGATAATGTGCTCTCAAATTTGTTTTCACGCCAAATACACAAAACCAACCAACAGTCTGCGCGCGCCCTTCAAAAATGTTTATCTTTGCTTTTTTTTTTCTTTTCTTTTTTAACTGAAGGAAAAGGCGAATTCGACCTAATAAAGCATGTGCTCACACTCTTATTTTATGCTAAATCAAGAACCGATCAATTGTCTCGGATTATGGAACATGACGAAGTGAACCAATTCATCAGGGCGATACAATGTTGACGCATCCCAATCTCCACAGACAATCATTTCTCAATTATTGCCTCTTCTCAGCTCGTCTCGAAGACAAAAAACCTGGCAACGGTATCAAATCAGGGAAATTTCCCGAGTGACCAGAGCGGCGTGAAAGGTTACAGCGTAGAAAGGAGAAGTACCATCAATCATAATAATTATACTGGCATCTCTCTTTTTATCTTATGTTTTCTTCTTTCTTTCTTTCTCTCTCTCTCTCTCTCTCTCTCTCTCTCTCTTTCTCTTTCTCCCTTTCTCTCTCTCAATCTTTTTTTAAAATTTTAATTAGATCAATTATATAGCGCAACATTTATCTATTCATTCTGTTCTCTGTCTGTCTATTTCTGTCTCTCTTTCTCTCTCTCTTTCTAAAACTATAATCTGTATATTAAAAATAGATCAATAAATTGTATAACACAACATCTATCTATTCATTCTCTGGCTCATTCTCTTTCTCCCTTATTCTCTCTCTCTCTCTCTCTCTCTCTCTTTCTCTCTCTCACTCTCTCTCTCTCTCTTACTCCTTTTCTCTCTGTCCCATTGCCCTATAGTAGTCCCAATACCCCCACCTAGAAATTTTCCCCATTCCTTTTATTTTTATATGTTCTCCCTTATCGTCTCTCCCTTTCTCGATCTTCCATCTGTTTCTGTCCTAGCTAGTTGTCCATGTGTACAAAATAAGACAAATATATAGACCATCTACTTGCCCGAATATAAAATAACGGTTGCCCCAAGATAGTGATTTTGAAATTCTCGGGAGGGGGCGGTTGGCTCCTCGGTCAACTTAGCTCACCCCCCCCCCCCACCCCCTCGTCCCCATTCTCCACAATTCTTGTAGACTATGATACTGGACACAGAGCATAAATAGTGGTACATGCATGTTAAACTTGGAAAACCCTACTAAATAATTAAGCAAAAGCAATAATCTTTATCAAATTTTAATCAAATCAACAATGGGAATAAAAAGAGAAACTTTATATTGAGATAAAGTAGAAGTATATTCGAGGTATACTTTCAGGATAAAGAGTTGAGAATGTCACCGAGTTAGATGAAGGACAACCATATGAGAGGGTATTGAATGGTCTTGGGTCATTTATCACTGTCGATGTAGCTCAAGACCAAGCTAGTCGGTATATTAAGTTCATCGCTTTGATCACAGTGATCATAAGCACGCACGCCAAAGAGAAAATCATTAAATCTCCATCTCTTTCGCTACAATTACCCTCAGAAATGTATCGAATATTGCCCGAATACTGGTCCCTCTTGTCTGCCTTGTATTTCACCTTTCTCCATCAATTTGGGTCAGAATTCCCCGGGTTCGAAATTCATCAAGGGGACGTTTTGACGATAAAAAAACGGGGAAATGTATACGTGGGACCAAGAGATGGATGGGTGGTGATTGTCATGGTACTCCCAGGCCGCTGGCCCCGGGGGAGGGCGGCATCACATAGCACCCTGTCATACTGGGGGCTCCGTTTAGGCGCTGAGGAGCAGGTAGAAACACAGATCGTTATTAGGAAGAAGAAAAAAAAACTGAAAATATCAATTTACCCGATATTATCCATCACTGTCGAATGGGTAGCTACCCGCCGCGGTCCCGGGACGATACTGTTAGGTCTGGTAAGAATAATTTTTCACAATTCATTTCTTTTTCTCTCTTTCGGTTGTTCTGTTTCTTGTCCCACTTCGTTTTGCTTTTCTGGAAGTATATCAACGTGGTCTTGAAAACAAAAAGAGAGAAGGGGCCCAGGGGCGTCAAAAATGGTCTTTCTTTATTATGTTCATTGCAGCCGGTTGCGTAGATACAGGAGGCAACCATCTGCCTCCCCCCCCCCCCCACCCCAAACCGGATGATGAAAAAATTAAAGAAATGAGGAAAAAGTGAGTAAGGGGAAAAGACTCAACGAAAATAAGAAGCCAGAATCACTTCCCGCATCCTCTTCCTATTAAATAAATATACCTTGTAAATTCGCATTTCATTTTCCGGTTAAGACCAGTGCCACCCCCACCCACCCCCCCCCCCCCCCCCCCACATCGTCGCGTGGATGGACTCGCGCTACGCCACTGATCGCAACCTCAGCAACTCCTGTGACCCCATGTCCCTTGGTAACTGCACATGTATATCACAACATTTTGAAATTTTGCCTCCCCAAAACAGATTTTCGAGGCACTCATATTTCCACACCCCTCCCTCAATCATGGTTATGGTGCCGCCACTGCTCACCCCTGTCAACCTGTACCGATGTTGTGGTTGTCCAAATGCCAGCTGTCTACGGTGCTTTGCACTTGATACAAGCCCTCTCTGTCGTATTTGGTCCAGTTCTGACAAGATCACCTGTAATTACATGGTTACTAATTCTTGTGATCAGATTCATTCATTTCGGGCGCATATTATTCTCGTTTTAATAACTATGTGTTTTGTTGTGTCTTTTATTGGGGGGGGGGGGGGTAATGGAACAATAATGTAGGCTAGGGGCCACAATTGATACTTTGATCTTATATTAACGTGAGAGGGGGCGGGGAAAGGGGAAGATGAAGGGAGAAGGAGAGGGGAGAAATGAAGAAAGAAAGACAGACAGACAGACAGACAGATAGACAGACGGGGGGGGAGGCGTTTCATCGACTATAATTATGTTTTTAGATAAACATTATACGACCATCTATAGCCCCTGATCTTGTAACGTCCATTGGTCGTTTGACTATTTACATTTTTAATGAGTGTCGTTCCTTTTCTGCAATACAACGCTGCAATATTTTTTTCTTCACTATCTTCTCCCCAAATTCTTCACTCACGATCTAATCGTGTCAATCATTTTGATACCAAAGAATTATGAAGATTGATCTGTGACCATCACCATGATCACCGTGTTCATTCACGTGTGCAGCAGACGCACCGACAATGAACTAAGTATTACCGTGGACGAAAAGTAAAATGAAGTCGCGCTTGGAAATTTGGGTAGACACAAATATTTGTAAACTGGAATGTATTTGTCGTGCTCTATTTTGATTCGATTCTATCTTCATGACCAAAAGTAAAGTTAGCAACGAGAGTGGTGCATCGTGTGTTTAACCACTGAGGTGCCACTGGTATCATGTGGGTGGACTTGGTGCATGAAATGCCAAAAGAAGGCCATAAAATGAAGACAGGGGAGTGGGATTAGGGTCATAATATATTATCGAATTGTTCTTACGTTGCCTCCCCTCTCCTTTTCTTCCTCTCGTTTATGCTCATTTCTTTTTCTAAAAATGTGAAAACTTAATCATAAATTGACTAATAAGAGAAAAATGTTAAGATTAAAGGTAAATTGGAAACAAATATATATATATATTTGAAACACTATAAATAAAGTACAAATAACTCTATAATCATAATAGGCCTACATAATATCATAACTGAAAGAGGAACTTTACATGAACCCCAAACTGTTATGTTAAAACCATTAATATAATGTTTTCCCTTTGAACCTTTTGTTTTACACTGGTAGAAGTAAAACGTTTATTTATATAACATCATAACAAACATGAGGGAACTGCAACAAATTAAGAGCGAACACAGCACTCAATCATCCACAGAGCTATACTGCTGTCCCTAACAACACAAGCAATAACAACAACAGTACCCTAGTTTATTCCCTTTCACACGTGACCATTCGTCCACCAATGACAAACGCAGGCCCATCGTACTTCTAATTATGATGTATCGAGTCTGATTAGTCAACAATCCTTTCCAATTACAAACCAATAAATAAGATCATCGTTACCATTGCTAATGAGCTGTGACGATTTAAAGAAGATTGTGGTTTGCACAAGGATGCGATACATCGAGTAAAGCAGTCAGTCCAGTTCATGAAGTTGATTCATCAAAGTAGTTGTGTCCTATCGCAAGGAATGCTGGGAAGTGGGAACGCGGCTCCTCGTAATAAGTCAGCAAAAATGACATGTGTGATGCGTGGCTAATTAAAGGTATATAATATAATATTGTTAATGTCTATGCTTTTATAATTAAACAAATATCAATTTTAAGATTAAAGTTTTCTTGTCAGACTCTTATCAATAAGATGACAAAGTTTGATTAGCATTTAGCGTGAACAGTGTGTTCATCCTTTACACATTATGACATAAAAACACAGAATTCAATTGAGGATTTAAAAATAGTAGAGCAAAAGATAGTTTAGATCATAATTTACACATTCAAATATTAACATGTATTTTTTTTTATCTAAGTGGCTACACAGGTGTATAATATAAATTCAATATGAAAATGAATGATTGCATACGCTTTCTTTATTGTGATATTATATAAATATTTTGAAATAGAAATTGTGTATGCTATTGCATAAAACTATTCATAAGTTATATCTGCCCAATGACGTACCGTTCGTCTAGTCAATTTGGGGGGGGGGGGGGTATTGGTCTAAGATGAGTGAATGACTGAAATGTGAGAAAGTGAGGTGAACGAACAGAGAATAAGCTGGGAGGGGTCGTGCCATCTTATCGGAACATTTTCCCACTTCACTCCTATTTACCCTTTCCAGTTATTTCGTTGTTTTTCGGGGGGCACGGGGGATTCGATAACAAAATGGCATGAGCAAATTTTATATTCAGAAAGTAAAATAATTTTGAAACCCCCTCCCTCCCCCCCCCCCCCCCTAATAATAAAATAGAAATAAAATCACCCCAAAGCGTGCAAAGGTAAAACAAGAGTTAAAAGTATACATTTGAGAGGCTCATGTAGCACAGTGAGGGAAAAGATGAAGAATGCTGTTAAGCGATCTACTAAAAAACACAGATCCGTGAAGAAATTGACAGTTTCTATTTCCAGTTTCCCATTTTCTTACGCGCTTCACCATCTGGGCCCATCCCACGCTGGCAGCCAGAACCCGATGAAGCATCTCATATTGGGCGACGTAGCATGACTAAGATCCTATGTCCATGATACATCACCTCACCTAATCGTTGTGAAAGTCGAACGAAATTAATGACCCCACTGCTCAAATCTGATTCACATATATCATGTATATATTCTGCATTTGTTTTGCCTATCATATAGGATTTGGAATGTATGCTTCCCCCATTTTTGATGATGTAAAAATGTATTTGCACTTTTGGAATCCTGAGAACTGGATATTTTATGTCTCTCTGTGGTGTAATGAAGTAGTTTTGGAAGTTTGTAACGTGTTTTGTATTATCCTTTTTTTATAAATAAAATTAACCCAAAATCCTCTTCCCCCATCCCTCTCTACCCATCTTATTCTCTCTCCCTCTCTCTCTCTCTGTTCCTTTCTCTCTCTCTCTCTCTCTCTCTCTCTTTCGTTCCCCTCTCAAAACGTATGCATTAAATAAATCTAAAAAAGGAGAATTTTTAAAATCGACGACGTCTGGAATTCTATGGTTGATGTGAATAGTAAAATACATTATGTAAACAAAATCCTGTTGTCTCGTTGTTTAATCTTGTAGGGGCATATTCTTTCTTTATCTCGGATGTTAATTAAATAGTATGTGCATAGAAGTATAGGTAATTGAGTGAAGGACCTTTGACCTTATTACGTTCTGTCAAAGGGGCAAATCAACGTAGTAGCGGATTATTAATTTTCACGGTAACCCAGGGACCCGTTTCACTAAGCCTTTTTTCAATGACAAATAACACAAATCAGTGACAAATCTGCTTATAACCAATCAGAAGCAAGGATTTCAGTAGCTTATAACACAAATTGTCATTTGTCACTGATGACAAGTTTTGTGAAACGCCCCCAGGGGTAACATGGTTCCAAATATGAAGTGATTCTACATCTACCATAGATAGTATCAACCACTCAAAAAATGTTTTTTTTGGGGGGGGGGGCGAGTTGGGGCACACGTACAATGTATTTGAGCTTTCATATCTTATAAAGCGGCAACTGCAGCATGCAACTTTGCAGTCTGTTTTTAGTGACAATGCATTCTTTCAGCTTTGGCCTATTGCATCTACTGTCAGTATTATAAGAATTGATATATTTTATCTGAATATCAATATACGTGTACCTGTAATTATCAATACTGAATATCTAAATTTTAATGGAATCTTTGTATCATCAATTGATTTGAAGTCTAATTAAGCACTTTACATTTACAAAAAAAATATTATTAATATATTATGAACAGCATATTTTTGTAATAGATCCTCTAAAGAGAATAGACCCTCCTGATTCAGATTTGTATGTATGTTTTTTTTTTTAAATAATAATTTAAGTCACTTTGCGAGTTGAAATAATGGGAAATTTCATCACAGAGACATTATCGATTCAGCCAATTTGAAGAGCCCAAATCTATACTGATTAAAACTTCCAAAAAATCTTAACTTTTAATTCGATTTCATTAAAATTTTCGCCAGTCTACTTCTCTGATTTGTCTGCTTTCCTCTGAAGTAGTTTGCTATCTAAATTGGATTTCGCTTTAACCCTTAACTTAACCTAAAGCCCCAATAACAGCCCTAAATCTTTGACGGAAAAAAAAAATCCGGAATCAATTGTCGGATTCAAATTAAATGTATAGCTGCACGGACGTGCCTGTACTGTACATGAATGTTCACTGATCTATCATCTAGAATGTCATAATTTTTATAAATTTCTATATTCCCACTATCATCTTATTTCTCGAATTCAAACTTTAGTATCATAAGTAGGCCTGGTTTTTTTAACTCATTATATAAAAACTAAATCACTCAGACAACCGTAATGCTCATCATCATATCACGATGAATACACACTGCATTTGCAACACACCAAAAGTACATGTATATAATTTCAATCCAAAGAAACATCACATAAACACGTTCATTTTTTTCTAAATGGATTTTATTAGAGATCTTTTAAGATCCATAAGTAGCAAATATTAAGATCATATCATATTTCTCCTTCATAAATCCGTGTCCTTCGTCCACATCCTATAACCTTATCGGTTTGTATATCCATTCTAATAGTATCTTACATTCAAATTGATCAATTCTCTCTCTGTCTGTATGTCTCTCCCTCTCTTTCATTGGACATCTTCTCCTTTTCCTCCCTCTCTCTCCACTTTCTATATATACCTTTACAATCTCGCGTTTCTTCTTCGCAATGCCCTCCAAAGCCATTATTTTGTGAATGCTCATTGCTATAAGATCGACATAAACTTGGACGATTTCAAACCTAGTTTTGCAACGTCATTAAATTTCAATGCAAGGATGGTCATCCTTTGTTTTATATATTAGAATGGTAAAATGATTACATCTTACAACTGATGAAGTTGGCGTAAAATTAAGAACGGGAATAATATCCAGAAAATTGACATATTAAACTGATTTGTTCACCGTTAAATACCTTTTTAGGATGTTTCATCTATTTTCCGATATTGAGTCATATCAACGATAACCAAGTATAGGAGAATTCTTGCTTTATATTGAAATGCATGTAAGATATGTTTAACTAAAAGAATCGGTTAGATCATTAAACAAATGTAACCATATTTGAACAGCCCACATTGTTTTCTAGATTTTGTAAATGATAACCATGCACAGGTATTCCTATTGAAATACTGACAAATTTTGGGAAATGAAAGAAAAAACATGAATTGGAATATTAAAGACAAATCATTACGATATGAAAATACAACATTAATATGCCTTCGCATTTGAAGGTTCCGCAACAAAATAATGGCGCCATGTAATGCTGTGCATAATCGTCGTCATCACTTATCAACTTAAAAATTATACTTTTGGCGACTAAAGATATCTCATTAATGATCTCGTAATTTGTACGAAATCATTTTTTATTCATTAACTCGTTCAATTTTCCTTTAACATTTTTGTTCAGTTGCACCTTTTCTTGCATTTCTTGCATTTATCATGCCATTGGAACTGCGTCGGTGGACACTGTAGCAGTACACGAATATCGGTTATTACTGTGATAGACTGTGATAATTAATATGACTTTTATCTTTTTACGATATACCAGAGGCAGCGATGGGCATAAATGTTCACACTTGTTTGTATTCATAATCATGTAATCAGTTTTTCTATCCATGCACTTGCTTTTAACCGTTCATAATTTTGAATGGCTGAAACATGAAGATAGCGATTAACCTTCGAGTTGATCAGATCATCAGATGATTTTTTTAAATAAACTAAATCATTGTGTTCTATAATTGCTCTTAAATCGATGCGAAGCACGAACTTGAATACAGTTACGATCTTTTAAATGAGAAATTAATACCAATTTGACAGTGAGATTCAAATTTAAAACCAAAAACTCACAAAGAAATCAAGGACTACAAAGGAAACTGACAATTTTGAGAAAATCAAGTACGCTCACAAATTTAACCACACATGAAATACATCATTAAAACAGGAGGAGGCTTGTACTAACACGATGTATTCTGGGGGCAATGTGATAACCATGACAATGCATAGATTTGTCTTTTATATTAAAAGGGCATACACATAATGAATATTTACTGATGTCAATACCCTTCCGATTCCAATCTACATAGCAATATGCTTTTTTTAATCACAAAAATAATGGAAATACACTTGGCATCTTTCCTGTTCTTTCCTGTTCTTTTCCTTTTCTATCCTCTTATGACTAATTAGTATTTACCAATCTAATTTTCTTTCTGTTTGTCTTTTTTCGTGCTAAATAATCGTTTCCAGATGGAGCCATTCATGACCATTGATTCAGTCCGTAAATCTTGCACCTCTCCCCAACTCCCGGCCATAAGTCGTTACTATCGCCACTCATTTTCCGTCCATTATCTGTCATCATCGTTTCATCTCATTCCCATCTCCATGGTCCACCGAGCCGTTCTGTTTCATCCTCCCCATTATCATTATTAAACTCTATATTTACAGAAATCACTTCGCCAAGAACGTAATTCTTCACAATACTTGGTATAAAATTCTTTACATCTTAGCAGTTTCACCGAGAATTACTCATGTTGTCCCATAAAGTTATTCCCGACGTATAGTCATTACTGTTTTTCGTTTCACTTGCGGCGACATTTTATGTCTCGTCCCATAGGAGGGAAAACATGAACTCTGGATGGCATTTTGGCGTCACGTAATCAGTACTAGCAATTTGATATGACGTCATCCTCTGTACATACGTCATCATATCAAAATAAGAAACAGTCAGGTGGTCTGGTCCAACAGGAACTGTACACAATGAAAGCACTATAAAAAAAACAATTCCCTCTGCAAGCGATATATACATGAAAACTTGACAACAGCTTCCTTTTCTTAGATCTCCGAAATCATAAACTCTACGAAGACAGTGCCCGTACAGTTCTCCATGTGGACGAGCATCTAAAATGACACCCTTTCAAAATGGCGCCTTTCCAAAATGGCGTCCACGGTTTGCTTTCAGGGTCTACATGCAACGAAGCCGCTTCGTTGGCTTGGCGGCTTCAAATGTTGGCTTCTGACATTGAAACACGGGAACCAAAATGGCGGCCCTCGTGACGCTCAAAATGGCGACCACGGATACAGTTCATCATGCGACGTTTTTTCAAGATGGCGGCGCTACATCATAGGCTGTGTGTAATTTCTCCTTGGGTCGATGCCGCCCATCATGGTCATCGTGGACGGATCGTACGGGAACTGGCCGTTCGTTCGACCCATGTATGACGTCAGGCCGTTCGCGCAGTAGCGAGAGTCCCTCATGTACGTTGTCATATCGCGCGCATACGGCGTCGGTCTCGTGTTGGGGCGGAAATAACAACTACCGTAGTTGTACTGACTGTCCGTGGTCGGGTAGCTGGAGTAGGTGCTATCGCCCGTGATTGTGCCGTTGGTCATCGTGCACGGAGGCGCTGCGAGGTCGGGAAAACCGGTCGCGTTGGGGTTGATGAGGGCCCCGGTGTTGGCCAGGGATGAGGCGCCGTTGTCGGTGGAAGCGATGGGTGGGGTGTTGGCATTACCCACGGACGGTGTGATTTGTTGCTGTTTCTCTGGGTCTGCTACACAGTTACAAAAGAGAATGAAACAAAGTTCAGTATCATAAATCATTAGACATCACTTATGAACTTGAACTGGACTTGAACTTGCAATTTATTATTAAATAACAAACACATAAATTAGTATTATGGCAAAACACAATCAGACTGTGGGACCAGAAGACAGCATGAATGAAAGACATTCTCGAGTGTGATACACTTTCCTTATTCAATGCAAAAGAAAACGCATGTATCCGATTAAATTAAATCAAGCAATCAAACAGAAGTTTCGATGTTAGATTATGTAATTAATATGACAACAATTAATCCATACTAATAAAACTATATTAAATTGTTAAAGACTCAAAACAGTTGTTATTCAAGCCTATTACACGAGTATTCTATTTATTTTTCAAAGAACAACATAAATAACCTCCTTGTAAATTATTAAATGTCATGGACCGATTCAAATTTGTTCGACAAAAAATTCAAACCGAAGCATGTACGTATTCGTATTCACATGACAGCGCCTATATTGTCTATCCTTAGCATAAGTGGAAAAGAAAAGATATATGAGGCACGATTAACTATTTTTTTTTTTACAATGATGGTACTTAGTGAAACTTGAAAAACGGGGAAACTAGGAAAAGAAAAACGGAAGAAAAGCGATCGAGGAGAAGAAAACTTACTTATGTCGTTCGGATGTTGCGCTCTTTGTTGTACTGGACGACTTCTTGTGATACCCACGATTTGTAGCGAGCTTGGACGGTGGTGGTTACGGGCTCGTGGCCCATTGCCGTGTGGCAGGATCTCGATGATGCTGCAAGAAAAGAAAGAAAGAGCAAGATTCAGATTAATGATACAAGTACAAAAAAAATTGGTAGGACCGTCTAACTATTTACTTACCAGGCTTCAATAAATGGTTTAAGTTAAACATTCAGGGGCTTCTAGCAGAAAGCATTGTCATTTGAAATGCGGTTCAAAAAACAAATATAAATTCTAAATTTACGATCTGATTGATTGGATGCTTTTTGGTTGATTTGGGTTGCGTTTTAGAGACCCATTTCTCAGTCACTTCCTTAACCGATCTACGTTAGATTGGTCTAACTGTGAGTGTGAAAGCACAACCGTTCCAGGAAGCGATCTTCTGGACCGATCCAGAAGACCACTTCACGATGTGGTCTTCTGGACCGGTTTGCTTCCTATAGATCGCCCCAGACCGATCTAGCGTGCAGTGTGAAACCAAACCGTGCCAGGAAAAAATCTTCACGGGAGTGTGTTTTGGAGGAAAAGTAATGAAAGAGACAAAGAGATTACAGTTAAAAGAATAAAGCCCTGGAATAAAGACTGAGAATAACACAAGGAAAGATATTAGAAGGAAGAAACAAAGGGCATAAGGTAGGAAGGAAGAGAAAGTGATAAAATGATGAAAATAACAAATAATATAAGTGAAGGTGACGAAGGAAAAAACAAGAATAACATAAGGAAAGATAGAAAAGAAGATGATAGAAGGGAAAAAATGAATAACATAAAGAACTAGTAGAGAAGACATAAACTAAGCGTAAATCTAAAATCAATCTTTCTTTCCTTTTTTCTTCTTGCTCTATTCATTCCCTGGTGTTTTTCTAATCGGTCCGCTATCATAAGAAAATGGCACATTTAAAAGGGGTTTTCTCAAACTCTTTCACCTCTAAATATATCTGGACAATCAATGAGATATTTCTTTATTCGTGAACAAAAAGTGAATCCATGAAAGTTGATGTATGATTTCACACCAGTGAGTGCAACACTGACACCATGATGAATCACGTGTCACTGCTGAATGGTGCAACAGAGAGGTGCTAATTACTTATACCAACATCACAGTGCCATCCCGTGGGCGTCATACGTGAAACATGATCTGTTACCAGTCTCCTGGTATGGTGGCTTGGGGAAAGTTCAAAAAATGACGAACCAATTTCATGTTTCATGTTTCGTTGCGAGTAAGTAATCTCTTAGAAGCGGATTTCGATTTACAAATAAGCAAGAATACAATTTGAAGAATCTGTGAGGAAAACAGAATTACTGAATGATTATGAATAATGAATATGGATCTTTTTGCTATGATCTAAAGCTCAAAATGTCTCTAGACGTTTAATCACATCTTCAACTACCAAACATGCAGAAAAATGGGCATGATGTAAAATAAACTAATATTAACACAACAGGCAAGCATGAAACCAATAATGCTGGAAGAAATAGATATACAAATATATTCTATTCAATTTACAGAGAAATTGAGTCATTGCAATAACTATTTTAGAAAATGATTGAACTAAAATATATCAATTGCGAATATATTCCGTAATGTACCGTAGGCTGACTTTAAAAGTGTCATTTAAGAATTTTGAAGGATAGATGTATCATGAACGCAAAGCAATATGTGATTTGTGATACAGGTTGTAATATTCGGTGGTATAAATTAGGTGGTATAAATTATAATGGATGAAAATAAAATAATGGGAAATAATTTACCGGGGGCAACTGTTCTTGTAGTTGGAGGTAGCCACCCCCAGATCTCGGCACGGGCCATAACTGCAAATAATCAAACCAAAACAACAGCCAGTTGATAATAAAGGAACTAATACAAAAACAATTCTGAAAATTATAAAAGCACAGGTAAAATATAAATGTTCGGATTTAACGTATAAGGTTGCATGGGGTAGGAAACATGGCGCTGAATAAAAAGAAGTCATTGGAAAAATAAATTTCCAAAAACGTAATCTGTAACCAAGCATAAATTGTTATGTTTCTACTTAATGTTTTCAATAATTCTAATCTGTGAATTGTGAGGTCAGATATCATCAAATTATATGAAAATTGAAAAACCTCTAAAACATGTAATAATTTGTATTTGTAATCATTGTGATTATAGAATTGTAATAAATCTACTTAAAAAAAACGTTGATGAGAACAAAAAAGTCAAATGTAAATCTTCATGATATGATCAAGATACAAAGAGCGATGTGATATGTCTGTGTGTGTCCTTATGAAACCGTTATGTCACATATAACAGGAAGAGTATCATAGAGTACACTCCATTTTGTATAGGTAAGGTGCGTGTAAATAGAGTTCAAAGTTCAATGTTATGTCCATCAGTGACTTTTTATCTATAACAAATGCTAAATTTCTTTAACAAATTTCCTCTCAGCCAATCACATGCCATGATTTCAGTAGCTTATAACAGTAGCTTGTAACTTGTTACTGATATCAAGTTTTATGAAACGGGCCCAGATCTAGAACTCACCAATCATCGGGATCGCACTCTCTGAAGCCTTTCGCAAATGGATTGCTGGCAATCTTCAACTGTGTTATCTGTGATGAGGAAAGAATAACAACAGAATTATACAAGGCATATTGCAAGGAAATGTTGACAGGTTATTTAATGACGATATTAGGGGACGCGCACGCACACGCTCACGCACACGTATGCATACTATAGGGGACAGTGAGAAAGTTTAATGTAAAAGAAGACGATGGAGGGGGAAATGTGTGCATGCTTACAGATAGGTAATAGGGAGATAGAAAGGCAGAGAAATAGAAAGAGAGAAAGAGATATGGAAGGAGCGGGGGAGGGGGGGGGGAAGAGTGTGTGGGGTGCCAGCATGAGCTTTTGAATTTTGAATCATAATTTTGTCCTCACTCTTTAAAATGGTCCTAACATTACCCCCTGCCCCTCGTCGAAGGTCAGTGCCCGGGGCGGGTTTGCATTACAAGACAAACTAATTAATCCTGATGAGGCAATTAAAACGATTAGCACCGTAATTCAGATGTAACAGATCCTGTATGTCACGTGACCCTGAATCACCCAGTCACGGCGCAGCAATGATGGAGCTCATGCACGCGGTGAATATAACGACGACGACAAAGTTTTGGGCTTTGTATAATACTTGTCTTGTATTCAAGGGTGGCGATAAGGGAGATGGGGTGATTGGTCACCTCCAACACATTATTTGACAAACATCTTCCTCCAAAAAGAAACAAGGGAAACGCTCTCGGCGGTCTCGCCTGCATAACGCAATTCAATATGATAAACCAGAACGTCAATGACGTACATTGTAGTGCTCATCCGCATCTCGCAACAACAAATATCGTGGTACACTTTTGAACTGGTCAAAAAATAAAAATGTGATGCCCTGGAAGGGACATAATTTCATTTCATTTGCATAAAGTACCATAAATAATCAATGGAGCAAAATCTCAAAATTCTGTGTAGAAGTTTAGTGTTCCAAATTTAGCTCTACCAGATAAGGCAAACCAAATCAAAATCGGTCAAGAAATGAGGGAGAAGAAGCAATTTTTGTGATTTTTAAATTATTTTTGGAATAAATTTGCATTATTATCATAATTAATCAATGGGAGTAAAATCTCAAAATTCTGTGTAGAAGTTTAGTGTTCCAAATTTAGCTCTACCAGATAAGGCAAACCAAATCAAAATCGGTCAAGAAATGAGGGAGAAGAAGCAATTTTTGTTATTTTTGGAAAAAATTTGCATAAATTACCATTATTAATTAATGGAGAACAATTTCAAAATTCGGTGTAGAAGTTTAGTGTACCAAAGTTAGCTCTACCAGATAAAGCAAACCAAATCAAAATCGGTCGAGAAATGAAGGAGAAGAAGCATTTTTTGTGATTTCAAATAAATTTGCATAAATTAGCATAGATAATGAATTTCACGATTCTGTGTACAAGTTTTAAATCCCCCTCCTAGCCCTATCATATGAAACAATCAGAATCAAAATCGGTTGAAAAATAAGGAAGCATTTTGAAAATCTTGATGATGCCACAACATAGTCCAAGTCTGTTGACCTGAAATGACCTTTGACCTTGACTTTGTGATCTGAAATTCTACTCACATGATTGGGGATACTTGATTACCCTATAGTCCAAGTTTCATTGACTCAGAACTTATACTTTAAAAATTATATCAAAAATTCAAAAACTTAACCTTAGGTTAAGTTTTCGATGATGATGCTACAACATAGTCCAAGTCTGTTGACCTGAAATGACCTTTGACCTTGACTTTGTGATCTGAAATTCTACTCACATGATTGGGGATGCTTGATTACCCTATAATCCAAGTTTCATTGACTAAGAACCTATACTTTAAAAATTATATCAAAAATTCAAAAACTTAACCTTAGGTTAAGTTTTTGATGTTGACGCCGTCGCCGTCGCCGCCGCCGCCGTCGCCGTCGCCGCCGCCGTCACCGGAAAAGCGGCGCCTATGTCTCGCTTTTTGCTACGCAGGCGAGACAAAAATCAGTAAATAATGAAAATTCAGCATTATTTTTGCTTGCATGCTTGCTTGCTTGTTCCGACATACGCTTCAGAATACATCAGAAAACCAGTATTCTTTATTGTCTGCTTTGTAAATTATCATTTGGCATTGTCTTGCAAATATCTAGAATCTCAATGAATTCGGTTCATATGGTTTTGTGATATAGGCCTACAATGTTTTTTTACACCTACAATTTGTCATCATTCAATTACACCTCTAGTTAGCTATCCAAAACCGCAGCATTATGAAAACTGCGTCACCATTTTAAGTATATCATGACTTTAAAGTGGAAGATAACACACTTAACGTGGGAACAACAGATTGCGGTTTCATTTTTTAGGTTAATAAGTTCTTCCCGGACCCCAAGGAACAAAATCATAACAGATATAGAGACTCATCTTAGAGCCACAGGCACTGGTTTAGGACTAGGTCTATGAGAAAGACAGAGAGACAGGCGCCGTGTGTAATTTTTGGCGCGAAATGTGATACAATATCTATCTCATCTCCCGGACGCATGGGAAACAGCAGAACATTATCTGATATTTAAACCAATAGGCTGGTTGTGTTGACTGATGGCACTTGGAAGAAACAAAGGGGGCTGGCCCCATTAGCATATCAGAGGGGCAAGGTGGGCGATGTACCCCTCCTGATCAGAGCCAACTACACATAGAGTTTGCCCAACATGTTTTCAGTAGGTCACAACAAGGCGTTTGTTCTTTTGTTTTGGCCCAACTAGGCAGTATTCGCCCTATTACGGCCACTCGATTCGGGTTGCCCAAGCTCTTCTCATCGATGGCTCTGCTTCTGATATGTTTTCGACTATCACTCAAAACATCAATCACTACCTGACTTCCAACCAATCTAAGCCGCCTTTTGTGTTCCGTTACTTTTAAAGCTTCAATTCATAAATTCCAATGTTTGATTCCCCTTTTTTTCTTCAAAAAAACAAATATGTTTAGTGATATCTCCCCCTAACTCTATTCGGCGCCATCGAAAACGTGTTCCATTGCTGAACTACATAAATATATCACCCTAAGCTCAGACATTTTGCCTCTCCTAACGCCAAGTTCTGGGTACGCCACTGGTTGGCCCAAGCCGGGGTTGGGTCGGCGGAAAATTGGACCGTTTGAGATCATTTTATTCCCCGTGGTGGGAAGACGAAGAGGTTGTTTTGTGATTTGATAGGGGGAGTCATGAAGGGGGATCGAGCTTCTCTTACCAAAACCTTTTCTTCACTGTAGATAAAGATCAGACAGGTCTAATTCAGGGTAGGATTAAGGAAGAATAGTGTTTGAATTTCATCGGTGACTGAGAACAGAATAAAAGGAGCCGGGTGGACTAACTTGTTACCATTTTGCATACTCCCATGTGATCGGGCAAAGATCCCTTTCATTTTCAAATTCGGCGACATAAGTAAGCAATTTCATGGGCGACTTAAGTTGCTGTTGTAACCGCCTTCATCTTTTATATACTACACTTTAATATTGTTTGAAAAAACACAACAACGAAACAGAAACAAAACAGTATTCACAGAAGTACAGGTAAGCGGTCATTGTAATCATTAGGCACAATTTTTATATTTTTTTATTCTGGTTAAGATTAAAATATGTATACAATAACGTGATCACATTTCGACCCCTTTCATTCGATACTACACTAGAACTTACCCTGTCTTAGATTTGTGACCAATACTATATTGTTGTTTCGTTTTGTTACATGAGCAATACACATCATGTTGGGGAGAAGTGTTTATAACACCCGTATACACAGTGAAACACATCCATGCCCAAGACTCGGTGTAAATTTAAGGCCTCTTCAACTGTTTTCGTCGAATATCTCACATAGCTATCTCCTCACTATTAGAATGTAATAAACCAATAAGGTCGCATATAGCCAGCGATAGCTTTAGGCTGTGGCTTTTTTTTTATATAGTTCTGATTCTTGCCCAGTATTTGCTTTTGTGATCCTAGCTGTATATTCCCTTTGCACTCTCGAGGTTATAGGTCAAAGCCGAGTTGCAGATGCAAGTTCAAACGAACAACACACCACCGCTGAATGTTAAAGAGCAATCCAACCTTGATAACAAACTACTCTAGAAGCAAGCAGAAAAATCAGTGGTAGTTAGAATGAAATCGGACAAAATATAGAAAGTTATGAATTTTTGAAAGATGTAATCACTATAGGCATTAGCTCTTCAAATTGGCTGAATCGGTAATGTATCTGTGATGTAGTGGCGGACAACTTTCCGATTTGTTCCGACACACAAAATGACTAAAATCTCCTTTTTTTTTCTTCAAATATATATGACTCGGGATGGTCTTTTCTTTTAAGAGGATCTTTAATTTTAAATTCTCCATAATATCTTGAGTAGTGCCCCAGGGAGAAAAACATAAATTAGCGATATGTTTGTACATGACCAACGAAAGCGTTATCCTTCACTACTCACTACTTAACAATCCACTGACAATCTTGCCAATTTGATATTCGCTAAGCTGTGTAGTGATCTCATATTTCAACATATTTTTCCAATTTATTTCAAACTTTCGCCAATCTGTTTCTATGATGTTCTGCTTTCATTCAAATGAACTTATTACAAGGGTTGGATTGCCCTTTAATGCAGATACCCCAACTACGGCTCATCCCATCTATAAACATGCTTGCATGCATACAAGTATGAGTAGTGAATACCAAATGTATAGACATATATGCAAAATGTTTGATGACAAGATAGATTTGTTTTAAATTATTTGAGTGGTACACTAAAACTAAGTAGTCCCCATTCTAATAACTGAGAATTATATGCGCTCAAGAATACACTTCATGTTGTAGCCGACAAATGATTTATACAAACCTGCCTTATCAAAAATGATTTACATAATATTGTACATGGTTTAAAGTTGTATTTTGCTCTTTTCCAAATAAAAAATAATTGTAACAACACCTCTTTGTAAAGGCACTCCAGCCTTGTGTGGTTTAAAATATGCAGACAGTAATAAATAACGGAAAATTTGAAGCCAGTGCCCTTCCTTGCCGAGTCTTTGCGATAAACTCCAATATGTATATTGGCTGTTGCCAATTTAACATGTATGGCTCAATTTGGTTATGCTTCTTAGTATCTCATTAAAAACTGAACATACATAAAACATGATTATTAAACTTGTTATGTGGTTCTGATAATTATGCAGTGACTGTGGTGAATTGTGTTTCTGAAAAGATGAAACAGGTAACAAACAAACGCACACCAAACAAACAAACAAACAAACAAAAACGCCCCAGGTATAATTAACTTACTCTGTGGTTCTGATATGCTGTGACTGCAGTGAATTGTGTCTCAGGGAAGATGAAACATTTGAAATCTCTTTCCGGTGCGTTCTCAAAGTCCTTTCTTCCACTTACGTGAACAACGTG
The DNA here is from genome assembly GCA_035222895.1 of Strongylocentrotus droebachiensis. NCBI lineage: Eukaryota > Metazoa > Echinodermata > Echinoidea > Camarodonta > Strongylocentrotidae > Strongylocentrotus > Strongylocentrotus droebachiensis. The sequence goes on along the minus strand of JAVYIG010002634.1, from coordinate 206,683 downwards.
GAACCGAGGTTGGTAGCGGTGCATTGAATTTAAGATAATCTAAAGTCCCAAACAAACAGAGAAAATATGAAATGTTATATACACTCTAAAACCCGAAGTGTTAAATCAACGTTGAAAAATGAAAAAACCGAGGAGTCGAAGCCTTTCGAAATTGTAGATCCATAAACACTTTCACAGCTGGATGGAACTGTTATAGTGCTGGATCGAGACAAATTATGAAAGACCACAACAATTTGAAAATGCTTTACTCCTTCGCCGGGTTGGCCCATTTAAAATATAATTCAGTTTGCAGAGCATACCCTATCACAGATTTGAAAATTGATCATGGAAAAAATACAACTGAAATCCTCTTTACATGTTGAATAACTTTGAAAGTATGAAAACGTCAATATTATAAAGTGAATTCAATCAGTGTGTTATGTCAATCAAAATATGTTATTAGGGAGATATCATTTATGATGATAAGTAATTTCAAGAATGACACTTCAATATAACTATTCATTTTAGTCGTTACGTGCTGCCTCGTTTACTTGATATTATTGATTAGGTTTTGGGGTTGCTTTTAATAATTATATTAAAAAGTTGAATAAATGGAATGTGAATTGGATTTATTTTTCTTATAAGTAGTTTGGTTAGGAAATTAATTCATTCGTTCTTTCATTTTCCTGATTTATATATATTTTGTTAATGTATAGAGGGTAGATAAAAAATAGCAACTTCACTTAAAGATTTATCAATAATATGTGAGCTGTGAGCTTGGAGTTGGGAGGGTGTTGGGTCTATGTAATGAATATGAGTTAATGCCCTTCTGTCTCTCAACAGACGATACACGGTACCATCACTCACAACACGATTTTGAATCTATGTAATGTTTGTGACCTGTGTTTTCTTTTTTTATCCATTATTATTTAATATCAAATTCATTATAAACTGCTCAATTTATAGACCCATATACCCTAATCAATTCTGATGTTATATACAATCATTATGAAATATTGTACTATTGAGCTTACTTTAATTCATTTTACAATGTGTATTAATTTGATTGTAGCACGTTGTTATCCACATATCTATGTATATGACTCGACAGTTTCTTTGACTTTGTGTACATTATTTCTACCATTGCTATCTATCTGTTTGTTGTATTTTCTGTTTGTATTTATTTTATTCGTATTTGAAATCCAATCTCACGTTATGGTTGCAGGTAAAGAAATAATGACAACAACTTACATGCCCATTATCGTCGAGAAGATTATTCGTCAGCTTGAGTTTGTCAAACGATACAATCTGCTTCATCCACATCGCACCACGGGCCGGAGAGTCCGGGTGAACATGTATCCTACCCGGCATCTCCGGGTCGGCTTTACCAGCTACCAGCCAACTTGAACTGTGGAAAGCATAACGGTATCTCTTGTCGTCAACCTGTATGTGTGAGAGAGAGGGTAGAGAGGGGGTAGAGAGAGAGGGTAGAGAGGGGGTATAGAGAGGGAGAGAGAGAGAGGAGACAGAGGGGGTAGAGAGTGAGAGAGAGAGAGAGAGAGAGGGAGAGAGAGAGAGAGAGAGACCGGATAGACAGACAGTCAAATAGTAGATATAAAGATAGAGAAAGATACAGAGAGAGAGAGAGAGAGAGAGAGGAAGGGAGAGAAAGATAGGTAGACAGATAGAAAGTCAAATAAAAGGAGATAGAGGGAGTGACAAGAAGAGAGAGAGAGAGGGATAGAAAAGAGAGAGGGGGAGAGAGAGAGAGACCTTTCACAATATTTTGCATCAAAATTCTTACGATCTCACTTTCTATATGCACTTTTTATATGTTTATAATTATTATAAAAAAATTATCAGAAGGAACAAAACTTGTACGAATGATAATTATTATAGAGTTTCCCTCTGATAAAAATAATAATAGTCCGTTTTTGTAAAATGCATAATACAGTAAAGTTTCTATGCACTTCCAAAGTGCTTTGGACATTGTAGCAAACCGATGTAGCGAACTGTTAGATAAATGTGTTTTTTTGGTTAAAACATGAATTCCCTCTTTAGGGACATGTAGTTGGATTATAGATATATGGTGGAAGCCGCCATTGCCCCGCTCATTTATAGCAGGCAAGAGAAATTTGAAGACCATGAACCTACCGGAACAAAGTCCATCATAAGAATGTATTCGGCCATAGGGTCCATGCCAGAGATCTTCACTTGAAAGGTAGGAAACATCCGTCTGAAAATAGAAGAGTAATAAAGGAAAATGAAATTCATTGTGATTCAGAGATTAATTGATGAGTATTTATCAAATGTAATAGTAGAATTCTCGGAATTAGTATCATTCTTAATATCAATAACCGTCGGTTGACTTGTTATCGTTGTATAGTATTTTTGATTCAACGTTGAAACAAACCATCAATAAAATAATAATACCGCTACTTTTTTCCTGAATACTTTATCTATTTAAATTAAACGTATACTTACTAGTATTTAATTAAACATTAGTTATTTTGTATTTTATTATGTTAAATAATTTTGTATACAGATATAACATGAATAAAATTATTTGTTTTGATGGAGATAGAATCCCATTAAATTTGTCGTTGACTTCTACAGTTCTAAACTTATGTATTGAAATAAACAATAATTAGTCGAGTGGCCATAGATTGCTTTACCGGAGTCTACAACTTATCTCTACTTTTGTTATTAAAGAGAATACAGTTTTTGGATTTGTCTCCACTTGGTAGACTATATATAGCATCATTCTTTCATCTTCAACATCGAACGTTGGGTTATAACTCACAGTGCAATCATAAATAACAAACGTCAACAAATTGTGGAGGTTTGTTATTCTATTGTCACGTCAGAGGTTAAAATATTACTTAGCCCAACCTATCAACATCTTGTCGACGCCAAAACCCAGCATCTTTCATCTTGTCAACTTTAAATAAAGTGTCAACGGGAAAGTTATACGGCTTGAACTATGTACACTTTTCAGGATTTGCGACTGACAAGCGAGCACATTCGATTTCAGTTTTGTTTCATATAATTGGTTGTTTGTTAGGATCACATACTTGCGTCGACTTGCATATTTATTTCATGATATCATTCATGGCCAGGTTTTCTTGTGCACAAACCCCATGCCAAAGACCAATTGCGAAGTCTTTGCGATGCATCTCTGGCAATATGCTGCGTGCAAAACGCTCCACATTTTCTTATCGGAATTGGAACTGTCGTCTGATTGCTGCATTGCGCGCGAAAACACTTGCGCCAAAAGTTGACAACAAATTTGTCAACGTCAAATTTGGATGTAACCCCGCATCATCAACTGACAGTTTGAGCGTTTGAAAGAACGTAGTTGACTACGCTGGACAGAATTGGATCTGGGGGAGTTCTTGTATACTTTCTCTTCGGCTAGATGATGTATTCGTTTTGGCGTGACCGTATTCCATTTCTTGTGTTATTGATGACGTAGAAGGCTGAAGTGAAATGGCATTCCCCTTAACTTTCTTGTTGGGGACATGGCGGAGAGATCTTCGCAGCAGTCTTAATCGTTTTACCAACAAACAAAACATTTTGTTGGCAATTTATGTTTACAAAAATATACGTTTGTTGTGAAGAGTCACACTCTTTACATTTGCATTAATGTAAGCTTCTGAAAAAACATGACAAATTTAAGTCCTATGATTGTGCCGGGGGGATACAGCGATAATCTTGACCGATTTCGCGTTAGGTTGAGAAATGGGAACTTCCTACCATTCCCAATTCTGTTTCGGGGATTTTTAGAACAGTTTGGGTTTTACACTATGCTTTTTGATAGTTGCTTTTGAGTCCAACTGAAAAAAAAAACTATTTCAATATTTGTATCTAAGTTTACACAGTGATAATCTTTCGTTCCTCTATAGCCTTACATTAAACGTACAAACTTATGATGACGCATGATCAATATTTCAATAATAAAACACGATATACTCATTTCCATTGTGATACAGTTGGAAACTTCATTGTCTTTTGAGAAAACCCCAATCACAACGACTTATGACTCATACAGAATCGAGAGAATGTTCTTGTAATGAATTGACGCAATCGGTATGTCATCGGGCAACATCCCTGCCCGGCTGCCGAAGCTCCCGGGTATGCCCGAGGCTAGTCATGACCTCGGGTTCCGTAGCCGCAGGGCACAACGCGGTGACATGCACAAGCCAGTGATCAACTTTTCTTTGTTTTTTCTTGTTTCTTTTTTCCCCTGAAACTCATCTACAACGTGTTCAGAATGGAACGATTTCCGTTTCGGGTGACTAATGCTTCAATGTAGCTTCAAACGTTTTATTTTTCTTTCTCGAAGTTTTTGTTTGTGTTCGTCTTCAAATATCGGATGACCAGTACATGAAACAACATACTAAAAGCATATGTGTTTGTGTGTTTTGTTTTGTTTTGTTTTGTTTGTTTTTTAAATGTTTTGTCTATATTTCTATGTTACACAAGAACGCAACTATAAATGGGCGCACTATATTTAAGCATCCTTCCCTCTCGTTTTCATTTAACAGCGAACAACAATTCCATTCCAAACATTGAACATACATAAAAAAACTGATCAATCAATATTTAATACAAAGGATATAATTATGAATAATTGAAACAGCATACTATTTTAAGGATGAAATAGCCTATTCATAATTATGTACAGGAAGACGTAGGCTTACAGGCAGGCACATACATTATTCAGCGTGTGGACTGTGTTGTAAATAATAAGTGGAATATAATACGTCTACGGACAGTATAATTCATGATATGATGATTTATTTTATTGCAAAAAGCCATCTTCGCTTGTTGGTTGGTTGGTTTGCTTGTTGTTGTTTTTTGTAACTAAGTATGGATAGGTAATTTACATCAAATGATTTAGAATTAGCGTCAAAATATGCGTGATGAATAAAGAAGACAAACAACGTAATATTTGTTCTCACCAATTTTGATAATATCGTATCATGTCGAAACCAAGATTCCTTTTTATTCAATTCAATAGTAACATTCATGAATCACCGTTTCACATACACCGCACCCCCCCCCCCCCCAATATAGATAATAGAATGATAAAGTATAAAATAATGCAAAAATATGAGATGATTGTGAAGGGCGCACGCCTTAGAAATGATCACCAGCTATCAAGGGCATGCATAAGCTTTCTATCATTGTGAAGTGCTAGCGACCGCCCAATAGATAGATGATGACGTTTTGTGGAGTATTTGAGAGCATTCATGGGGCAGACAGCGAGATAATACTAGCCTGTCATCGGGATCAAAAACTACGGGTACTCTACCAACGAGTGACACAACAATCTTCTATTCCAATATTATGCAGAGGTTCATGTACTTTCACGAAATGGTTGGTTGGTTGGTAGATGAAGTTGTGATATTGGGGCATGTTTTCTTTTTCTCTGACTCTGTTTATTTCTCTTATACAAGTGTATCTACTCTTAACCTTTTTCTTTCAATTCCTTTTCCACTATATTAATCCCTCATCGATTCTCTTTTCCTGCCCAATACTTTCTGTAAATTCATATCAATTTCTCTCAAAAGAAAAGACTAAAGGGGTACGTTAAAACAATAAATAGAAGGGGAAAAAAAGAAAACACAAACGTAATTCTGCTGAATTAGTAGCATCATCATCTGTGGCAGAAAAGGAGTGCAGTAACAAGATATATACGAAAAGCAAAACAAAAGTGAAGCATTACAACTCATACGACTTCACTAAAAAAACACATGGACAAAATATGAAAACTGATAAACAGTTTATTACAAGTGGGGTCCTAAGCAATTTCATAACAAAAATTAAAAAAGCGAACGGTACGATACGATACGGATTTTTTTGTCTGAAATTGGATGACTCGGGTATACACAATAAATAGAGTTTTCCCTGATGTTTGTCTGTATTTCAAACAGCATTCTTTGTGCCTAGAATGACCACAGAACGGATTTCTGACACTTAACCGTTTCCCGTCTCTTACATTAGCGCGATGACACAAATCGTCTGCTCATCCCGATTAGTGTAGCGTATTATCACATAATGACTTAATTTAATTACAAGCAATTAATCAATCTTTCCTATTGAGACGACTTTACGTTCTTAAGGACGTCAAAGGATAATGCTATCATTCTCGAGTTAGGCGAGTAAAGTTTAAAGATGAAGTTGAGTTCTGGTCATGCGATTGCATTGTGGAAGAAACGGTGTGGAACCGACCAGAAAAGGTTGATCATCTAGCATATAAGAATTTGTGTGTATTGCAAGGTTCTGGAATCATCAAAATGATAAGAAATTTGGCCAAGTCTTGGTAAAGTTACAAACACTGTACACATAAAGATGTATATGGGACTACACGAACACGTGGCGTAAAAAGCCGGCCCCCCGATTTTTACGATGTTACATGCATATTTAGAATATGAAGGCATTTGAAGAGCCATGCTTTACAGGGAACATGTCTTATCTGATGTTCTTCCACACTTGCATAATAAGAATGAGTAACGCTCACAAATTATTTTTCACCTCTTCCCAGAACTCAACCTTCTCTTTAAACTTTGAGAATAATTGAAAAATTAAACTAGAACTTACCGTACAATTAAATATTTAGACCATGCATTAAGAGCAATGCTTAGATCTTTATTTCGCTTTTACTCAATATTACTCAATGTATAGATCTTTATAACTAACAAAAACAATTTACAGGTGTCATGTAGTGTTTATTGTGTGCACTGTGTCTCCAAGCTTCTAAGAGATATTCTGTCGCTCGAATAAAAAAACAATGAGTCCATTTAAATCACTTTTACTTCACAGTATCTGGTATAGAGTTAAAACAGTTAATTCATATTTTTGTTCTGAGGAAATACTACAATTTGGTCACACTACACTCAGATATTAATTCCCAGAAGTACAAGAACTACTTTCCCGCGTAGTCATTTGGGGGCATGTTCAATGAAACCTGATGGCCGAGTTTAAAAAAAAATGATTATCTTAAACTGAAAAATAATAATCAAAGGGATAAATTAAAGAGTGATTTGTTAATGTCATCAAAATAACTCGTAATGTAGTTAGAATCGAAGACCATATTTGAAAAATAACATTTAATGTGAAAAGGAAGAAAGTATGCTAGTCACCTCCGTTGTAATCCTAAGTAATACATTTCGTGGTACATGTATAATGATGTAATACCATTTCATATTTCAATTTTTGCTACCTCATTGGCAAAGAAGCTCACAATTGTAAAAGATCCATTGGCATTCTATCGCCATCTCAACCGCGACCCCCTGCCTCAATTGTCGGCTAATTTGCCATTTGGAGACGAATCTTTCCGATTGATTACGTAACATCGTGACAATTATCTTGATGGCATCGAGCATGTGCGCCATTTCCTCGTGATGAAACTTTTATGGTTCTTTGCAATTACCGCGCAAGAATTACGGGGGCAGGCAGGGAGAATATTTCAGGTGTTTAATGACCCCATTTGAGAGTTTGATCAATTTATTCTGTTGACTCGTCAAGTGAATCTGCAAGCCTATATGAAGAGCTTAATTCCAAAAGGAGCGAAATCCACTTTTGATGAATTATGAAAAAATGCACCTTCTATCTATTTTTCCATAGACCCATGTACAAAATCTGGTTAAAAATTTCTTTTTTCTCTGAAGTTACAAAAGTGGATTTAGCTCCTTTTGGAATTAAACTCTTCATAATGCTAATGAGCAAAGAGGCTGAAGTCGTGCGACTGTTATATTCAACAATCTCGTGTGTCGTAAAAACAATTCTTTGTGGAAGAAAGAGACCTTTTTGTGATCATAAGAAAGATTGTAGGAAGGGAAGGAATCGAACTTTCATGAACAAAACGATAAATCTGAGGTTTAAAAAGGACTATATTTATGACTTTCCCGTCTGAAAGAAGAAGGATCAACCTCATTTTAATTACATGATCCTGATTACGTTAGGAAGAGTGCTTTCGGTCCCTCACCTTTGTCAAATAGAATTAGTGTTCATTATGATGTTTGTGAGTTTAAACAATCAATATTTAACGTAGCAACTGTAAAGTATTACAAATCAAGTTTTTCCAACCCCAAAATCCTAGATCAGCCACCGTCTAAACCCCCTGCATACGTGGTGACCTTCATCTTGCAAATTCTATGTGCATCTTGCTCGACGAGAAGTGACCAGTAAAAGAAAATAGCTTGACTGTTTTTATCCGTGTTACACCATATTAGGTACATGGTTACACCACAGTTTTTAGTCATCCTGTAATATCCTGCAAGAAAAGATATATCAGTGGAAACGCTTGTCGGGGTTGTCCTGTCTCCCTCTCCCCGATAAACGTTAACGAGGTCTAGTCAGAAATGTAGTACCCGGATGTTCACCTGTTGTGTGTTTGCTGACGTACCAATTAAAGTGTCATCGGTCATTAATATAACTGTCTTTATTAATCCGTATGGGAGGTAATAGCCTTTCCTATGACCCAAGCGCTTGAACCACTCTCTTTGACATAAATAATACTTCAGTTACAATTTCTATAAGTCTGATGTAATGATAAATCAACTGTGAAGGCCTTTTCTGCAAGCTTTACTTTACATCGGGCTTTTTTTCTAGCAAATATTGAATCATAATGTTGGGTTTACTCCATTTGATGGAAATAGTATTTCTTCACATACTTTGTCCAAATAAACGTGAATGTTGAGTTCAATCGATGAGCTAAGATTACATGCAAAGGTGTTTGAAATTCATTGAGTTGGAAAATAGTGTGAATGTTAAAGGTACTATGTCCCTTTTGCAGCCAACCTCAAATTCTGTAGAACTTTGCAGGAAATATGAATATGTCATGTATGTCCTATCTGTGAAATTTAAACGTTAGCAGTGTCCTCATATTCAAATTATGCAAGGAAACCCGTTTACTTGCTAGACTTCACTGTCAGACACTATTGAGTGACTGACTGGCTTTTTTTCTTCTTTGGTAATAACATACATGAAAAGAGTTGTAAAGGGTACATGAGCATTTGTCTACATCACTTCTTGTGATGGCCAAGATTAAACTGATTGAATCTTTGCGCAGCATAAAACGTATGACCATTCCGTACAATTGTCTGAAAATCAAGACTATTACTTTGGGGCTCTATAGCCCTAAAGTCGATTTGACAACTAATAGTCGTTATTTTCCCACTTGAAGACATTTTCAAGCCCCACCTTTTTAGGGAAGTTCTAAATTAGTATTATCTTTCAAATGCAGTTGGAACTTAACTTTTTCATTTTTTGGCCTGCAAATGGGACATAGTACCTTTAAACCAATGAAGCCCTTTTTTAATTTGTACACAATATTACAACTGACAATAATCAGATGATAAACGAAATCTATATACTTCTTCCGGATCTCCTTTCAGACTCATTTTACTTTTATTTATTTTTTCTTCCAATAATTGTGCCTTAAATTAAAATAAAAGGATCGTAACGAACGACAATGTCGTCGCTTTTCGCTATTCGCCTCCTTTTCTGCTTTCCAATGTGTTTCCTATATCAATTACTGTTACACATTTCTTTTCATTCATACAATTTTATTTTCACGACATATCACTAGGAACATATTATTGTTGAAGCTTGATTCCTCTTTCCGATTTAAAGAGAAATATCAAAATAACTTTCGTTATCTCCGGTGAGGAATCGACTGCAATACATCGGGTCGTTCGGCATCGATTGATGATGTTTTAATTGAGATAAATCGGGACCTGTGGACAAACAGCTGAGGCGTGTACTCTAAGCAGACGATCGGATTTTCAATCAATGTCTCACTCGTCACTTCCCGCCTAAATTATTTCCAAGCCAATGTCAGACATTGCATTACAGTATAGGCTGTTGGTAGCCTTGAGTTTAGATATCAAAAGACATTGAGATAAATCTCTATCTCCCCATGATTTACGAACCTACACCTACTTTAATTTAAAGCCAGAACATGCATGTATTGATTACAAAAAGTGAAACTACTTGCTTACAAAAATTAAAGGGGGATTCAAGTGTTAATGCACCAACAAAGTGGAACCTAAATACACTTCGACTGGGATCAGTAACCTACCTTATAATCAATGCTTAAAAAAAAACGACCACTGGGTTAAAGCTGCATAGATATCTAAATATAAATATAACGAGTTATGGGCCTAAAAAGGAAGTAATAAACACGATAAAATCATATAGAATACAAGTTATGGAATCTTGTATTTCAATTCCATGAAACAATGAACTTCTCTTTAACGCTCAGTGATCATACCGAGCCTCTTGGTATAGACTAGATAACCAGATGTTCTCTCACTCGTAATCAAATGTGTGGCGGTAGAATTCAAACCACGCATCAGTTCACAAATGTCCATCAAATTCATGACTACATTTTCGCAAACATGTCGTTGTTTTTGTTATTGTACCTTTTTGTAATTACTGTTGCGAAATCATGACGGTAACGGCTACATGTACATCACAACACTAATAATACATGGATGTATATTGTATAAATAAACCGACATTTCAATTGTAAATAAATGAATAAATAAACAAATAAATAAATGATAAATAACAACAATAATGAAAACCATTCTCCTGGGATACTTTTAAGTCTTGTAGTATTACTTAAAAGGATATTTTTTCAAATATACTTTCCGATGAAATTAAATGAAATGTAACTTCTCTGACACTGAAGTTGTGGCTTAGAATCGTGTTTTTTGTAATCACCGTAAAACATCCTGAAGTCTTAGATTTCACGCCTGGTCAATGGTTTCACGCCTGGTCAATGATTTACTTTTACATGATATCCGATTGCCTTCAAATGTAACACGTGCATTTGAAATTTAAAAAAAAAGTTGCCCTGAAAAAATTACATATACTTGACCTGTTATAAGATCTCCAAAGAAGTATGTAAGGCATTCACCTCTCGATGTAAACTATTAGAATTTTAGAATTGAATGTACATTTGAAAACCTATGCAAAAAAAGTGCAGATCACGACTTAAACTGTAGGAGGATATTGTATTTACATGTGAACGAAGCAATTAGAAGTGGCATGTCGTCTGTTCTTTCAATACGAAAGAACAACTTGTCCTTGACTGGGTTATCTCTAAGCAATTAGCATTACACGGTAGTCTTGTAGATCTTTGAACCCTGTGCTGATGGAGGTACATGTACGGACATTTCACAAGCGTAAACGAGGGAAAATTCACTTTATCATGTTTTACTGTATCTTTCTTCCTAATATTCATTTTTTAATAACTTTCTTGAATATCTTCTTCATCATCTATTCATCACCATCGACGTAGTCATTATCTTTATCATTCCTCCTTTTCCTCTTCTTCTTCTTCTTCTGCTGCTGTTGCTACTACTGCTGCTACTACTACTACTTCCACTACTAAAACTTCTCCTTAATATGTATTTCATTTTCTTAATTACCCCCTTCTTTCCTCCTCCTTTTCCTCCTCCTCCTCCTCCTTCTCTCCACCTCCTCCTCTCCCTAACATCATCGATTTCAATTCGTAGAAAACCTCTCAAGTCTAAAGTACACCGATCACCACATCGTCACGGGGATAAATGTCACTCCACAAAGCCTCATACCAAATGAATTTCCGAAATTTATTCTACAGGTTGATGCTAAATCAACATGGAGAAAACCCCCGTTTCAATTTACGGTTAATAACCGAATTCTTCGCAAGGTATGAGTAAATAAATATACCCCCAACGTCCTATGGTACCGACAAAAGACAATGAAAACATCAAAAATTGAAACACGCATAACCTGAGTGAACGGATGGAATCCGGCGGATCTTTTGAGGGAAAGTGGTTTCATCTCGGGCCTTCTATCACGCTCCTGTTTGATTTAATTTACGTAATTAGTTTTCCGTTTCATGTCTTCTTTGTTTTGCAGTGCACAAAAACACATGGCAGGGACTTAAACTGATACACCAAAGTCCGTACGAGAAGGAAGCGACTTTTCACCGATCTCAACCTCTGATCTTCTTAAAGGTGAAGTCGACCCTTTTATTAAGATCATTTCACTAGAAGCAAACAAAGGAGAGAAACAGGCGAGTAAACAATTTGAGCAAAAACCGATTTGAATTAAGAACGTTATAATTTTTTGAAGGTGTAATCAATCAAACGCAAATCGGTAACTCTGTGATGTATCTTGCGAGTTCCCCTCCCACATTAAAGGTAATTCAGAAGCCAAATGAGAAACGAGAATTTTTTCTTTTACCTGCAATTAAACATTTCATAAGAATAGGATCATAGGTAAGAAATTGAATACACGGATGTATTTTGGGAAGATTGCTTTGTTTGACAAGCTTTATATATCTCGATTCTAATGTCTTCGATTGATCTCTTCTCCATTTCATTTTTTTTTTCTTCAGTTTATAGAATCACTTGGCGGACGAGCGGAGAATCAAACGGAGCAAGAAAGCACGTAAGACCCACATTCCATTTTGGAAAGTAGGCCAGTCCTATCATGTTACCATCTCAGAATAAAAGAGACAACATTATCAAGGTCAAGGCGATGAAGCATGTTCCAACTGCCAACGAGTTCTGTGCTCATCTTGAAAGCTTAAGTTAAAGCGTAAAGTAACACAAGGCGGTTACCTCAGAGGCGGTTCCAGTGAAGGGTGGAGGCAAGGGGGAACGTGTCACCCCAGCCCAATAGAATTCGCCATAATCTGAAGTTGAACAACAAGTAACAAAATAGAAGATTAAAGCGCCCCAATTTCTGCCTCCATCGATTAATTAAGATTGCACAGACACCCTCAAAATATGAAGACTTTTTTTCTCTTTTTGCCTGTCAGGAAAGAAATTTATTTCAGATTGGTTCCCCACCCCTCCTGCCTAAGTAGCTGGATGAACAACTCGATCTCCCTGTGTAAAGCAATGCAGTTGCCCCCTTTTCTAAAGATATCTTAATATATGATATATATTTCAGAAGGTGGAAAATCAAACGATTGAAAACATATGTTCTTCTGCAAGTAATTCTTTTGGATCACAGTTGGTTTACAGTTACATAAGTGAGATAATCAAATTCTTTTCATGTCACTCTTCGTGCTAATCAGTGCTCATGACAATCGATATATTTATGACGACATTTTGGCATCATACGTGCTTACTTTTTGTCTTCATACATGGCATTGTCATAAAAGTGTCAACATTTAACTCAAGTGAAAGAGATATCTGATACCCACTTTACATTCGTGAGGGAAAAGTTTATAATCTAGGCCTACATGAACTAATGTTTCATTATTACGTTTCTAAGTAACGTAACCCACTTCTTTACAGTAGGAATACATTTACAAACTAGGCGAATATATTCTTGTGCAAATAAACTTTAATTTTGTATCTTTAATGTTTTATTATAATATACAGTAGGTTACACAGTGAAAAGGTAAACGCCAAGTACATTTTTAATTAACAAAACTAATCATTATATCTACTAAGACTCGCGGGCTGTCTCGCGGGCAAAATAATGATGGAAATAATGGGCAATGTTTCATCCTGGGCAATCGCTCTATATGATGACACACTGTGAGTTATAGTACTGTTGTACACCACACAACAGCTCACTATAACTGCACATGTATAAGATAACTCACAATACAGTGCGAGTCTCTCGAGTTTCCAAATTTCTCAATCTTTTTCGGATCAAATACTCCCCGCCGCGTGGGCGAATAGAATTATGGAATGGCCATGATATTTAAGATTTTTTCCAAATAGTTCATATTATAATGTACGGAATTCCCTTTTAAATGCCGATCATTGTGCTAAATTTGAAACTAAAAGTATATTACAGTTCAGCTTTTGGGTGCAGGCCGCTCCCAAAAGCTTTAAAATTAACAATTATTTAAAGATTTCATCAACATTAAAAACTGTCCTCATGAAAATCGTCTTTACCTCTTCTTGGCTCATAGTCCAGTAGTTTTAAAATCAAACATAAGAGCAAATCTACAACTACAAAATTTACTTCAAATTCTCTGGTATTCCGCTATTTTTCCTCTAAATTCTATTTTTTTATAAGGTATATCAGAACAAACGTACATGATGTGTTTTACGTTCCCTATATATTAGAGAGTAAATCGAGGCATGTTTTCAGATCGAGAGAGAGAGAGAGAGTGTGTGTGTGTGTATGTGTGGGGACGAGAGAGAAAGAGAGAGAAAGAGAGAGAAAGAGAGAGAAAGAGAGAGAGAGGAGAAGATAAAGAAACAGAGAAGAAGAGGTATGAAGATAAAGTACGAGAAAGATAAAGAATGGGTTTGACGACAGAGCTCTTGAAAGGATTGGGTCGTGGTTCGGTTGAGAAAGTCTTGTCTTATGAGGGATGACTGAACAAAGAAAAACAAACTCTACATGACATCCTTGTCTCCAGATTCATGTCCCGATGGTTGCTCTAACGAAATGAGCCGAATCTTTGAATGAACGCGCTTATGAATATTTTTTCTTCTTTCTTAGTTAAAAATAATCGTCAACGCACTGATATGCACGTAGCTATCATGACTACAGCCATGGATCTTTAACTATTTTGTTCACTGATATGATGTTCGAATGTTGAATTCTTTTAAAGATGAAGAATAATTTATGAGATTTCTCATTATTTTTCATGTCATTGGGATGAATATCATACAAGAAATGTCTCCTTTGCTCTTCCAATGCCGTCATACTTGATACACGAGACGATAATGCATGATAATTATTGTTAAAACAGTTTGGACCTACATTTCATATCACATTGTGAGTTGAGTCATGTATTCAGCGCATGTGATTTTCAGCAAGACTGCATGCATTTTGTTCTGTTTTGATAATTCATAAATATTGGAAGTAAAGCCTATAGGCTCTATTTAACATAATCGACCCTTCCCGATGGCTTCCAAACTGTTACTTGTTCAATGTATTGACATGTATTGGCCAGTACTCAAGCTTATTTTAGTATTAATTTTTGATGTTTCGAAGTCCAAGAGCAGATTTGTAAGAACGATCGACGCAACGCAATAGCACGCATCGCTTTCCAACGCGCGATCCTCCCAGAAATACACAAACACACCCACACACAAATAACGCACACGGGAAGGCAAGGGGCCATCGCGACACATTGCAGCCCCATATGATAGGATCGGTGTGGGCTGGTACTGATAAGATTTAGAAACTTAATACTTGTTGAATGTCAAGGCCTTTACGTCCCACACAGAGTCATGCATGTTGACGACTGCAGTGCCATAGCGGTGTCTGGTAAGCTTTCACGAACTGCAAAACAAACTGCGAATGACGTCGTCTCAGGTACATGCAGTGTATTTTAAAAGAAAAATCAACGTTAGTCCAACTTTACGTTTGAACATTATTATAGTTATAACAAGGATACATGATTAATGAAATTATAAACTTCTTCAATACACTAAAGCGGCAAAGATAGCAAGGTAAATGTTAGTATTATCAGTTCCAACTATGTATTAACCATGGGGAAAGTAGCAATGTACACACTTGTCATACTAGCAACAAAACTGTTTTAACACTTCAGGCAAACTAATACATCTATAGATAAACGGATGAGAGCGTTATGGACCGGTAATACGGTGCTTGCATGAGACTTTAATCAAATTTCATACATCGGTTTCTTATAAGTAATCTTTGTGAATATTATCATATTTCAATGAATATGACGCCTAGACTTTCACTCTGTGACTCTCTCATGAAACAATGTCTGCTTCTATCCATCATTCTTGCGAAGACTATTGACAGCGTGTGCGTGGAATCTTTTGAACCTAGGAAATACTCCAGCAATACCTACAAAATACCTGAGATATCCGTAACGGCTCTACCCAGGTAAGAACCCCATCTTCATGTGGTATGAACTATGCTAGTCATACATTACCAGACATATCATGTAACATTCTGGCAACTCAACGGAACTAGTCACCGCATAGCAATGCTAATTCGATGAAAATTACCTGGAATGTAACATTATATGTGGAAGATTATGTGCTTGAGTTCTTAATGAACGAGAGAGAGAAACAAAAGAAGGTAAGACAGCATTAATTAAAGGGTTTGAAGAAAGAAGAACTCATGAAGCAAAAGAAATATAAAAGGAAAGGGTAATGTTAACAAGACATACCTGGTACTGGTAGGAAAAATAGAGAGAGAGAACGAATTATAGGCCTTCCAAAAGAATATTGAAAAGGTCTTTAAGACATAGAGGGAAGTCAAGAGAGAAATCATCTCATCTTAGGTTTGTTTCCTTCTTAACGCTCCATCATAATTATTTACACTCTTACGAAGTGACGGTAGTGAGGAAAATCGTCACGCAAAGTGAATGCAATTTGTTTTCACTACCGTCACTTCGTGAAAACAGCGACGAGTTGTGTAAAGATGAATTCAATGAATGTGAATATAGTGGATCGTAAAAATGACAAAACAAACCCAAAAGAAAATCATGAGAATATACTCTAAAGCTGATAGCAGCGCAGATGTTTAAGTCAAGCACGTCTGTGCAGGATTTTCCTAAGGTATCTTTAAAAAGGAGCTTCCCACGAAAACTAGAGCTTTAACCAAGACATGAATATCACCTTACAGGCAGGAGACAATACGTCAGACAGTTTCTGAAGATCATTGAAGATGAGATGCTTGTAATCTGAGCTGATAGAGATCATGATTAAACTGATTAACTCGGCATATCTCCAAGACTCCAAGACCTTTCTGTATGAAGGTATTTCGTAGACAGGTAACATGTACACCAAAGGCTTACTGGAATGGTATCTTCAGTCAAAGCGATTGCTGTGATGGCATTTTATAGCTACAACTACTTAAAGAAAGGAAAATCACAAATCCCTGGGAAAACGGAGAATCCTGGTAGGTGTTGGGATCCTTATTTTAATATATACATAAAGTCTAACACGATAAGATACTTTCTTATTTGTATAGCTTTGCCACTCAGGCGTATCCAACACATTTCCCTTGCTTATGGTTTCTACGCCCTTTTCCATACTTTAATCATAATTGTACGTATTGTACTCTATACAATATTTGAAGGGTACTCTGTACATTAAGCATGTTAATACTGGAATATTTTGTAATATTTTTATTAAAAAGACTAGAAAATAGGATTTTGAACTGAACCTTGCTTTGAAAACCTGCTGAATTTTGTCCATAGAACCTGATCCCCTCATGGCTCATTTTCATACACGAATGCAGGGGTTATAAACAATAGAGTTATGTTATATGAGGTGATCAGTAATCTAGAAGATAAAGTGCTTTGGCCTTAGCAAATTTGGAGAAATATAAGTGAAAGTATGTTGAAATTGCGTTCTTCGTCGAGCTGACTTTGCATTTAACCGATTTCCCTCCACAACATTTTCACAGGAAACTCATCAACGGACGTGGAACGTGGAAACTAAACGACGTGTACGTCTCCTTTTGGGATTCCTCCATCCCACTCGTTTCCTTGAGAGAAAGAAAGAAAGAAGATGGGGGATGATGATCAGGACCTTAAGACAGCCTAATTGCGATTGGCATTGCCACCCGGCCGGTAGCTAATCCTACATGGGTTGTCTTTCAGTCGGGTCCTCATCTCGGGTTGCCACCAGAATCCACTGAGGCTACAATCGGAAGAGAATCAAAAGGATATTTCTAGCACGTTTCCTAATCCCCTCATTCGTTCCAGAGAGGGGAAGCGATTGAGATGGGGTTCTTGAAGATGAATTGATAGGGGGTGGAGCCGGTTGTAGGGATGGATAGGGGTGAGGGAGATGGTAGGTTGTGGACGGAATGAGCATACACCCTGAGGAGAACCATTAGGATGATGACCTCAGCCTAACTTCTCGACGCCAAACGTGTCAAAGCAAGGGACACTCTCTGAACTCGTGTGCTGCAGGGGACTAGAAGCCATTACTACACTTTCAACAAATTTGCTGAAGTACATTATTCTCATAATTATTTAATATCTAATCTACACGAATTCCGAGGCTTAATGCTTCCATTTGACCAGGACATTGAGGTATGGCGGTAAATACGATGGAAATTCCGAACAAGATCAGTTTGCATGGTAAGCAACTTAGCACACTGCTTGTGCTTGGAGATACAAGTAAATGACGAGGCATTGGACAATCATCGATTAACCCTCATAACGCTCTTTTTGCCCTTATAAGGTTCCGGTGGATTTTTAATAGGACATTTCATTTCCCTACAATACGTCATCAGAGAATACGAAGATGGAGGGCTTCGAAAAGTTCAACCACATTTTAACAAACTTTAGAGATACGTCCGTCCAGATACGTCCCAACTCCTATATGTGGCACAGTCCCCTTGTTTTAAATATAGCTCTACCCCACCCCACCCTCCCCCAATGAAACCCCTCTCCACCATGTACCTTCCGACGACGAAACCGAGAAGGTAGAGGAGCATTTTCTTCCACACATCTCCGTAATCCACGGACTGATGGCAAAGTAAATATGGCGTGATGGGCAGGGACCGTATGCTAGCTTCTCAAATCGCTTTCCATAGTCTCCACCTCCAGTCTTTACCTTCACTTGCTTCAGGGAAAATACATCCTCTCGCTATGATTTTTATGTTCGCTATGATTTTTATGTTTTATTGAGACCTAGATTTAGTGCGTGTAGGTAGGATGAAGTGAGAATATAATGAATGGACGGGGACGGACAGTATGCTCCTCAAATCGCTTCTCCAAAGTATCCACATGACCACATCCTGCCTGTATTCTAATCGTACCTCTACTACCTCTACTGTCTACATAATAAAGAAAAGCCACTTTTGGGCATGTTTTTGTTGTTTTCATTAAATCTCAGATTAGATACGCTTGAGAATTACATTTGTTTAGTATTACAATTTTTGTAATTGTTTAATGGGGGTGGGGTAGGGTTCCATACCATATTAATTATTCCAAAGTTTTGGACGACAAATATGGGACGAAAGTCTCTGTCAGTTGCTACAAGCTGGGGAAAGACATTACAACACTGAGCTGTGATTGCCTCACCTTCATTACCCGTTGGTACCTGTCCAATACAAGGAAATCTCTATATATTTATAATGAATGCATGGTCTGAAATGTTCAAAAAAAAAATTACAAAAAAGTGATAGTCCAGGTACACACAATCGCAACAATGAGAGTCAATTTTGGTAGGGCTTTTTAATTTAGTGTCGTGATCGTCATCCAACCCGGCAAAGACACCTATCTGGAATGGGACTGAATTGGTCACTGATTTAGAGTCCAGCAGGGCTGATTATAACAATAAATCAGAGCAGACATACCGGGTTAACTTCCCCATTAAAGACTACTTTATGGGACGAAATGGAAATGCCTCTAGTTACACTATCTCTGCATCCTTGCGAGTATCGAGAAGACAGCGGCGCTGATATTCAATATATGGGGCCAAAGCAAAGCGGAACAGAAGGGAAAATTGCCCGCGTGAAATCTGAGCGCATGGGACTAAGAGGAAAAATATTATGAGAGCTTTTGAGGAGAATGTGCGGTGTGTCTGTGGCATAGATTCGCACCGGATAGAAACCATGTCAGAGAAGGTCGATTGTCTCGAGTTCATATAAAGAGAGAGTCCGACGAACTTCAGTTTAAAGGGTTATTGCATTTGACGAGGATATATTGTGGGGATCATAATTTAATTGGTAAACTTACATGTGTATTGGGGTGAAATGCTCCATCCCGTGCAGTAGCAATCATAAATATCTCACTACAACTTTCAAATGATAATTTTTCTACCCATACTCGTCACCCTTCCACGATGGTGTGTCGTATCGTACCGTCTCCTCGAACATCAATAGTTTTATCGTTATAAAATAAAGAAGAAAATGTTAAACATTCATAATTATTGATACTTAGAACAAGATTTTTCCATCCTATTCATGTATTTAGACATATCAGGTCGCTAGCGGAATACCTCCACTTGTCGGCATACTTCAAAGGAATGATATATTCGGTATTCCGTTACACCAGACATGTGGGGACATTTCTCGCTTTATATGCTTGATGTAACATTACCATCATACCTACCAGTGCAGGTATGGATGATCCCACACTGACAAAATATTACCTACTTTGAAGAAACTATTCAGATTCTTCGTAGTCTTACCCTTACCTCCCCCCCCCCTCCAAACAGCCAAAAAATGTCATGTAAAGTAGGTCCATGATATGAGTGAGGTACTGTGTTTCACCATAGACCACGAAGTAAAGGAGATAAATGAAGAACCATTCATACATGCCTACGTCTTTTATCCTATTATGGAAGATTATAACAATTTATTGGCTAAATTTTTCTGAAATAATCACACTTGTAACTTGTGCAAGGAATCTGCTTAATACTGGTATTCAAGCTAACCGCGAACTACAGTTCCTTATGGATCAAAATATTCATTTCAATTTCAGGGAATGCCACAATCACAATTACAGGCCGCTAAAGTAAAATATTGACCCTCGTAATATTAAATACATTTTCTTCCGTACGTCTGTTACAATATCGGGATCTGCAATCTGTAGCAAGATGTGGACAACATGTAGGGGAATTATTCTGGCCATGTGTTTGGATCAAAACACTTCTTCAAGCGGGTGATAATGCCTCCTGAGAGACCGTAAGAACTCGGTCAAGACGCGCTCGGAATTCTGAGGATTGGAAC
Organism: Strongylocentrotus droebachiensis; assembly: GCA_035222895.1. Taxonomy (NCBI): domain Eukaryota; kingdom Metazoa; phylum Echinodermata; class Echinoidea; order Camarodonta; family Strongylocentrotidae; genus Strongylocentrotus; species Strongylocentrotus droebachiensis. The sequence continues at coordinate 186,046 of JAVYIG010002634.1, read as the reverse complement.
AAACACATTGGATGCTGAGCAATAAGGCATCCCCTTCTGGGAACTCTACATGTATTCGTTCCATGGTTTTACAGTGACTGTGAGCGATCAACCTCGGAAAACAATGCCGTTTTTGCACTGTAATATGAAAGTAAAATTTAAAATCATACGCATGAAATGTAGATATCTTGAGGAATTATGGTAATGGTAATGGTAATAGCGGGTGAAGCAATATAGATAATTATGCAAGTACAATACCAATACCTGAATATCCTTTACCAAAAGCTAGACAGGAAAATTTTCAACAATTCTTTTGAAAGGCACCGCCATTGTTATCACGTCATGGAACAAACGTTGTACATCGGAGATCCTTCACTTATGTTACATCCCACGTTTATTTATATAGTTCTAGTAGAGTATCTTCGAAATTATATATCAGAATTATGTTTCACCCGACGTGAACCTTCTATGGATTAATATTATTGCTGACCATTATTAAACTGGACGAAGACTAAACGAGGCATCCCTCTATATCGGACGTGTATTAAAATTGTCTAGATAGCTCCACAGTACACGTGTTACAATGAAAAACCTCACAACCTTCCACAACGAAAATGGAACCCTCTCAATGCATAATTACTAGTATCAAAGATCACATCATATGATTTTAGACAGACATTAAAGGTATTACAAAGTTTTGGGAAATTTTGAAAAATGGGTGGATAGTGATTCTTTACAATTTTGATATATCTTGATGCCCCTGTGGATGAAATAAAAGCACAAGAAATTTTAGCCCCTAAAACGCTTCTGTTTTCGAGAAAAATTGAATATAAACATTTACCGGTGCTCCCGGTAAATTTTGATAAATTTCAAATAGCTCCTCCGGCCGTACTATGGTAGCTGCGACCATGAAAATCTCAGAATAATTTTATGGTATATAATTTGCGAACGGGAATAGCTAGTCGGTCGATATTAGTCAAGAAACATTGTTTAATAGCTTAATTAATATCTTGACCTTGAGAGGAAGCTATACAATATAAAGTGATTATTATTTATGATTTCATAACTTAAGACTCGATTTCGACCGCGACGACGATCACTGAATATTGCAGGATCGCATATGCTTCCAATATGTTCATTTGAACCAAATTCATGACCCCATACCAAAACTTTGTATTACCTTTAAAGTAGGGGAGGAATCCAGAAGATATAACCACCATTCTGTAACAATAGTTTAATGGCCAAAAATGTCGAATGTTATTTCAAGATAGAAATGGCTACATGGATTTCCTGGCAGCTATGCACTGTGCTAATTGGTGAGTATGGAGTTTACTTTTGAAATTCTGAATTTTTCTGTACCAGAAGAAAATAAAAGAATCTCCAATGAAGTTCATCATTAGCAATGCCACATAAATAAAGTATTGAAAGAGGATAACTAGATTGCTACCTGTTACGTCTATTAATCTAAAGCATAAGCACAATATGTTACATTCAGCTTACTTTGATGGGGATGTTGACAAAACAAAGATAAAGTCACTTTTTTAAATATGGCCATATGGTAACAAGATATGTTTATTTAAATTTAGTAATATAATATTCAGTAATGGAGTGAAGAATTATATTTTCACTTTGTATCAATCAATCACATTGATAATGCAATAGTTCCAATAATCCTCTTCTATATTACGTCATTCTAAATAATAAAAAAATCAAAATATATAAGTCACAGAGTTAAAGGTTTGTCTCTTTCATGGGTATAATTTGTTTTAATATGGCAATACAGCCAATGATGCCCATCTTCCTATCACTAACTAGTTCTTATTTTCTCCCTGTTCCTCAGGCCTCTCTCTCTCTCTCTTTCTCTCTACCTTTCCTTTTTTTCTAATCTGATGTTATTTAATGTCTCCATCTTGAAGCATATAGTTGTATTGTGAATGAATCACACCCTCGGAAAACATTGCCGTTTTTTATTCTTATTTTTAGAGGCAAAACGATATTATAAGCAATGTATTTAACGATAAAGGTAATATGAATAGTAGGTAAAGGAAATAGAAATAAGTACTACGACTACCTCATTTCCAAAAGCAAAACAATTAAACGTCTTGAAAATGTGAAAAATTGCTATAAAGTAGCACCGCCAATGTCATCGTGTTATCGACCGAGCGTTACAATCATAAAATCTAGGGCCTACATATTTTAAACTTTATATATATTCATAATTCTAGATATTTCAGACCATAAATTAAAGCCCGTATTGATCATCTTCACCTTGTAATTACTCTGTGTTCTTTTACCATGTACTGCTATCAACATTTATGTGGATGAATGCCAAAATACGCCCCCTGTCTCCACAAACTATTCTATACCTTACCATGGTAAAAACTTAACAACAATTTTGATTTTATACAATCTGTTTAAAAATATGTCCACTTCTATCTCGCGTCAAATTCAAATCAATGAGTTACTAAAAATGGGAGTCTGACTTCATCGCATTGGACAGCCCTTCTGATCCCTCAACTGAAAATCGATAAATTTGATCGGTATTGTTTTTCTTTCTCTCTCTCTCTCTCTCTCTCCCTCTCTCTCATTATGTTAGAATATAAGTACAAGTGTATTAAATATTGGGTAATTTGATTTATAACTATGTTTATCATGTATATATAACAATAATGACATATGACTGCTTGTAACACGTGTGTAAAAGAAATCAATGAAGCCTAGGTGACGTGTGTGTACTATCGTGTAAATTTAGAATTCGATATGAATTTAAAACTTGGCTTTCCATAATTTATGTTGTTTGTGGACTCATCACTGGTCCAAAATATCAACAAACGGCATTGGGTTTAAAATAGTAATTTTATGTCCAGAAACATTGTTTGTTTGTAGAACTGTATTCCTTTACTTATCTTATTTCAGTTAACAGGCCTCAAATTGATTCTTGTTTTAAGTAATGTAGGGACAACAATTATTAAAGAACTATTTGACCACAAGGATGTTTTGCAATGATGTCATAATAAATGAATAGACAAACTTTATCATCTTCTCACCTGCCGGCTTTTGTGACAATCATTTCTGTGCCCAGGGAGTGAAACTCGTCCCATAGTGCTTTCATCTCCAACCTCACTTCGACCCCAGCAACTTTAGCACTCATCGGCTTTTCATCCGCCTCCCTTCTCTTCTTCAGCGCCTGCATTTCCTGCTCCCCGGAGCTCTCCCGTCGACCGTCTCCCCCGATTCCACTCCCGCTGCTCGGACTGCCATCGCTGCCGTAGGTCATAGGGGACGACTCGCCCGTATGCGAACGGTCGCTGACCGAGTTCTTCCGCTTGGGGTTGGGGCTGGTAACATCTGACTGTCTGTTGAGGTTTCCCGCGCCGAGGTGGTTCGTGTCGCCATAGTCACCGTTCGTTCTTGAATCGTTTGTTCCTGCAGGAAAAAAACAGAGTGAAAGTTATAATCAACTAGACATACATGGAGTATTGATATCACTTTTGTAATAGAGGTGTTAGCTTGTGAAATAACAACTTCTGTTCGCAGACTTAGAGACTGATGAGTATTCGATAAAAAGGATTGTATTGTATGCAATGGAGGCCTGTAAATGACTTCATCAGAGGACCCTGTGCCTTTGAATGTTTTTTTAAACATAAAAATGGCGCCATATCAATGCTGTGAATATTTTAATGAAAATAACTACAAAAGGTAGATGAACATGATTTAATTTAATTGTCTTAGTCAATTTCCTTTTATGACGTTATTTTAAGTTAAAACTTAACCAAATGAGGGAAATGTAGAACATTTTGTACGACACGTCAGCAATACAAATATAATGTGTATAATTTATTAAATAAGAATAATTGACACTAGATCCTCATGCCCATTATAAGTGTAAGTACGTTAAATATACCTATCTTTCAAAGTTAATAAAAAGAGGACAAAAATAAAAACAAGTGTTCATGTCTTATAAAGAGTTTGGATTGATTAGAATTAATGGCAAGTCCTCTAATCAATCGCAAGTTTGCGGTCCCCTATTATACATAGTTGCGATTAATCACAAACCTTTCAAAAAATACGGCCCAGGTAAGAACAAATGAATGAAGAGTCTTTGCATAGAATCGAGAGAAAAATTAATAGGTAACCAAGTTAAGGTTCGGATATAATAATATATCTTATCCGGAAATCATTTCATCCGATCAAAAATCTATACCTGCTTCCTTCCATTCTCAAGATTTCCGGGCACGATCTTCTCAAATTCTATCCATTAAAAAAACCTATATATTTAATTCATTTCATACCATTCAAAGGCGACGGTATTAAAGGCCATGATCGATAAATTGTGTGTTTGTGTTTGGGGTAGGGAAGATGTCACTTGGGCCGAATTTCCAACGAGTTTGCCCCCAAAAATACGAGCACGAGTTTTCTTTTTCTTTTTTTAATTGTAAATTGAAGAAGAAAAAAATATCATTGCCTGGCATATATTCTGAATCGGTCTTGTCACCTATATGAGACTCGCCTGGACCACTCTTCATGTTGTTTAAAATATTAGAAAAAACATTTTGCTCTTCCTTTATCTTATCTTTTTTTAATCATTCTGTAGCCTTCTGTTTTCCATCCAACATGAAGGCGGATATGGGAGAAAGGATGCCTGAATGTTTGAAAACCAGCAAAAGTTGACGTTTTCTATAAAGGATACAAGCTTTTTTTCTCCATTATGGGGGCGGCGACTGTTTGGTTTTACCATACTTTGAGAACAGCTTTTCTCCATTTACCTTACAATTAGTAAATGTGTAGGCCCTAAATGTAAGGATATAGGGGCCTCGAAAAAAAAAATCGTCAGGATATGTTAATGTATGCCCCTAGTTTTAGTTTGTTTGTTTGTTTGTTTTCAGTAATAATTGTGCATGAAATAATATTAACTTGATAATAATGAATTTCCTTGAACTGGTTGTATTCCACAGAGAAATATTAGTGTTATGAAACAGATGAATCATAAAATCCAGAGCATTTCCAATACAACCGTATCAACAAGACTCTCCTGAGAATTTTCATTCAGTCTGTGTACGATAAATTCATTTAAATATGTACAAACAGTCTGTAAGACCTACTAGGTCCATGGTAAGATATACACATTTGGTTGGAAGGTTTGATTTTTTTCGCATTACTTTCACTTCATCTAAACCTACTGATTTTGGTTTTAAGTGATCCCTTATTATTATAATCGCAGTAATGCGCAGAATAACAAAACCAAACGATTTAAAAGGGACTGAAATAAAAAGAAAAAGGTTGATTTGTTCCTTTAAAAGGAGCATCTTCTCGTGATCATTGCCGCCAATCGGCTATGTCCACCGAGACTCATTTGTCGATAGAGATTTGAGCATCCCACTTGGATACGTACTAGCACTGCTCACCGTGCAGGCCAGGCCGATAATTTACACAGGCGGCTCAGAGGATGCGACATGGGGTGATTAAGAAATCGAGAATAATCGAAAGGCATTAGCTGCTATCACATTCACTTCACGCTCATGTAACGTTTCCATTAGCCCCCAGCAAAGCAAAAGGTCTCCAAAAAGAAGAAGAGTGATCTCACTTTCAACGCCTTGAAACAAATCAGGATGCGTTATTTTGGGGCAATAGATTTCAGTGCCCCCATGCACCCCTCCGCCCCCGGTAAAAAAGGGACCTTCAAAAAGAGTCACCAACCGTGTTATACGCTCACTTTGAACTGGATCCTTTAACTACACACGCAAATCGGTGTTTTTCCAGAATTATAAACGAATCAGCATTTAATTTCGCAATAATCATTACAAGAATTCAAGGATCCAGTAATGTTCAATTTTGTTCTCTTTTTTTAACATTTCCTTTTCGACCTCTAGTGTTAACTTTTTGCTCAGTTTTTTTAAAGTCTTATTATTTGTAATAGTTTTTACTTCAGGTTCAAGTTGCTCGTCACTTTATATAATTGTTAGTTTGTTTTATTTTGTTTTTCTGTTGGTTTACAGTCATTCCTTAGGACTTAAAATTTCAAAATACACCATGTAGATTATATCGTCATCACATTGCTTTGGTGTGGATAATGGAAACAACACCGATGGTAGCTCGCTTGTATTCATGACCCAAAGGGAAACATTTTCTTAAAACGTGTGACGACGTCATTTTACGAACTTAGATTTTTCATTGACAAAAACACTGTGATATGTTCCCTTTCGGTTGACATGTAACGAGAGATTGGATGGACAAGCTATTTTGTCCCTACGTTACGACCACATCTTCGGCTTGAGTATTCCTGATCATGATCCGATGATTGTTTTAAGTTGATAGCCCTTATACAGCACGAATCAGACAAAATATATAGGGAAACTTTACTTTCAGTCTGTTACTGTCAAATCATGTGTAATAATACCACAATACTGGTAACGTATGGTACAATGAATGACTAAATACCCTGGATTTACCCGAATGTAATGATGTTCGTGACTTCATGTAAGAACAAAGTGGTTAATTTAAAAACTACTTGTGGTGCATTGTATTTATTCTTATCCTGGCGCGTATTCGTCGTTGACTTACCCAACGTAGCAACGTAGACACTTGAGAGAAAGGTTTTTATCTAGAATGATAGAATCATTTTTTTTCTTCCATATTTTGTTTATTAATATGAGAATCATGATGAAATAATAATAGCTTTGGCAATTCCATCTAGAAAGCGCTATCAGTGTCCAAGTCAAGATACCAGCTTACCTCAGAATGGTTGGTGTACATTTACATTACTTCTGACTATTTATAATTACTTTTCTAAAACGTTATTTTTCAATACAATCTAATTTGATGAATTATTAAATTTGACTTCTACATCATTAATTGTTGTCTTGAAAGAATAACGTTCAAATTTCTTCTCGACATAAACACCATCACTATTAATATGTTTTCTTTTCAAATCATGATTTTATATTGTTAACCTTCTGTTCCTGTGACTTTTTGATAGTCATTATCACCACATCCATACCACATTAACTTCTCACCCGACAACAGCCAATAATTGGCACTCATCAAACATGTCAAGAGCTACTAGATAGCTCATTAATACCGCACAATCGTCTCTGTTGAACACGAAAGCACCTCTTTATTTCGACAAACATTTCTACATGAGATTGATTAAATAATTGCGTCTTTCCTGAGTTTCCTTTCCAATCGAGTCCAACATAGACAACTAGTCCAGCTGGCCAGATCTTCATTGAAAACAACAAGAATAGCGATGAAAGATGACCACATTATTCACGAATTTAGACATTTAGTATGTGCCAAGCAAGACCTGATGCCAACACTTTAGAAGCCAAAGCATGTTGTAATCATTGAAATTCTTATGCCTATAGCATGGAGTCTTGCTTTCCAAACAGACAAGAAAATATCAAAACATTCTGTTATGATGGCACATATCTTCATAAATCTAATATCAATAAGATGAATAGGAATGCAGACTATAATATTCGAACATATAACCTGTTCACAATTTGACAGTATTGAAATTTTGCACATTTTATTATTGTTTATTCAAAATAATTGATACAGGTTTATCATGATAGGCATATGTTGATAGTCATTCCGATAAAATACATTCAAGATACATTCATGTCCGAAAAGAAATACAAACTGCAAGATACAGATTAATTACAAAAATTAATTACATCATACATGATTTAAAATGAGCAACTTTTAATAGACTTCACTTTTAAGAAATACATCTCGATTTTAAATATTATACTTAACAATATTTTTAAATGAGCAAGCCTTCTCAAAACGAGTTTAATACGATGAAATAATAAGAAAAAGTAAAAGAAAGAGATATTTTACTCCCGCAGAACTATCATCTAACAGCTATCATAAGAAACCTCATCACGGTGTGCCTATTCAACGGAACACCTCGTTTGTATGTGGAAGTCCCGCTAAATTCAAGATAAGCTCAGTCCCGCGTAAGATTTTGTTTTACCTGTGAAACAACTAGCTTCACAAATCCTAGCTTAGAATGTTTACCCCAAACTCGAGTTAAAGGTTTTAGAACTATACGGTGCACATGCGCTTTGAAATAGTTGATTAGAATAATACAAGAACTACATGTATGCCTAAATTAAAATATTTTCTTCAGTTTACTCTATTTATTCTAAATATCGATGACGATGAAAAAGAATGTACAAAATCCCTTCCTACATGACTATGGGAATACGACATTACCGGGATTATTAAAACGTTTTTGTCATCTCTGAATTAGAAACCAATGCGACTAAAATGAAACTAGAATATAAATATTGTTTACAAACCACGAATCGCATATTTTATATCATTTCGTTATATGTCAAAGCGAAATTATTAATTGCTGATTGCGCTTTTTTGTGTAAATAATAATCGTTTCAAATTGATGTTATAATACGTTTCTGGTAAAAAAAAAACTCGTACCATCTAAATAAATTCAGGCATATTTGTGTTTACACTGCACATAACAAATGAACATATTACGGAAAAACCTTTAAAAAGTTCGGCTTCCATTTGTGGACGCAGACGATTCAACACTGTCTGAACCCTCAGATTAAAGGCGGGAAGTGTGAATTTATGTCTCCCGCTCTTCTTCCAACATTGACTGTGGCACGTAATAATTTTCTTGACGCGCGCGCGAGGGATATGATGCGTGTTCGAGTTGATTGTACATGGCAGGTTAGATTGAGATTGAACTTCCGATTGGTTCGGCTTTAGACATTTCTGATTTGATTGGAGAGTCGGCGCGGACAAGAAGTTCGGGCGAGTTTGTGTTTGCTGTATAACGGGATTATTCAATATTTAAGAAAACGAAAATTTCCTTGCCGCTTTGAGATGTGTCCAATTCTTTTACAAGATCCTCGAAGGTCAAGGTCGAATATAATTACCTTCAAGCATTCTGACGAAACATGCATTTTTATTTTGGGTTATATTAGACTGCTGCGGGATACCAAATCGAAGAACCATAATTGTATGTCCTTTTTAAATTTAATCAGCTCATTTGCAGTTTATATCGATTCAACAAGTAGAAGCCATTAGGAGAGGTATATAATCAAGATATAAGCAAAATTCTGTAATGTTTTGGTTTATATCAGGTCGTTTGGGTAAAAACACATCTACAAAAAAACTACAAATTTTGGCAGGTTATGAAAGAACAAAATCAACATCACAATCTCAAGAAAGTTCAACGACCGACACATCTTATCCTGAAAAATTAGTGTTACATCAGAAATATTGGCACACTGCTAATAATAAAGACTGAACTTTTGTATTTGGACGTTACAGTTCAATTTCTCGGAAGTGAACGGTAAGGGGATACTTCCATGGCCATTTTGATATCATTGTCCGTTCTTCCTGTGACAAGCTTTTCATAATTCGGGCAGGATTGTACAGACCTTCCCCCTTTGAATACACTCCGCCCCTATCACCCTCCCCACTTCAGTTCACCACAGTGTCCTTTCCCGCGCTTTCCTCTGATTAGTCTCGACAACAGGAAGTATAATTTATCTCTGTATGTCATTCCCCCTATACATGTATACTATGTCCTAAAATTCAAGTTAAGTTCCTTTTTGTGCGCTATGTCTGCTTACATACTGAAGGGAGGGAGACCATCATCGCCCAGTCGCTTAGCTCTCTTACATTCTACCGCACCCCCTCCCCCTCCACCCCTGGCCTGGATTCACACAATACCATCGCATGTTAGTGTGTGGCATATGTTTAGGATAACAGATGTCAAAGAAAACGTTGATGAGTGAACTGAATACTCTTTGAATTGAATTGAATTAGATTCATAATATTAATACTATCAAAGCTCATCGAACATGCAACTAAAAGTTTACATTTTTATATTTACATTGTTAAAATTCCTAGCATACAAATACATCCGTATGATCTGATTCACTTATACATTAAAGAATCTAGTAGTGTGTATATAAGCGTAAAACATAAATTGTTATTATTTCTTTAATTTCACTCTAATCTACAGTAGTATCATAAATGTCTAGTGCAATACTGTGCACCTTTTTTTAAAGACAGAAAATGCTGCAAAACGCATTTTCTAGACGGCTGAAGTGAGGCTAGGGCAAAAGTTCATTAGAAGCAGACGACATCAGAGCAATATTGATCGCACATGATCGCTACAGATTTGTTTCTCATGCGGAAACCCGCCAATTAGTTGTTAAATGAATCACATCAAGAGAGATTCGGGAGATCTCTACGACTTCATAGGCTCTCCTGTTTCAGATAACCCCGATCTTAGTCTCAAAGTATAAGCATAACCCCCCCCCCCCCCCCTCCCCGAAAGGAGGCTTTTGTTTAGTTTCAGTAGTTTGTTTCATTTTTGTTACATCAAAACACAAATTTAGAAATTGTATAAGGACGGTACATACAAAATTAGTTAGAGCTAATAAGATTTTTTGTAATTGCAATGATCTATTTTACTTATTTGTTTTCATTTTCTTTGAAAAACTTATTCCGGGAGTTCGTGTTGTCATTAACACTGAATCAAAACTATTACTTTGAAGTCTTTCACAGTCATTCGAGTTGCCATTTTCATGGTCTTTGTGGTGCCGTCTATATATTTGGTTTCACAAGTTCATGGCCTTCACTGACAAAATTGTTTGAAGCTAATGAAATAGATAGGCCCCTAAAACATTTACAAAAACCGCCCTTATAACAGCATACCTTCGTTTTTCACCAAAAACAAATTCTTCACGTACATTCGCTAAATGAAATTATGAAAAATTGAAATGAATACAATGATCAAAATCAATACAAATGAAAAGAGATATATATATTATAATTATGTGATATGAAATTAAAATATATATAATTCCGTCTATTCGCTTAGAACATAGCTGCACGTTATCAAATTGTGAAGATAGGTAAGCTGTTTAGTTGCTGATTTATCGTCTAGTTACAGACAGTTTTTGACAGAGCGTGACATAAGTACAACCATCTCTCATAATCGCATACGCTTTTTATGCCAACAGCACACTATACGATCTGACTACGATTCGATTTCGGAAGAATCCGCAATAGCATTTGATATGTACATTCAAACTTCTGAATTGTTCATGATCGATGATTTGAATACTGATGATTAATAAAATGAGAAATTCAATGGATTTCATGCTTCCTTTGAGAAGGAATAGCTAAATCGGCTAAGAATCGTAGTGACGTCATACAAGGTAAGACGATTCTCTTCGACTTTAAGCCGATTCGCTTTTAGTCTAACCAGAAAGCTTAAATGCACCAAAATACCGGATTTTGGCATCCGTTTTATAATGTAAAGCCTACATGAGGAAGATAATGAGTGTTTTAATTTCTATAATTGCAATTTCTTCAAAAATCGGATAGCGGGAAATGGAATATGGTATTGTGCGATGGGCTTTACATGATTGTGTACCACAACACAATCGCAAAGACGTTCAGAAAATCAACCTGCCTCACCTTTTGAAAATTGCGAAACGTAACAACAACTTGATTAGACTTTTGAGAAGTGTGAATAATACAATGACACATTCTGTTAGTACATAAACTGGAATTAATTCAAATGCAAAATTTTGAAATACGAAATTATTGAGTCCATCCTCAAAAACAGACATTAACCTAATCAATTAATTCAAGAAACTTTAAATGGTCATCCTATAGGCAATATAAAGGAAAATGTCCAGGCTATGAAAATAGTCATACTAACTTGCGTGATCTCAAACTACAAAATCACCATTTCATCGCACATGTAAAATTTACTGTATTTTATACACATCATGTAGTCCTAAAAAAAAAAATTATGTGCTTCATGACTTAATATCTAAAGAATCTCTAACATCATGCTCTACAATGTTGGGAAATTCATGCTTTTTCGGATTTATGTACTGTGCAGTTCAGGTGAAAGCTATATATTTCACGTTTGATTTTAAACATTTACGCTAACTCGCATTTGATCAATTTTTGTCGTCATTTAAATCATGAAGATGTATCAAAACAAATTAATGGACAAATTAATATACCTTTCTTACTGTTAATTTAAAATGCTGCAACTCATAAATATGTGTATTCCTGTCACATGTTTCGAATTCAATGATCAATACTAAATCGTGAGAAAACCTACACGTCCCGGCATAATTATTTGAGTACTTCATCCATTTTTCTCTATTTCTCTGCCGATACAACTGACGGAATCGCCCACTCATTCCCATGACTAACCCTACAAAATCTCCCCACACAACATTGGTAATCTCTGCTAGGATTTATGCATTTTGGAGGGAGAGAAAGAAAAAATTCGCCTCATTAAATATCACGAACCCCCTATCTCTCTCTCTCTCTCTCTCTCTCTCTTTCTCTACTCTCTCTTCTCGATCTCTTTATCGTTTGAAAGGCTACCGCCTATTTATTAATAGGTCGTTGACTCTGAAACCTTCACAAAGTATCTCTATTTTCTGATTACTTCTTAATTCCATCTAGCATTGATACGTCAAAGATATGACAGCTGCAGTCGGGACGTTACACCTACTGAGAGCTTCACTCAACGTACAAACCAAGTACCAACAAATGCTGTCATAATTCTGCCTTAATAAATTGCTCCAATATTTCCTAAATTAAGACATTTTCTGGTAAAAAAAATCAGTTGATGAATTTCACTTATTAGACAGATCGATATAGTGTAGAAATGGGGAAGTATGGAATATAGTTTTATTCACCGTAATGAGAGTATGCATAAGAATGTAAATACGGTCAATTTCTAACGAATATGTAGACTTTGGATATGATGTAGTATTTCTTCTTGTGCTAAAAAGCTTGCTAGAAATATCATGAAATATTCATAATATTCCCAAGAGTACTTTTTGCATTATTCTGTGCATGAGGTGCATGTACTATTCCTCCGAATCCTTAAAGAGACACACAATTCAACCACGGTTGCAATTCTACATCATCTACTTTTTTCTGCAATCAAATTCAAGTTTTTTGAGAAAACAATTGTCCTTACAATTCATCTGAAATCATATAATTAATCAAAAGAAATAGGCCTACAAATGATTGGTCAGTTCAGCATTTATCACACCATACAACACTTCCTTAAATTGAAATATATTTTAGTCCAACCAGGTGGCGAAAATGCAAAATAACCGTGTTCTTACACCTTATTAACATTTTACGTTCGAAATGTATATTTCTAAAATCAAACAATAGGCGTGATTTACTGAATAAACTATGATTGACAAAGAAGGAATCACATATTCTACCACATTATATACAGTACCAAGTTTTCAATTTTCTTTCATAATATTTATACTTGATCCTTCATGATCGATAAAGACGATTTCGTATTTCACGATTTGTTTTTCCATCAAGTAGCAAATTATACAAAATTCATATTAGAATTAGATATTTGTCAATATATAGCAATAGTTACAATTCATATAATCATAAATCTGCTTAATGAATTTCCTCTCTTCTGTAAAGGCATCCGTATGGTAGTAATATTAATAGACAGTTTGATTAGACATGGGCTTGATGATAAAACGCCAACATAATATTGACAAAAGCCAAGTTAAGAAGTAGGCTAACACTATACAAAATGGAAGATATTTACAATAGTATAGAAACAATAAAATGTTTATAAATATGGATTAATGGAATAATGATTGCATACTTTTTTCTTTTTTAATTCTCAAGCATACACGTCAAAAGATGTATCCAGCGTATACAGACCCGAGCTATCTCACACTCGAGCTTTTATCAGGTATATGTTTAATGTCACAGTGTTTTCATAGGTCTGTAACATATACTATATTTGTTGTACCTATAATAGCCTCCTTGAATGTGTGGCTGGTTTCATTCTCTTCAGTTTATATAATGTACAACTTAGTAACATCTTATGTCACCAATGTTTAACAAACACAACATGATGGGTTACATCTATCTCCAAAATACTATTGACCGGACAAGTTGAGACGTTCCAAAGGTAAGATAGAGGTCCCACGAATACAAGGTCATGTAACGTGTGAACGATTGGTGACTAAAAACTCCTCACCTCTCAATTGTTTTGGTTTTCTTATAAATCTGGTGTCCTGATAATACGACAATACACACGTCATTCCTCGCCCCACATGCTCCATGTGTTTAGATATCCGGGCTTCTGAGGGGGAAAACTTTGGGACTTTTGAGAAACGATGGGAGGAGCAAATCAGAGGAAGAGGAAGAGGGAAAGTGAGAGATAGTGAGTGAGAGAGAGAGAGAGAGAGAGAGAAGGAGAGAGAGGGGGAGTTGGAGGGGAGAGATGAGGAAAGAAAGAAGAGGAAGAGAGGGGTGAGAAATAAAGAAAGGGATAAGATGTAGAGAGATGAGGACGGAAATAGAAAGAGTGAGAACTGGAAAAATGAATAATAGAAAGTGAAAGAGAGAGGATGTGAGAGGAATACAGATAGAGGGTATGAATAGGTAAAGAGGGACGCATGTGATAATGACCAAGAGAGAAACGAAGAGACAGGCAGAGGAGGTGCATATTCTGTTACTCTATTATATATATTTTCCTTGCAAATGGAAAAAGAAATGTCCTAACATACTGTCTCAAAAAGAATTCATGAGCAAAATAAAGGCCGAGGGAGAAAATATAAAAGCCCTAGAAGCTATGATAGTAAAACAGAAAGGGAATAATAGTTTTGTTCATGGACGACGTCATCAGATAATGTTAAAGGTAGGCGTTACTACTGCAGCTAGAAGGGATTAGACCACACAGCGAGCCATCGAGGTCACTGTGACAGGTGGCTATCTCATTAACTCAGCTCTCATTTAACATAAGAAAAAGAGGATCATGGGGGACCAACAGGCACCGATTTGGGAAGTTTTCTATATAGAGGGAGCAAGTAGCTACAAGTAGGACAGTGTGCCTTTAAAAGAAACTAAAGGGATAGCAGATATCAGAACTATCACATAGGACGAGAGAGAGAGAGGTGGGAGGGAGAGCGGGGGGGGGGGGGGGTCTTTGCTTCATCTGACCTGCAAATCCTCAAAAAATGGAAATGCATCTGGCGTGTTTGTATAGCCCGCATGATCAAGGTTGAGAATGAGGTAGTTTTACCTGCTCACCTCACCTCGGCTAGGGGATCACCGGGACAGACCAACGGAAGAGTTCGGGTTGGGATTCCATTCGTAGATGGGGTATGTATGACTCCCTGCATGAAAATGCCCTTCTTTGCATTGCTCGCTCAAATAATTTTAACTATTAATAAATTACAGAAAGTATCATTTTTTTACAAGAATATGAATGCAACATTAGTTTATAATCAGGACCAGTTTTTCATCAAGTTTTCAAAACGCAATATTAATGCCTTTCACAATGTAACAGTTAACTATAGGCTACCTTTCTACTTTATAAAAATACGATTGAATGCCTTTGGTAGGTGAACTGAACAATAATCATACTATTTTCCCTTTCTGTAGTTTTACCGGACATTCTTGCAAATTTGAGGCATTTTATCATCGATCTGCCAACGCTTTACAAGGCTCCTTATGATTGCTATTTCATTTACTTTATTTCTATCTATTTTATTTGTGCCTTTCTTAGTTGAATAAAAATCAGTGCGACGAAGAACTGGTAAAAAAATTAAAAGCATTTTACTTTATTTGGAGGCAAATTGGATGTGGGGTTTACTACATTTTGTCTTTTAATATACTGCTCTGGGTAATACTAACATCATGATAGTTATTCTTCATGAGTATTGACGAAAATTTCGCATATATTTCTTTATGGTACTGTGGTACAGACTCGATCGATGAAGTTAAAACTCTAGTAGGATAATATTCTATACAATAACAAATATATATCAGTGTGAAAGTAACAAATACAATACTACTTTTACTGTTTAAGCTCGATATAATTCGCAATACAAGTGGAGGTTAGGCCTATCATTTTGAATTATTATTTCGCATTTCGTTTATCCAAATATCCATCCATCTTTGAAATCTAAATTTTATAGTCGCTCAAAACATTCCACGTGCAAGGGATTTAACTCTCATTTGGTGCAATAATCCATTTACATGACTGTAGGGTTAATTTTTTGCGCACAAAACACACTTCAATCTGTGGTTGTACATTTTGATTCAAGTAGGCTATTATTTTAGATATTAAACAAGAATTTAGGAGCAGAGCTTTTATGTTCTTTCCACGGAGTTTAACGTTTTACCTGGCAAAGAAAAGGCTGGCATACGTTTTATCGAGAGCTACAAGTTCAACCGAAACAAAATGACAGAAGATTTAAAATGTATTGTAACAATAGAGGCAGACAGACGTGTTTTGATAGATTTCCTGAGTTTTCTATCATCAAGTGTAATGACCATCACGACAGACATGCTACTCATCATGAGTCTACTTTATACAATATAAATCACAATAGTCGTCTACCAAACATTATCTTTTTGTCATTTCTCTCCTCTTTATTCCTTTGATTCTCCCTCTTTAACGCTTTGATATATTTCCGATGCTCATGTAAGCATGTTTGAGATGCTGTGCAGTGCTAGGGCAGGGAGATAAAAACTCAAAGCATGATGTAGCTGCCGAATGGGGACTCACGCACGACGATGTATAAACAAATGTGTTTCGTGCTGGCATCGACATATTTATGGGAGAAAGGGGAGGGGGAGGGTTAGTGAAAGGCCCGGAGTGCAGTGTCTGCACGAAATTTGGAGGGACCCAAGAGATGGATATTTATTTCTAGGTGGAATGGTTCACGAATAGCTGGAGAAGAATATTCCCTGAAGTCAACCGTAGGTCATGTTGGCCTGATATAACATTACAATGAATTGCAACATTTTGATTTTGTTTACTCCGCTCCATTTCAGAATATATCCAGTTTAAATGTATAACAAATGACTTTAATTAAGAAAGTTAGGCGTTGCACGTGTTGTGTCAAGGTGGTTATAAAGAAATGATATACCAAAATATTTACACTTTCGCACAGTTTCTTGCTTAAAACCTTGCATGACGAAACTCAAACTCAAGTTAGAAATTAGGCTCGGCAAGAATGTTTGCTCTTTATATTTGAACAGAAATGACACGTTATTCTGATGATTTCATAAAAGTACAACATTAACAATTCTGCTTTTATTTCAGAACTTTTTAAATGTAGTGGTCGACTCACAATTCATGCCTATATTAGCATGATTAGCCTATACCTTTAGCTCACGAAAAGCATTTGTATGTTAACATTTTTTTCTTTTAATGAAATGGGGTGTAAATTAAACTATAATCACTGGGGAAAAAATAACATGAGCGCGTACAAGTCGTTCTAATAATTATCAAATTTTACCTTCCATGTTGTGATAGTCGTTGTTGTATCTTAATCCCCAATCACCGTTCCCGTTCTGTGCCTCATGCAAAGCCTGCAGAGACGCTACGGAACTGTCCTGACATACCACGCCGCCAGTCCCGGCGGTCAGCTCGTCCTCGTCACCCTCTCTGTCGCTGGGCGAGATAAGGGATGCGATGCTGAATGCGTTTGCCCTTGGAGATAGCGGGTCCGCCGTTTGACTCGTAATATCCATAACCAGCCCAAGAAAAAGCCGACTTTTAAGGTGAGATCGGATAAATTCGAGATGAAATTTACCCGATTCGAGACACTTTATAACCAACCTCCTAGGTCCGTTGTTGATGGTGTAGTATACGTCCCGTGTGTGTAATCACCAATTAATAAGCAGACGATAAGAAAGCCGCAGGGTGAATTAGAAGATCGCACAGATATCGTTCGCGCGCTAAAATCCGTAAATGACGACTCAACAGGCTAGGATCACGTTTGATGCCGAGAAACTCGTGGAAAATGCAAGCTGAAACTCGGATGAGAAACTGAATAGGTCTTACACTAGTCCTGCTATATGGGGGTAAATGATCTCACATAGATTTCAAGAATAGTTGTCAGAGAGTGAAAAGAGTTTAGTCCCACTGTCATGAGAGCTTCGAATGAAGTGATGTGCAGTAACATCTAGCCCCGAGTCTCGGGCACGATCTCTCTATCTTCGGCGTTGTTTTGAGATTATCGCACAAGTGTTGCAATGAAAGGTCCCTTCAACTTTTTCTTAGCTCCCCCTCTCTCTCTCACCTACCATCATCGTCAGCAGTACCGATGTCAGTTGCTAACTTCATCCACAAATGGGACCCAAAGTTTGTGTTATTTACCGCTGTATCCCCGCCTCTATCTCAGGGTGCGTAGTAGGTCCATGGTTGAAGTCAGCGACTAGTGCTTGCTACAGGTATGTCTTAACTGTCGCCATCGCTGATTGGTTGTTTGGGGGAGCACTACGACACCAGACACTGGCGACGTCGGTAAATTATGCAACGGTACTCGTAAATCATTGGTCGTCGACAACCAAATCATTTGACTAATTATGCAGATGAATGCACGAGTGGCTCCGAGTGGGCAAGATTAGAGGGATACAAGGGGTTTCACCTGTCACCCCCCCCCCTCCCCCCTCCGTGAAATTATCCTCATTAACAATATCACCTTTGAATCTCAAATTCGGCAATGGGCAGTTAAAACAAAAGTTTTTTATATCAACTTGACCAAAGGCGAACGAATAACGAAAGTTCAAAACAAATCATAAAACAGGGGCGACTACTTATTAAATCTATCATAATGAAAGCAAAAGTATGGCTGATTATTAAAAAACAAAAAGTATCATAATTTAGTCCTTATAACAATGTGGAAAGGGAAACAGAAATATATAAATGCAATCTTAATCATGAAACTCAAGACTTTATCGAGTATTTGGCCCATGAGAATAGAATGTTTGGCTTATAAATTTATCAAACGAGTGTTTTGATCCTAAGCCCCCCCCCCCCTTCTCTACTATTTATTATTTATATAGTTATGCTCTCTCTCTGTCTCTCATCTCTCTTTCTCTCCCTTTCTTTCAACCAGCACTACTTCGAACGGACTGGCGTGTGTGTACTACGGCGTAGTCCCTCTTTGGCTCACAAGCATACCCAACCCATCCCCGAACTAGCTCTCCCGCCACCCCTCCCCATTTTTCCCTCACGATTTACGTCTGGGTGTTTGGTCGTCGGTCTACTGCTGTTCAACTCATCTCCGTCTTCTGGCTTTCTCATCAAGGAGGGCGACCCCAGCTATTTGGGGGGAAGACAAACGGTCCAAGTTCAACAAACCCTAATCTCTTTCTCTCTCTCTCTCTCTCTCTCTCTCTCTCTCTTTCTCTTTCTCTACCCCTTCTCCCTCTCTTTTTATCTTTTCTCTCTTTCTTTATTTCTTTATTTCAAGTTATCTCCTTGTTTGCCTAGACACATTATGATATCCACAAATATCTTCATGAAATTATAAAATCATGTTTTGTTATTGTTGATATATTTTGGGCTAAACTCTTTGTCTGTTTTATGATTTTGTTCTTCTTCGTATGATCCCCCTATATTTCCTTTTTTATTTGTTTCTTTTTCTTTTACCTATTTTATCTTATCCCCTCCTCCTCCCCCTTCTTCTCCTCCTCCGCTCTTTTTCTCTTCTGTATCATCTTTTTCTTTTCTTCTTTGCCATTCCTTTGGGTTTTGGGGCTACTTGTTTGTTTTGTTTTTTCCTCAAAGGTATGATCACAAACTTTGTTTGAATACTAGTTATATATTACTAAAGAAGAACATTGCGAATAATGCCTATATTAAAAAATACAAACCTGCAATACATATAATTAAATTACACTCTATGCTATCTTTTTGTGACTTGTTATGTAAACAAGATAACGACATGAAGCAACATTGACTGAATTTGAACATAATCATTTTCTAATGTTATTATTGAATACAATTCCAGTATCGAAGTTAATCTCTCGGATGGCATAGCTCTTCAAGAAAAATCATGACAGACAGTGAGCCATTGAAGAGGGTTTAGAGTTTTCTTCCAGCGATTGAAAGTTGATGACTTAAGACATTCCAGATCAAGCGAATATCCAGATACTCCTCGTAAAATCAAACTTGAATACCTTCCCGTTTAATTTCGATGATACGTCGACAATACTTTTATACGTCAATGGTCAGGCTATACAACCAGTACAATGTTAGGCTAATAAGTGTAAACTATCACAATTTCAAAGGGATTTGACTTAGGAATTGGTATGACCAAGGAGATTAGACATAATCCTACACTTCCCTGGTATGATATAGGATGAAATGTTTAAAGGATAAACATCATTGTCCAAATTATTTCGTTACCATGATCAACATCGTGGATGAAGAGGAAGGATTGGGATGCGATGACCACGATGATGCTGCCAATGATAAGATTATGATGGTGATGCTGGTGGTAATGACAGCACTGATGATGATTATTTATAGATGTTGGTGATGATGATGCAGACGATGATGATAATAACGATGATGTTGATAAAGGTAGTGATGATGTCAGCGAGGAGAAGGAGGAGGAGATTGATGAAAATGAACTTGGTGATGATGATGAGAAAGGATGAAAGCCCAGAGTGTAACAATAATGGCATCGTCCTTCCACATTATTGTACAACGGAGAAGTGAAAAATATAAAGCCAATTTTATACAAAGATATATGGAGCAAGTCAACACTTGAAAACAACATGCTGGAATGATAGAGATTATACAAGTTGGTGAGCAATAAAACTCGAGACCGCTACAGTTATTCGAAACCACCCAAACTTTCTCCATTCTCCCCGTCGAGTCGAAAATATCTGCCAAACACATTAAAATGTTCCACGAGGGTCTTAACGTCTGGCTTAATTGGGCTTTTGCCCTCAAGGAGAGAAAAGTGTCACCGCTGCTCAATTTCTATCTTGTCTAATTTATGGTCTAATGTTTCCAACAGTGTAAGGCGATCTCGGAATGGCATTCTTTCTCGGCGTTTGAAATAACACTTCAGCTCACATTATAGAGCAAACTGCCCCCATGTTTGTGGGCACTTGTGTATTTCCGAACTGTAATAAAGATGGCGGTTAAAGAGCTACACCTACCTACTATGAATTCCGTGAAGTCTTCTGTAATTTCATTTCAAATGTACGATTTGGCTGTTAACTCTGAGATGCTTTCATATTTGTTGGTAAGTATACACACAAGAAATTCTCAATCTCGCCCTATCAATTCTTATTTCACATTTGCCTTTCAAAGTAAAACGTGTTGTTTGAAATTTGACCCGCCTAAAACTTGAACGTGAGTTTTAGCAATAAAAATATTTACAGGGAGAATCGATAAGCTTCTGATGGCATATTGTATGAAAGATATAATCCTACATATCCGCCAAAGCAGGAACAGCTACAGTAAAAGATCGAATCCGAGCACTACTCAGTAGCAGTATTAGTACAGCAATATGTAAATTTTGACCCTTCCACCGTGTGCTCGGGGTCGAGTCTCCTAACTGATCTGACTGCAAATTCCGTTTTTTTTTCGTTTCAAATGTCTAGCCGCCATCGATATTTCTACAAATAATTAGTAAACTAGTGGGCATGATGGGAGGATTCTCTAGGGGAATAAGACATGCAATTTGTCTTGTCCCCTTTTTAAATTTGCCCCCATGATTTCATCGTTCTTTGTTGTCAAACGGCGTCGAATATTATCCGGACATCACTTCTTTTTACTTTCATGAATCATGGGCGCCGCCATTTTGAATATTATATTGTTGTTTCTGCACAGCAGGACACTGCGATCTAGCTCGGAGCTATGGCACTCACCATCGGAAAAACTGGTAAGTTTGACTGAAACCTGTTGAAGTTACGAACTGTAAACATTTATAAAAGCAAATTGCTTTGATCTGTATATACTCTGTAGTGAATTTGATATGTTCTTTACGGAAACATTTGCCATTTTCGGCGACGAGTATTCTGCATGTTGCTGATCGCTACGTTGAGCTTGTACACTCTTTCTCTGTCTATACTGGCTTGCAATAGACTGTGTTCACTTATATATTATATTTGTATTATTGTGTTGCATGGTAGAGACTGCAATAAGATACCCATGCTCAGAGAGTGTACAATGATCTACTAATGATTAGTATAATCTTAAGTTCATACCGTTCTTGAATCTTGCTTTGTTACTGGAATGGCTTAATGTTTGCAATCCTACGTGGAGTCATTGATCACTCAAAAGAAAACAATAGCTTAATAATGTTTACATATATTTTGAGATATTATATTACTTTATTAGATTCTTGAGATGCAAAAGTAACAATATATCATTGGAATTTATTTATCTTCATTTGTTCGATTTAATATCTATCAATTAAATATTTGATGTTGATAATAACATACCCAAATTATGTCAGCTTGTTGTAGCCTTTACAAGTACCTTTTGGCTGGATAACTATTATTATGTAAGCATGGTAAATGAAGAATCAATGTTTATGTTTGTCTTTTTAGAGCTTTCTTCTATTTGTTGTCATGTATCTGTGTTTAGGTACATAGTTCACTAAACGATCAGTCTTTCAAGATTGTTAACAAGATTCCTGCAAGGTATTTGTTTGTTTGTTTGTTTGTTTTTATTTCCGAAATCCATATATACATACAAGTTTTTAAAAAAAACATACATATAAAACACATTTCAAACGATAAGAAAATAAGTAAGTGTGTAAAGTATAGACAAACGGTTGGATAGCCCATTTCAGAACCATTTTCAAAATGGTCCTGTTCTTCCATGGGGTCCAAAAGCAAAAATCATATTAATTTACATACAATATCAATTTTAATAAAAATCAAAGTAATTTACCAATACACTACCCCCCCCCCCCTTATCGTTCTCCCTAACCTCACCACCCCCGCCACCATCTCGATACTGCCAACCCCTCCCGCTACCCCTTCCCAAGTCCTCCAGTGTATATTATCTCTGTCATAACATTTCAAACTAAACTTTTTATTTCTTTATTAAATATAGCCAAACTTCTTGATTGTCGAATGTGCATAGACAATCCATTATACAATTTACTTCCGCGATACAAAAACATACGCTTACAATTCTGTGTTTTCGGTTTAGGCAAAACTAAATTAGTACTTCTAAGGGCATAGTTAGTAGTCTTAACAATAAACTTCTCTTTCAAATATACAGGTGCCAAATCGTGAAATATTTTATACATCAAAGTATAACTGTGCCTAACTTGTCTATTTTCTAACATTTCCCAATTTAAAATATTATGAATTTCACTAATTGGTTTATGTTCGGATAATTTATATTTAAGAATAATTCTACCTGCCCTGTTCTGTAATTTTTGTAACATGTCTACTTGAGACTTAGTGCCCGAATGCCATAACACGTCACCATAATCAAAATGTGGCATTATTGCGGCATTATATACAAGTTTTAACCCAGTCTCATTAACATAGTTACGCAACCTTCCTAAGAAACTAATCATTTTTCCAACCTTTTTACATAATTCATCGGTGTGTACATTCCATTTTAATTCACAATCAATAAAAATACCTAGATATTTAAATTTGTCAACTTGAACAATATCATTATCATTAATTTTTAAGTTTAACCTACTATTTCTGTTCAACATATATTTAGTGCCTATCAGCATACTAACAGTCTTAGTATAATTTATTTTCAACTTATTACAATTCATCCAAGAATATAACTTATGCAAATCAATATTCAAAACATTTTCAATATTACAAGGGTCTTTATCTGAATAATATATAACGGTGTCATCTGCATAAAGGTGAACCGAACATTTTTCAAAACAAGAGGGCATATCATTAATAAATATAAGAAATAGTATGGGGCCGAGAATAGATCCCTGGGGTACCCCGTGTGTAAGGGGTAGTTCTGATTTATCACGATTTACGAACGTACCCCTAGGGTTATACGTGGTTTTAACATGATGTCATGATGTGCCGAATTGCTAAAAAAGGAACTTTTCCATTATAACTCTTTTTGTTGCAATGGGAATATTCCATTTAATGTAACCCATTAGTCACTGTTACAATTACTAGATCGGAAGGCGTAAAAGAACCCAACTTGTGTCTCTGAAGTACTTGGAAATTATCACTGCAAACATTGAGACCCAAAGATGTTTGGTCTGGCATTGGTCATGGGGAGTCTCGGGACCTGCTCCCGGTAGTGCAAGGGTGTGCTGTGGTTCCTATCATCATTATGGGAAATAATGTAACCACATAACACAGAGAAAAGAGAGAGGTTGAAACTTGAAAGGAAGGATTGGGAAGATGTGAAAACATGAGAGAGGAAAGGGAGAAAGAGAGAGGGGGAAACTTGGGGCATGAGAAAAGAAGAGAAGGAGAAAAAGGAGAAAGAACAGGGTGGAAAAACAGGATTGATGCATTTGCTTAAAGGTAAAGACCAGTTTTGGAAACGCCCCCCTCTCAAAAAATGAAATGGAAGCTCTTATTACCAATCATGTGAAAAAATATGTTTTGACTAATAGTACGTGATGATACAAATTTTGCCGAGAAGCCACCTACTAATTGATATATTTGATAAATTAGTATATCTATTTGAACCTGATAGATATCGTGCACATGTCGCGTAGACGTAGTCCCATATACATCTTTCTGTGTACAGTGCTTTTAACTTTACCAAGACTGGGCCAAATTTCTTATCATTTTGATGATTCCAGAACCTTGGAGTACACACCAATACTTATATGCTAGATGATCAACCTTTTCTGATCGATTCCAGAACTGATCTTTATCTTCAAAGGAATTTAATGATCAGACTAAGGGGTAAAAATTGAATTGATTTGAAAGGGGGTAGGAACGAGCCCAACAATTATAGCTCAAACAAGACAAATGTCAAAAGTGGACAAATACAGACCCCAAAAATATGAAATTTGATTAAGAAAATTGCAGGAAAAAGCAAAGACGTCAGAAAAGAAACTACGAGAGAAGAAATATGTAAATGTTGGGGGAGACATTCATCCATATGCAAGTGGGTGAAGAATCGTAGAGAAGAAAAGAATAGAAAAAGAAACAGTCAAACTTTCATGACCTTGCAATGAAACTTGAAAGACATAGGAAGATGGATTAAATTCTCAGATAAAAGGAAAAAAATGTTTTTAATTTAATTTTAAGGAGAAATTATATTACAAATTGTATGTGCAAAATAACTGTTGTTACAATTATTATTATAAAAGAAGAATAAACTTTTAAAAAGTAACATGTTGTATAAAAGTAAAAGAAATCGGATAACCATAGGAACCTGCCTTTAAAATGTGCACTAATTATACCAGCTATTAAACAGTTGGTAAAGTGAGAGGATGTTGTTGTGAGTTAAGACGGTGTATGATACATGTATAGCCAGGGGCGCTATGAGCGGCATTCTGTGTGTTATACCCCCCATGATCAGAGCGGCAGTTCTCGGCGTGAAAACATAATAAATCAACATAAAAGAAATTGTTAGGGCTTCCTCCGGTGTTGGAGATGTCCCCACATGTTGTTTTTACCCCCAAATACTTCAAGGGGGGGGGGGCGGGGCGGCTTGGTAGGATGGTAAGATTTTTATCAAACTTCCAATACATTACAAAACCGTGTGTCTTTTGAAATGATAATGTATCAAATATCAATACTTAAGTTGAGTCGTTGGGGTCTAGTAGATAGGTCACGGGACTGTGGATCACAAGGTACGAGGTTCGAATCCCTTTTCAGATTCTAAGTTAAAACAAAATCCAATATTAAATACAGTTACATTTGAAAGACAATGAATCTGCTTCATTATTATGTGGAAGTGTTAAGTTATAGTGGATACTGGCTAGGTCATCTAAAGTTGATCATTGGATTCTTGGTTCGAATTAACGAATCTCTAATACCTTGCCTAACTGAGGATAATGTCAATGAGTAGTATGTATCTATGAATTACCAATGCAATGCGGCGTTATATAACTTTGATTGTAAGTGCATTGTTTTGTGTCGGCTCATATTATCATTTCGATGTACTCTACGCTTTAGGTTCGGGTGTACTGTAGACAAAACTGGACATAATGTAAATTGTCATCTAAATGAATGAAATCACTAGGTGCTCGGTGAGAAGTTTATTGTGATTTCGTACTGGTAAAAAAATGATATTAGCCCTATATGTTGCACCGATGAGAGTAACTGATGATGTATTTCGTCATTTTCGTGTAATTACATAAATTCGCCATTCATTGGAAAATCGTTATGAATTCGAAGGTTTTCTGATATTCTAAATTTAATTTGTACCGTACCGTTGCCAATTTATTGTTGTTGAATGTTTATTAGAAGCCTTACCATTAGAAGCCTATCTGCAGATACTAAACTAATAGTGTATTTTTTTAAAGACTGTATATGATTACAGTTCATGTTGAGTAATCATCATTATTATCGTTATTACCTCATTAGATCATCAAACACTTGGTCTATTCGCTTCCAATCGAATTAAACTAGTTTGTCTTGGAAAAACATGTAATAATTTTCTCCCCTTTTTATTTGAACGCACAAGGTATGTTTATATTATGAACTTAGACAAGCCATAACAGAATGGCCCAAAATTTCGTTTATGATGAACGAATGTTTGTTATAGAAATGTTTTTGAAACAATTTTAGGTGAACAAACCAAGAAATATTCTATTGAATATCGCGTCAAAAAAATAAGTTGAAACAAATGATGTAAATGCGCTACGCATGCGGATGATAGATCTGGCTGTGGGCTATGCAAGGTGCACGTTAGGAAACAAGACGACGCAAATAACTATTTTATGGCCCCTATTCTAGACCCCCTTCTTCTCCATAACCTTGCCTACTATACCAGTTTAGTTGTATGAAGACTGCAAGAGGTTACGACCAAGACGTAATACGACACCAGAGATCATAAGGAATGTGACCTCTGATGTTTATATACGACCTCACTCTCATGCATTCACCGACCAAGGGCAACGTACATTATGGGTGTAGTGCACGGGCATGGGACGGGCGAGTGAGAGGCTGTGTCCGTATACTTACAGCGTACATTGCTATGCGAATTGTCATTGGGTTTAGATTTCGGTATAATTTGTTGGGGTTACATGCTCATTATCTAATCGGGGATAATTGGGTATGGAGAATTTGAACACATGATTTGATAGAGGGTGTCGAAGCCTTCATGGACAGTTCATAAATGTTTACTGAGTCGTTGGGGTGTCGATGATTTCGTTATCGGCCTGAAGCCTTAGTTTTGTTAAGCAGACATGAATTAATTTATGGAAATATGTATTTAATATTTGTCCGAAACACTACGCAATCACTTGGACTATTATGCACTCATGTTTTGATCACCTTCCACTTATTTTTGAAACCATAAACATTGACATTTCCCTGTTTATTTTGTCGAATTCGTTGCAACATATCTTGTCTTATTTTACATTTCTACATTTTGAATCTGTTTTTATACCAAGTATTATAATCCTATGTCATATCGTAACATATTCATGAAAATCATTTGAAAGGGCTCATTTCCATTCTGAAGAAAGCAGTTTATGGCCTTGTAAATTGCTCCTTGGAGCAGAATTCGTGTAAATCATAATGAAAGGAAAGTAATCCTATGAATTAAACTACACAATATAAGTATGTTTTAGGTGCATCATTATTATCATTCCTCTAAAAGACAAACATATTCTTTTCTCATTGAATAATAGAAATGGGAGAAATGCTATTAACAAATTATCACCTGAGTGCCCTATGTTTGTAAATTATTGCAAAATAGTATTTTCTCACTGATGTCAATTCATCTATATTTAAATTTCGATAAACAATTGATATCCAAGTTGTAAAAAAACATATACCAATTTGGCGATCTTACATGAATTTCGAACCAATTATATGCCAATTTGCTTATATGGACGAGCTTAAAGTTATTCTTGAGCTAGTTTATAGCATGGGGCATCGTATGTCATACGAATATGGTTATATTTCATTCTACATTGTTCATCCTACAATAGATCGATTGGTTGAACCAGTAAAATAAAAACAACCTCACAAAAACTTGCTGGAAATCATCTTCAATAAGAACTACAACTCTCATTTGCACACACTGACCTGAATAGCACATGGTGTCGGGCCTATACTTACCTAGATTTCCTTATCTGTCTATGCTCATTACTCAGCCCCTATACATTTTCTACCCAAATCGTATCGCATGTGTCATTTATTTGTAATCTTGAACATTCAGTGTAGGTTTTGTTGGATTCTGTGAAAAGGAATTTCAATCATTACCAGAACCCAACCTTCCCTTTGATTGTATTGGTCATACTTTTATCACAATGTAGTCCTATAATGTCACTCACAGTCACAACAAGAAGAAAAAGGTGCCATAATCCAATGTAAAAAAGAAAAAGAATTCCAGCCCTCAACAATAGAAGATAATCCCAGTACAGGTCAATTTCCGACAGAGGATATGGAAGTCATAGACCCCTTGAAACTAACCCGAACTTGAACTTTATGACGTCATCCATCCATGAATGATTGCTGTAAGTTCATAATCGAAAGTATTGTAGGTTAGTTTCTTGGTTTGTATTTGGTGGGTTGTTACAGTCAGTCCCTGGTACAGTTATGCTCTTGGAATGTTTCTGGTATCTATCAGAATTGAGCTTTTGTGATTTGTGTCCTTTTTTATTGTTACTATTGTTTCACAACTTTACATTAAAAAGTAAAAAAAAACTACACATTTGGGGGGAAAAGTGGAATGTGGGATGGATTTTAGGATAAATCCTAAAATAGTCGAGATTTAAGATTCATTTATTTACTTATCAACATAATAATAATTATCAACAACAATAACATTTCAATTATACATAAAATGCATAGTTGCACGTGGTAAAATGTGGTTGTTATGTGAAGTAATGATTATTTGGCTGTCGTTTAATCATTAGATGCTGCTTGTGAGTGTCGGCTTTAATCATTGCAAACATGTTTTCAGATTTGTAGATTATGAGTATTGTTTGTTTGTTTTTTGTATACTTTAGTTAGCAGTATTGAGTACTGCATCCCTTTAAGAATGTATAGAATTAGATGTTTCCTATAAACTGAATAGGAATTAGTGATGATAGTCAATTAGTCATTAACAAGCCTACGATACGAACAGAATTCTTTCCGACAGTGTCTATATACAATTTTTATAGGATTTATCTTGAGCGTTGAATTTGAAGCATTGTTTATGATTACAGTATTTTCATCAACATTTCCTAACGGTTCGCACTACTATTATAACGACATTTCCTTCCCTAGAACCTGTGAGGGAGCAAGGAAAAACAAAATAGAATATCATTAATCATATAATTGCTAGACCTCTTCCTAAAAAAAATGAGCCAAATCCCCCAGCATTTATTATACTTCCTCTGAACAAGCACCTATTCCGCTATTCCGCACCGGCTTACAAGAGCTGGTTTCCTCCCACGGGTTAACGGCCGGGGCAGCGCTGAGTCAGGGAGACCCCCGCAGATTGGAACAACGTGCACTCAAATATATTTTCTTGTTATGTTACAAATTGGGAGGGTAAAAAAAATATAGGAGTTTGACTTTGAGGATAGTCTCTTTGCGGAGTCGGCCGTGTTGTTGAAATGTGGACATCTGCATGTCTGTACTACTACTAGTTAATCTTTTATGTTTATGATTGTAGGGAGTTTTTAAGGACTGGCCATGCACGGTGTTTCGATGTATGTATAGATTAATATGTTTTAGTTTTATTTTGACGATCGAATGGGGTCAATAGCTTATCATTGTCATTATATCCGTCATCTTACACCTGAAATCTTGCTATCATAATTACGAAAATGATTATTTACAGACCTCAAATAATTGATTTGCCAGCCATGACAACAGGCTATTTCACAATTTCTTTCCCTAAAAGAATAGCACATTTTCCTTTTCCTTTTCTCTTTATTTGTTCCTGGTTTTTCTCATAAAGTGGACAGCAATTTGCCAAGACTACCCATAACCATTTCTCATTTTGAAAAAGTCCAGCTCTTTTTGTTTCGGATATTCAAGAATTGGAGAGGGACATATCCGTTCAAATTCATAAGCTGAATCACGGTTATGAAAATATCCACCATTTCTTTGTTTTTCTCGCGCACTCTTGTTTTGGATGACTCGATTGTTTGGCGTGGGAGGGGAGGAGAGTGGGGTGGACTCGGAGAAGTGAATGTGCAGATGTATACCCCCTGAAATGAGAAACACATGTTAGACAGTCAATTCAAAGCAGACAACTTTGAAGACACGCTCATGATGATGATGCTACAGTTCACGAGTGTATTGTTGAAAGTTCATGCCTGCCCCTCTGACTGTAGTGTTCCACGTTATGTTGCTACTGACTAATGAAACATTTGTCTGTGACTCTGAGGTATATCTAACATAACAACAGCGTATACCTGTGGGTGAAAAAACAACCTATAAAATATTAACTTATACTTAGGAAGAAAAGGTCGTTCAAAAAGCGATGAATTTTATAATTCTTTTAAATATGTTGTGACGTACTCTTCACCATCACAGATTGTTAAAGTTTAACACTGAAGTCATATGTCTGTTTATGCCCTCTCAATCTCATTCAAAAGTCAATAAATTGGATGATGTTTCTATTAAATTTAGTGGGCCTGTTTGAATGCAATTGAATGGACATAATTTCAGGCCTACATGTAACTACAAATCAGTTATAAAAGGTTTCTTTTTGTCCAAATCAGATCAATAGACCGGCGTGTTTGTTCAATCGGCATCATACAAAAATTAAAAAGGAAAAAAATGAAATTGATTTGATATGATTGATTTGAATTGATTTATTTATTTCTCTTTGATTTTCTTTTCCTTTTGCATTTTTACAAATATGTAACAAACAAAACATTGCAAATTGTACACATTTCAAAAGAATATAATGTCGAATAAAGTAAGTAAGTAACTAATCGAAAACATCAAACAGGAGGGTTGACAAAATAAGCAAAGCTTGATAGCATGACATGGATACACAATAATACGAATATGGTGGAACAAATATTGGTAAATGATTAAAAGGCCTATTGGTTTAATTCGTTTGATAATGGAAATGAAGAAAATAAATGTGCGCCTTCATTGGTCAACATATAAAAACCACAGTTTGGCCTAAGCTTGATTTACTAGATTACCATAACAATTGAAAGTTCTATTTGCTTCTTCATTTCTTCATTATGCATTATTCTTCGTTCTCTTTTCTGAACGAATTTTCATATTTCAGTCAAATTATTATCATTACTTTTTTGTTGCGTCGTCAGTTCGAAGAAAATGTGGATATAAAACAAAATCTCCTCGTCTATCAATATTAAATCTTACGTAGCATCATTGTCCGATTTTAGGCCTATCATACTGGCAAATGATTTTCTCCTACCAGATCCGGCTACAGGTACATGTACTTGGAAACCCAATGGCTTAGTGGCCTTTATGTCAGCACGTGTGTAATTCACATATAACAATGTAAGTTTTGGACCATATGCAATGAGCATTCGTTGAGCAGCGCTAGCCTAATGGTTGTTGATTAAGTATATCGAAAACTCCTCGTCCAAAGTACCTAATGTAACATTTATTGACTCCATGTTTGAAAAAAGGAATTTATTTTATCCATTGTGTTATCATAGTATCCTTTTTGTTAATATTTCATACAAATAATGCGTGAATAGAAACAAATTTAGTTTTAGAAATATTAAAATATATACTCTTTGGATGCAGCCTAGAGTTTGGTTCGGAGGGGTACAGCATGGAGTCCATGGTACAGTAATGGATGAGGGCTCGGCATGGCATGACCTTTGCCGTTGGTTGCTTGACCTCTATAAAAGCCGAAACGATGTAAGTGTCCTTCTCGAATTTCACTTTATACGACTCTAGAAACAATCGCTGATGAAAAATTTAAGCATTATTCAAAATGGAGGTGATAAAATTCCAGTATATGATGGAGAGAAAAATGTCATTGCATGTTTCAACACCAGCAGCTGTTCAACCTTATCTTTTAGTTGACCAATTTCTTGTAGAATGTTGAAAAGGGTTAGGTTATATTTCATGCCTTACATTTTGTTCAGTTTTTTTCTCAATTTTTCATGTTTTATTGTGTTTCATTTGGGACATTGAGGATATTTCTCGATCATAAATATCCCCTTTGTCCTCTCTAACTATCCGCCCCCCTCCACTTTCTTTCTCTCTTCTCTCCCCCACTCTCTCTGAGTTTATTATCTTCCCTCTTCCTCTTTCTCTCTCTCTCTCCCTCTCTCTCTCACACACATACTCTCTCTCTCTCTCTCTCTCTCTACTCTACCCTCTTCTCTCCCTCTCTACTCTCTTCTATCCCCGTTTCAATCGCTCTACATAATTATTAATGTGAACTAATAATTTTCGTCTGGCCCATCATTGTGCACACATATTTGGATACCCCGCCACCCTACCTACCCTTGCCCGTGTCTCCCATCAAACGTGACTGACGAACGTGGGGATGATGACTTTCGATAAATATAATGGAACGAAATCGTCCATGGTTTTGTCATTTTTAATGATCGTTCCAGTGCGTCCTCCAAAAGAAACTGATGACTTCGCAATTGACTGATTTAAGAATGAGTCCCATCTGTATTCAGTTATAAACACTTGACGTGATGTTGCCGTAAATTCTGTTTCTTTTCTCTGTATTTTACTTTTTTCGTCCCTCCCTGATAAATTTCGATTTTTATGCTTTTTGGGAGTGCCTACATCTCTGAATTTATTTTATTTTTATCCTTCTCCACTTTCCATTTCAACACATGCTCTCGTTTTTTAATTTCACATTCTTTTCACCCCTCCGCCATTTACCAAAACTCCCGTACCTATGTTCTCTCTCTCTCTCTATTTTCTTTTTATTTCTGTCTCACTCTCTCTCTCTCTCTCTCTCTCTCTCTCTCTTTCTCTTCTCTCACTTTCTCTTTCTCTTCATTTCCCCTTCACTTTTTTCACCATCATCCTTTTTGTTCCTCCTTACCCTTCCTAACTCTCTCTAATCTCTCCAAATATTGTATTATACAACTTCTCTTTCTTTCTCTATTACTCTTTTCCTTTTTTTTTCGCATAAACTCGCCACCACCTCCCCCTCTATCTCCCTACCTACGCCCCCCCCCCTATTTCTATATCTCCCTCTCTACCTACCTCTCTCTCTCTCTTCCTCCTCTCACCCCCTCTCCTCGAGACTTCCACCCGTTGTTGGCTGTGATGTTGGTTGGACGTGTGATATTGTCATTATACTCGCTTACCCTCATTTGGTCTGGATGTTGAACTCATCATCCACCCCGCAAACAAAAGGAACCAGTTTGAGTGACAACTGTCATAGCTGTCAATATTCCTCCAATCTCCATCTGAGATTTCTTCCTTACAAAATAAATGTATTTTCCCTCTGAAAAGTACGATTTAATGATTATATCACGTCCTGCTTGCAGTCGCATCTGGGAGTGACGAAATGATAATTGATTATGGTGTACAAGAAGTAATAATGAAGAGGAGAATATCAGAGTACTTTGAACTGGACTGGTTCTAATTCTGAACTTAGGTTTCGAAAAGTGCATACTACTGCTTTTTATTGTCAACCGACCGATTTCAGCTGTATCAAACTACGTGTACTGCTCGTAATATTAATGTAATGTAATTGTAGCTCATGTATACTTATGATTCCACATTTCTAATGGCGGTTTGAAACCTAACACGTTTGATTTAGAAGTCGTGTAAAATTGTTGTGACATAATCATGCTTACCTATAAAATGTGATACAAGACATTTGTATTTTTATCAAGAAGTGAATAGATCATAAATGGTAATGATAAAAATACAATTTGGGCCTATATTAATTGCAAAATATTGTCTTTGAATTTGTTTTAAATCTTGCTTCTTCTCCTTGACGAAATGGTGACCAATCACGTCATAATATTATTTCGTATGAATAAATGATGAGCATTCTGGACAACGCAACATCAATTATTGTGTGAATAGCTTTGATGTCATCCCTCAATCGGAAATAAGAAAAACTTATATTGCATTTCTGGGTGTTCTGGATTTATGAACATCAATATTATTTTTCTTCTGAGGAATGGGTTGTTATATTTTATAGAGGGCTAAGAGGCTACTTGTTTTCCATGCGAATATTAATATTTTTGTGTTCTTTGTAAGAGTTAATAAATATTTACCTCTTATTCGTTGGATTTGTTTTTGTTGAATGGGCCTATAGTTTTGGGTCGATCATAATTTGCATGGTCACTTAATCTTCATTTAACGAATTCAGGAACTTTGAAACTCACATGTAAACATTGTATTTTGTAATGATTCCCTCAAAGTCTCTTTCGTCACGGAACATAAACAACATTCATGTAAATACAACCATTGGTGTTGGACAGTGATAAAAACATAGTCCATGTTATGCTATCCAATATTTTGGCGTCTTATCGTTTACCCGTGTCCAGGCATGCCCTTATCGTTTTAACGAAATCTCCGAATATCAGTATCAAATCTGACCATTCATGGTCTCAAATTATTCATGTGATATCAGACATTAATACCAAATCCACATATGAAGATGTAGATATTCGAAATTGCTGGTATAATGTGTTGTAAAAACGACCAGGTTTTGAACCCATCCCCGTAAACATTACCTCTACTCCGCTCAATGCTCAGGTTTCTATACACGAGACCCAATGTGACCTTTGACCTCAAGGGCCAACGAGAATGCGCTCCCACGCACACATTTTTTTTACTCTCAAAATTATGTTATTGTTTATTATGGTTAGTCTACTCAAAACGCCCCGTGATAACTATTAGGTGTAGTTGTTTGTACATTTATCGTATTTCACTTATGTTGTATTAGATTTACCGAACAACACAAGCATTATGTAGAATCAAAAACTTTAATTTCAACATATATTATTAAGCCATACTGAACTTTAATTCTATTTTTTAGTCCAATTTATAACACGTAGGCCTCGATTCCTAAACTATGTAACAGATGTTTTTAACCCCTCCCATTATGAGCGAATAAGTTCATATTTGTATCCTGATATGCTATTTTGTCTTTCTTTAATTAATCCTTATCATCATATTACATTTTCATATGAATTTTATTTAAATCAATGTTACATTATTGATATTACATTTAAAATAAAGTGAAACCCAAGGAGCTAGGAGCTCACCAATGATTGTTGTGCATTTTGATACCCATGCATGAACAAAGTTGGTGTAACTGTGAGATCTGAGACTCTAGAACCTTACGAGTCTGCAACTGTAGACCAGAAAGGCTACTTGACATATGACCCCGTTCAACCTCCAAGTTCAATATCTGAATTCGGTAGCACTGGAAGAAAGGATAACGAAAAATGGTATTTTTAAATCAATATAAATTATGTGACCAGATGATTACAAAACGTGACCAAAAATTTATAAAAATCGCCAAAGGTAGCCTATGTATGAGAGTTAGGGAAGTTTCGATATTCTGATATTCTGCAATTGCCTGAAAAACTAAAGAAAGCAAAAACATTGTAGGGCCTATTGTCTGGCCTTAGTAACAGTTATAATTGCCTTTTATTTCTGTTTTGCTCTGTTTTTCACAGGGACCTATAAATTGTAGCCGCTTTATGTTTGTTAGTGAGAAACGGTAAGGATATTCATGTACGAAATAACATTGTTTCTCACATTGTTATGGCGCATGCCTATGTTATGTTGTATTATTATAAGATAACAGCTTTAAACAGACAGATTAGCAGTTCGTAAACTCTAAAAGAAGCTGATTTAATTGCAATTGAAAGTAGTTTGAATTTCGATTTAGATAAATAAGTTTTAATTGTGGTTATTATGGTATTATTGTCAATTTGTCTCTTCACTTGAATGGGAGATTTGGTCACTAATAAGCCGTTCCTTTCTTGTGAAATTCTTATGTAACTTTCTAGAAACGATAAGGAAGATAATTTACTATTTTGCTCTGAGATCCTCTTTTTTAACATAGTTTGTAGTATTTGTATACGCCCATTGCTTGAAAAGGGAAATGTGTTTGCTAGATCAACAGTGCAATGTGCAAAGTAGTGGGGTTAGGTTGGTTAATCATTGAAGATGGAGCCACCCAGTGATTGGCATATAGAATAGAATTCCGTGCAAGAACCATTGCGAGAAAGCATGTTGGGACACTTGAATTGAATGTGTTAATTGTTTTGCAAGATGTGTTGAAGTCACGAATTTACCGCACATTTTGCGCGAGCTCTTTTTATGGAAAACAATCGTTATATGTCATTTTTCATTTCAGTGATGTCAATGAACATGTCAGGGGGAAAAAAATCGATTTGCTGCATGATTAATGCGTCTCAGTCATAGTCAAGCTAATTTACAATCTCCCAGATGCCATTCTTTTTACTTCGACATACATATTTCGAAGAGAAATGGTAGTCTTTCTTATTTTATAAAGCGCATATTGAAGACATCAGTCTTTTGATTCATCCCGCAACCTCGCTTTTTTCGCGACCCGAATCCCTTTGCAGCCACCATAAAATGACATCGGCCATGTTGTCGAAACTTCTCCTAGCAGACGATATGGAGCCGACACAAACGCATCACGTAAATCACCAACAACCTTCTCCCATTCGTTTGAATTTGTGTTGGTACTGGACGAAACAGGACACAGAAACTGGTGTTACTTATACTTTATAGCGATTGCCCACTAAAGGCGCAATTTGTTCGATTATTGGGCCAACGTGAGTATAATCAGACATAGTTAGTACCCTCTTTATGAAGCATCCGAGGAATTCCGAGCTTATCTTCTAAGCATGCGTCCAAGAAGCCAATCACCCACTTGAGAATGACACAGTCCTGTGCATGATACCCATCAGGGGAACAAAATGTCGCCTGTCAAATGCACTAAAACTCCGTGCTCAGTGTAAACTTTCTCTAATTCACCGACGGGTTTGTTTGATAGTTCTCGTATAAATGTTTTGGCCTGATATTTTGATGTTGGTCTATTAGTCTGATAATAGTAAGATAAGAAAGGATGCAGTTAAAGGCACATACGCTCCTCCAAAAAAATCGTGCATTACTGACAACTTAATATAGGAATTAATAAAAGAGTCTTGTCTCATTACTTGTCATGATATTTTAAACTGGAAAACTGCTCCCTATCAGTGAACTTAAATAAGTATAAACATTATTTTCACATAGGATTGTCTACATTATTATCGCACTCATTCTAAAGTTCAGATTGTATTATAATTGTATGAGCTTTGATGCAGGTCTGTATTCCATAGTAGCCTACTTAAATACTTTGACATCCACTTAGTTCTCTCTTTTTATTCTTTAGAGAGTAGCTAAAATGTCCTTTTAAAAACTTCGATGATTTTACTCCTTTTGGTTAATATAAAATTAATGTTCAGAGATACAAAATGCAAAGCTTATAGATTTAGCCTTTCAGTGTAAGTTATACCAGTATGAATTATGGGAGGGGTGGATAAAGTCTGCTCCCTGAACTAACCTGGACTAACTGTTTGGAATTAATTTATTAAGTAGGGAGCATTTTGCGTCCATTAGCTCTATTTGATTTACATTCGGCAACCTCAAACTCTGGGGCGGAATTTTTGCGATCGAGTGTGGCTGGTCTGAAGAGCAAGTTTACAGAAGATTGTAATTTATTGGTTGCTTCATGCACCTTGAAATCGACTTCAAAACGAAATGCGATTTCAGAGAAAGAAATAATCCCCTGACCTCACCAAGCTCCATCACCACATTAGAGAAAATGTGAAGATCACAGCTGAAAACCTTCGATTATTATAGCAATTAATTTCATTTGGGCATTCATTTGAAGGTAACAAATAAGTTCGAAGCAATTTTCTTTATTATCTTTTACTTAGCAATTGTTTACTACCCTATTG
This sequence comes from Strongylocentrotus droebachiensis, assembly GCA_035222895.1. NCBI lineage: Eukaryota > Metazoa > Echinodermata > Echinoidea > Camarodonta > Strongylocentrotidae > Strongylocentrotus > Strongylocentrotus droebachiensis. The sequence goes on along the minus strand of JAVYIG010002634.1, from coordinate 148,238 downwards.
AATATTGGGTAGTATAACAATTGCTAAGTAACAGTTTTTTTTTTTTCAATAGTTTTTTTGTAAGTGATTCCAAGCACACACTAACAAACACCCACACCCCACCCCACACATATTCGTTTCGTATTTCTCGACTTTCAAGTAAGACACAAATTCACCTGCCTCCGAACAAAGGCTTAAGCAACTTTTGCATTTTCATATTTTGTCTACCAAATAGAATGTCTTTCACTATCAAAAACACTGGGAGAAAGCGGATGAAAACTGGTCCTATGTAAAATGTAATCCCTAAAAGAGATGTCCATTTTTATGGTTATTATTTGCATTTTTCTGTCATAGATGTGTGCATTGGGAAAAAATTGTTTGGGGTAGTACAGTGTAGTGTTGTTCATCTTCTTTCTACTTTGTTATTCTTATGTTGTTCCTTTTCTTCAAAGCAGACAAATAAAGTGGCATTATGGATATATTTTTCCCATATTTAATACCCAGACGCTCATATCCAGCGTCACGAACTACGTCATCATTTTGTAGGGTGACGAAGTGAGCGTTCAAGGCACAAATTTTGAATGGCGAATGATTTTTTCCGACTGCCACACACGACTGTTTACCTTTACTCTGTAGTAATCTGGAAAACATGTGAATATGTTATATTAATTAAATATGGCTTCATGGAGAGTGAGATAGAGAGACAGAGTGAGAGCGTAAGGAGGTGTGATAAGGAGAAAGAGAGTGAGGAAAAAAAAGCGAGAGTTGAATGCCTGTGACCGTCAAGTTCCCGAGAGAATGACGAACCAAGGCGATCAGTTGCGTAGATTACTTCCGATGTTCTAGTCTGGAAGTCATTCAAGAATAAGAAATTGAAAAGGGAAATGTAAAATACAGCTGTTATTTACCTACATAGGGAAAGGCCAGGAAGGGATACGCTTAAATATTATGCATGAACTTCATGAAGTGTTTTGAATTGCACGGACAAAATGTACTGTTTCAATAAATGAAAATGAATAAATGTTGTTGGTCCTTTGTTGGAAGGGGAGGGGTTGAACATTCAGCATGTGTCTTAAAAATTTATTGCAAGGTACATGTATTTTACCAATCAGCACATTTACAAGGCCATCAGCCAAACAATGAAATAAAATTGTCAAATGGTTTCTGTATAAAGTACAGATAAGAGCAACTGGCCTGGGTCTAGTAACAGAGATCCTCGTTAAATTTATCTAGCCAATTACAATCACGCACGCTAAGTTTACATCTACTAATGATATTGATAAATTGCTTCATTTGACAAATCTTACAGGGTATCATTATCCTACCATCCGTTCGATACGTTCGTTGATTCTATCGTCATGATCACTGAAAACTTGACACTTGTTCTTTCATAATAACAGGAGTTTAGAGAAACTCGGATTTCAGATTTCCCATTTTGAAGTCAGCGCCTTAGTTGGCGTAATCATGGCGCTTGTTTCCCCATTAACGACAGTATCCTGGAGAGTTTTCTGCATCTTTTCGGTCAAATTAATGTGTTATTTCGGATGAAACTTTAAACTGTTTTGATTTGCCGTTAGTTGGTGTGGTTTTCAAATGTATTATTGTTTAAATTTACCTCAGACAGATCGTTAGGACTGTTCTGATCTCGCATAAGCGTAATTGGATTGTTATTGGATTGTTTCATATGCGTTCATTTCCTCAAACTAAATCCTAGAAGTCTGTTTTGATCAAATTTGACTGATTTTCATGCAAAGAAAAGCATAGATCCCGTCTCGGGTCATTTACAAAAGGTCATCTATCAATAACCCCAAGGTCGTCCTAAAACCACATGACTCATGATTGAAATATTTCACAGCTATATCGCTGTTTTCGGGGAAAATGAGACCAAATACCAGAAATGACAGGACAATTTTAAATGGGGTACGTAGGGTTTGATCTGCATTGCGAAAAATTTGAGGCCATGCAGCGGCATAACTTTCACTCTTCGACATAATTCGTCATGTTGGCCCGTAGCCTTAATCTCAATGAATTGATTCCCCTCATTAAGTCCGACATTTCACCCTCCAAAATGATGGGGATACCTCGGGGGTAAATTCTCAACAACCGTACTTGTAACTAACCATCCCCTATGGCCACATGCTTATTGGGATGCTTATTGGACTCTAAGTATGATAAATTGAGCGGCTTCTTTGAGTTTGAGAGAGAACAAGGCCGATTTCAGAGTCAACGTCTGATCTGGTCAAGAGTCTCAAGTCTAGTTTGAGAACTCGAATTTTGTTCATAACTTGAAGCTAATGGAATGTACATGTTTCAGTCACCAAGTCGTGCATTACGGTATGAGAAGAAAAATAACCAACAAATCTAACCTTTGTATTTTAAGTCTGTTTGGCTTTCGTTTAGTTTACGATGAAAGGGTCGAAGCACATAGATTTGTATTGCTTTTTGACTGTTTTTAATCGGAAAATATGAAGAAATCTGTTTTTCCGATATAAGTTTCCCTTTCACACAAGTAAACTTGATGTTAGATAGCGTATAAACAAGATAACGGGGCCAAGTACATTGTTAATATTTTTTTGAAAGCAGGCAGGAGTAAAGGTATTTCCTTATGTGAGTACAACAAAAATAATTTGTTCGAAGATCTGAGTACAAAACGTGACAACAGAGAAGGTATTATTACAATTTTCAAATTCAGCTCACATTATAGTTTTGTACATGCTCGCTTTATTTGGAAACGTATTATTTAAATTTGCCAAAGTTTCAAATGTATGTGGGACTCCAGAGTTATAGGTAGAATACTGCAAATTTTGGTTAAATAGGTGGTTTTTTTTAGCTGTTAACATTGAGAAGTAGCAACTTGTTATGAATAAGTTGGAGGACCTTCGTGGTCTTGGCATCATTGGACAAAGCTTGCATGAAAACTGAAGGGGTGTGATGTTCTTGCTCCGCGCTCACGTAGGCAACAAACACCCTGAGAAGCAAGCGAGAAAGGAAGGAGAGGCAAGTCAATATGGTGTGCATGGTAAGTGGATCAAATGCCGTCAGCCATTGTACAGTCAACAATCTCAGTTTCCATCTCCCAAGTTCAATCGCGTTCACACATCCACTCTCCAAGCTTTCAATTTTGCATTCGAATGTTAGGGACAATCGTGTTTAATTCAGTCTTCATAATGTTCAAAAGTATGGTTGCTTAGGCGATCGGGCCGTCGTCCATAATCCTGTAAATATAAATCTATACGTCCAGTTATGATGTATATATATTTTTAATATATTTTTCGATTTTTAAACTTTCACCCATTCATTTTGAAAGCAAGACTCTCAGTAGATACATTTCGATAAGAATTAATTTGTGTAATATCAATCATTTACAAAGAAACCCTATTTCAAAAACATTATCTTTGAATATACTGATTCAGATTATACAGCTATGATGCCAGAAGAGTCCTCGTGAAAAAAATATAATGGGGGTCATTGCCCTCGGATGAAGATGGTGAATGGAGGAGAAGAGGGATAACTCCTGGAAGTAAAGCCGTCATATTTATGTATCTGGGTTTCCCATCACTGAGCTAAGAAAAGACGCAACTGCTGTTGTCAGTCAAGCCACAAGCAGGAGAAAAAAATCCGCCGCTGTTTATTCTGCCCGCTATGCTCCATCTCCAAAGCCTTGGTGTCTTGCTTGGTTATAAAAAAAAATGGAAAGTGGGAGCTAACAGATCGCAATTGTTGTGGTTTGTTGCTGTTTTCTGGTTAAAAATGAGTCACGATGTCTTTATAGTTGGTTTCATATCTGCTTTGCATCTTGCGTGGGTGATAGTCGAGTGTGGGTGAGGGCGGATTGTGAGTGTGCGTAAGGTCGTGTGTGTTTTTTGGATGTGTATGTGAGTGAGGGTAAAAGCTAGACACAATTGGGGGAACACTTTTAATTGTTCAATGATTTGTTAATCATGTTAAAATTATTCTAGTTTCTTGGTCGAAGTTACGTGCGACTGTGTCTTGAAGCTATGCATTGCCCAACGTTCGAAATCATCTCGTTTAATATCAGGTGACTAGCTGTTGGCCAGATTAGCCTGCTATCTACTAAGGATTTCACGGATGAAGAGCTGCGCGAACTGGCCCGCGAAATCTGTCGGGTCAACCTGGTCGAAAGAACTCGATACCAAGAATATGCGAGTAGACAGCAGTACCAGAGGGCATGATTTATGAGAAACCATCCTTCATATTCCTCCTTCAAATGTTTTGCTTCCACATATATATCATTCTCCCTGTCCCCTTACCATATCTATCCTTATGTTTCTCGTACCAAGTTTGTTTTTCTGTGAAAAGTCCAAAAGTCCAATTCAATTCATGTGTGTTCGTCTTTCTTTTGCATGTTGTTCTTTGTGTACGATCCGTTTCCTTTACGCACTCTATCACTTTTAGATTTATTAATTATCCAATGATCATAGCGCATTTATAATTTCATTAGTCTGTTCTTTTTGTGGTAGTATTGCTTTACTAGCAGGCGTTAACCAACAGTCTGTTTCCTCAAATCTTCATTCTTTTCAATAGTTCCTCAACGATCTTGTTTTAAAATGTAAACATCACATTCTTTTCTTGTATTTAGCGTCTATTTTAGTATTTATTGATAACCCCATACTTTTTATATTGCAAATGTATTTAATATTATTTCTTACTATCCTATTTCCTATTTCTTATTTCTTATTATGTACATCATTACTGTACCACTATCTTCTTCTTTTTTTTGTCTCTTGTGTCTCATTCTTTCTTCCAAGTCGGTTTTAATAAGCCTATCTGTCTGTTTATGTAGTCCTGCCCATCATGCTTCAGGTTTGTTTCTTACCCGCTGGTAAATCCATGCATTCACCATAGCCTATGCTTAATGGAGGTACATGATGTACCAGAGACGTGCCATGTATCTCTGGTTCTACAAAACACTCTTTCCTTCTTTCTTTTTATAGGCCCTCTCGGGTCAAGGTGTTCCCCCGTAGTCCAGGGAACCTAAATGACCCTAACCTGAGCTTGTCATCTAGGGTTCTCCTTCGAGGGGTCTACTCCGAGGAGGCCATGGAGGAGTTTTCCATTATGGAATAGCTCAAGACTCGTCGGCTACTGGGAATGGGTAGATTGTGGTATTTCACTATTTTGATCCATCCATCAATCTTGCTCAAGATGATCGCGATAAGAAATCCTCGACTGCCTTTTATTACGACTCGAATCCCGAATTTCAAATTTTACATAAATAGAATTATTGTCAGAGTAAATCAGAACAAGTTATGTTCTCAAAAACGTGCACAATAAACTTTGAAAATCATAACCTATGCCGATGCCTCGAAACGCTTTTAATGATTTAAAACAAATTTGAAGTCATTCCTTCATTTAATAGACCTGAGGCGCATATATTATCTTTGTACTGAAAGCATGTTTAGGAGGAATATAAGTAATAACGGTCGATATACACTCAAATACGCTTTTTTATTTTCATTAATATATATACCTGTGCATTTAATTATATGCCGTAGAAATTATGTTCAGATTATGTTATATACGACATTGCAATATTCGCATATTTCAATAGGTGTTGAAATCGCCTAATGTTGAGTATTTGAAAAGTCCTTTCGACCGTGTTGTAAGTCAAGTCATCCCGTTATACAAACAAAATCAAACATAGTATTTAGCTTTGTCATCACATAAACATAGTGTGAAACAAGAAGATAGAATAAGAAAAGAAGACGGAAGCGAAAAAAAGAATAAAGGGGAAATACAGTCAATATGAACTCGAATTGATTTTATAGGTCGATTGCATAAAATGGTATGCTTATCTTGAAGACTGTCTTGATGTAGGTACAGTGCAAGAGAAGGGGAGGGGCGTGAGACAGGCAAGGGTCGGTTCTTACAGATGTTCGGACGCCATGAGGTTTTTCATTCAGTGAAATCAACTGGGCTGTTCGGGTGCTTTCATCACATTTAGAATTGCCGACCACCAAAGCAAGAGTGGGTTACAAGGTGAAATTTACCAGACAAACTCGATTAAAGCAATTATAGAATTCTAGCATCAGGAATAGACTCAGAAAATGCACGAATAGGATTATGCATGTAGTTTACCTCGACAATAGACTTTCACTTTAGACGGTTTCATAACTCAAACACCCATAGTGGTATCTCATTATAAAAACAGTTAATTCCGTTTTTTCACAAGTAACTGTTTCTCATTTATTAAAGAATATTGTATTTATAGAAGGTAATCTTGAGAATCACATGTCTTTAGTTTCGAATGAATAAAACGTAATTACTGACATTTTCAGTCGCAGGTCTGCTTGTTGTTGGTAATGTCGACACAGGTTTTTGTGTCTAGACATTTGCAACTCACCCATAGAAGAATTACAAAAAGATGCCTAAATGTAGGCATATAGGCGTATATTTTCTTTCTTTTAAATCTCATAAGACGGCAAATTATATTTTGGTATAAGCGTTTTCCAATTTCTACATGAGGATCGCTATAATGCATCCTTCGGAATGCGTCCAGTGCATGAATCTGGGGACGATGACCATATAATAATTTTGAGTAGCATCGTGCATCCGATATGGCCACCGTATTTCTTCTGATGTGTTTCGCTAGATATGTTGGATCCCCGCCCACTTGTTGGTAGCATCTCTCTTCCTCTGATCGCCTTTGACAGGCAATCCATGACATGACATGTTCTTGAAGTTCACCAAGACGAGACGAGTAGAATGGAAATGTTAAAGGTATCAAAGGAGACACTTCTCCCTTCTCAAGGTATACATGTCATTTCGTCTCCTAGGAACAATACCTGTCAAAGGGAGAACATTCTCTTAATCGCTGACGTAAATCATGATTTCAATAAGTTACGTTACTTGGAGTTCATCGAAAAATATGAATAGTATCCACTCGCATGTCGTGTTAACATTTTACCTTTGTTTTTACGTGTTATATAGGGAAGTCACATTGATTTCTTGACTGTTAAAACGTCGCTGTTTTCACGAAGTGACGGTAGTGAAAAACAATTGCATTCACTTTGCGTTACGATGTTCCTCACTACCGTCACTTCGTGAAAACAAGGACGAAAATAGTCTTTACTTTATCTTTTTCATTGTATACCATTTTGTTCTATCTCGAGAGTCTAAAAACGGACAGCAGACATCAATGGATCTCATTTGCATGTCTGACCCGTTACACTGCCATTTTAGCCAGCAAAAATACGAAGAGTCATATGCGTTTTACAATTCCTGCTTTCATAAAGATCCAATGCTCTCACCATTTATTGAAAATGAATAGTTGTTGACTTTCTTTTAACCATACGCTGACTCAATCACTCACATGCAGTAAATTCCTGTACATATAACCAAAGGGAAGAAGTATATTATCACTCGCTTAGACTTTAAAGGTAAAGACCAGTAATGGTCATGCGATTGCATTGTGAAAGAAACGTTGTGGAATCGATCAGAAAAGGTTGATCATCTAGCATCTAGCATCTGCAAGGTTCTGGAATCATCAAAATGATAAGAAATTTGGCCCATTCTTCGTAAAGTTACAAGCACTATACACAGAAAGATGTATATGGGACTACCCTATCTCTCTCACCAGACCATGAGAGAAATAAATTTACCAAATATATGAATTAGTAGGCGGTTTCCCGGCAAATTTTTTATCATCATGTATTAGTCAAAACATATTCTTTCACATGATTGGTAATGAGAGCTTCCATTTCATTTTTTGAAATTGGGGCGTTGCCAATACTGGTCTTTACCTTTAATGATATAACATTGTAACAATAGTTTGAAAATTCCCTGACATGCTGGTTCCATTAAGGGGCCGGGACAAGCAATTTTTCCAGATGCCATGTTTGTGAAGTGTACCGACGGAAGACATGGCGTAAGAATTGAGCAGCATTGCTATAGATTCAATGCAGGATCAATGACTTTACCATACAATATGACCTTAGATAGGCGGCAATGGTTTTGTATGTCTTTTTGCGATATTTTGTCTTTTGCATTTTCAAATACCGTATTATCGTAGCTAATCCTATATTAGAGAAAACAAGGCGATTCTTCTTGTTTTTAATATAATTATGTACACTATACTCTAACATCAGTGAAAGCAGTGGGCCTGATTTTGGGGGCAACCGCTACTCTAAACGAGCTCTGTGAGAAGGTGTTGTTGTCGCTAAATATATACGTGTATACGTGTAGTTAAGAAATTTGAAAAATTATGTTGATGATAGTTCAAACATAAACAGAGACAACAAGTTATTTTCTCATATCTAATCTCTTGAATGACCACTGGGGAATGCAGTAGTGATGTATCATCGAAATGTGATTTTGTATCTTTGTTTATTTTGTGGTATATGCCTGATCAAAGACCAATTGAATACTCATAGACTCACGCTCTCTCTCTCTCTCTTTGGTATTCAACCGCGGCTGTAGTGAAAGTGTTTTTGTAGTTGAAAATTCATCTGTTTTAATAGTCCCGTGTCAGTTGCAATAACACTTTCCCATGCCGCCAAAAACAAATAAGCCAGCCTCACACTTTGAGGTATATTACTGAGTTTTTCTTTTGTTTCCTCAGTGAATTGAGTTAACCTAATTCACCTCGATAAAGGACCCGACCATTTTAAAATGAAATCATAAAATGCTTTTATCCGTTAAAAGCGTTAATAGGAAGCGGTGTTTATGGAGCCAGGACGAACTCTTCGTGTTTTCTATGCCACTGAGAGAAAACTTATTTACTAGATTGCAAACAACTGCTTTTTATTGTATAAGTTTTACAAACATTCTGGTCCAACGATTTAGTCAAATTCAGCCTCGCGTTCATGTGTCATTGAATAACAATATGAAAGAGACTTGCCTTTCTAAACTCCGAATCGGTTTGTACCGGTTTAGCCTGCGTAAAAGAATGCTCTAGGTGTAAACATAAAGAATAAAACATGATGACCTTGACAAAAGATAATCAATCTCCATGAAGACAACATGTTGCTGGACTGACAGACTTACATTCCTTGACGTTTCAAACCTCTTTTTTGTTTGGTTCCATTTAGGACAGCATCACCCTACGTAGAATCTACCAACGGACCAAAATCTACCAACGGATCAGCATCAAGTGAAAGATGGCGGACAGTATCATGACAGGGTAACGAGTGATTAAACGACGACATCCCCGCCGTACGACCCAAGAACTCCGTCCACCGCCACGCAACATCCACTCCCCATCATCGTTCTCATCCAGGGGTCCGAAAAATGATGATTCATGAGTTATATGTAAAAGGCAAGTTGACAAACAAGTAAAAATTACGACGCCCGTTCCTATCTGGAGGTATAAATCTCGCCCTTGATCGTGGGACAGACAACCCTGCATGTGCTACGGTGATAAAATTAACTGCGAGGTAAACTCTGCTGGAATAACATACTCGTGAGAGATTGGGAGAGTAACAGGGTGACATTGATGTCTTCTTGACGCATCCGACCTGTCAGGGTGTGGCCATTGGTCGACTCTCAAAGACGATAGATCAATCTGATGTTACCTAATGCAGGTGTACAGTGGACTCAGTAAAAGGGGCTAGGCATAGGTTTTGAAAAACGACAGACAAAAAAGGTCCTCACTATTTTAAGGTGCCTTGTCATGCTCGTGTTTAGAACATTTTGAAAGGGTCACAACACCACAATATAAGGGGACACTTATGAATGTAGCCTTTATATTATACTTAATAAGATTGTTCTTTTATTTCATGTTTTAAAGCTAACATAACTAAATGACAAATAATTATGCCTGTCTGGATTAAACAAACGCCCTACTTCATAGATCGGTATAGTTTGTGAATGATCGGTTTCAAAGGTCGGCCTCGTATATCCTTGATGAAAGTCATAGGACATACAAAGTCCTTTGCTTCATTTATCGCTATAGCAATATAGACATTATGTCCGTCGCACATGAAGTGTCATTTAAATGACATTATTACCCGCGCTAAACACATCTATAGATCCAACCTGTCCAATGATTGCATGTGGCAATAGTTAAAGGGCAGTTTTTGTACTGGTCACTTGTAGATCACTTGTTATACATGTCATTCTCGTATGCCGCGTCAGAGACCGCTCAGGTCGACAGTCGCTGACGCAATAATACGTCAAAAATGACGCATCATGTGTTACAGGTATTGCATGGATTCGTTTGCTCTTGCGCTATTTTCTTCTTCATTATTGCGCCCTGCGTCAGATCATGACGAGGAGGAGGTTTGAGGTTCACCCCCGGTTGCATATTAGTGACAAAACATGAGCGTAAGTGAGCGTACATGATGGCATCTGCTCTACGATGTCAACCTGCTTGCTTGGCATGTATTTCCTGGTAACGTGTTATTATAAGAAATGTGATATTGTTATGAATATGTTCGTATGTCACAGAGAGCATATATCACGGGAGACAGACTGGGTATATACATGAGTAATATTATTCAGTCAGAGATCACGTTTCTGCCCCGCTGTTCTCATTCTGACAGCATTAAAATGAAGTGCCATGATGAAAACTGTGGGGAGGTATTATCCGGCTACCCTATATGAGGGGGACGAATGTTCTACCCCTACCCTCCTTCTACTTCTCCCGTGCACTTTTGTAACCCATGCTACAGATGAATATGTCCCTCCCCCCCCCCCCCATCTTGCTCGCCCTCTTTCTTTCTCAACACAGTGCAATTACACCGTCTTTTCCCACTCACATTCACCCTCTCTCGATAACGATTATGAGAGGGATTAAGGGTGAAAAATATTTTGAATGTTATTTATGGGAGAGTTATTCATTCGAACATAGTTTATTCCTATTATCATTCTCTATTCTACATGATCTGAGAGCATTGAATGAAAGTAAGCATGTATGAATAGTTAGTGAGGATAAGGTTTTATCGCTATTACCCCCATTATTCTCGAAAAACCACTTGTTCACTTCCGAGACATAATGTGCTGATCCACCATCTTCAAACTTCGTGTACGCCTCGAAAATGCGGGCTAAGATCGACAAATACAAATAACGCATTGCTATCACAGTTGTTCTTTTAAAAGTATTGCACCTCTCCGACCTAAACTTTTTTCTCTATTCCCATAGTAATAGTGACCATACGTATATCTCAACAAGTCCCCAAGCTTGTACAAATCACACAAAGACTATTTACTCGTAATTTCCTTTCATGTTTTCTCTTCGTAAAACGGCACCGTCTAATCTACCCTAGGCAATATTTGATCTGCTGTTGCTGCCAGTTAAGCACTACTCCAAATCCATGGATTTTTTAATAGTTCCCGATGCTCTGTAATGGAAAATGGTCCTTAATCCATCCGTTTTTCTCTAACGTGAACATACCTTGGGTCATTTTGTTTTCAAAGTTGCACGAAAATGAGAGAAAAACTTCGAAACCGTTGTTATAGTGAAAGCTTCGTGTAGGCTACTACTAGGCCCTGCTTTTTTGCTGATTAATAGGGATGATGACGACTATTATACGATAACTCCATTGTACCTGTTTTGATGGAGAACAAAGTAAAAGAAATTATTGAATTTGATAATTGAGTAATTGAGTTTCCAACAAGCGTAGCCTTTTGATCTCCCTAACGTGATTTTTAAAAAACGCGAAAAACATGGATTGATCAATCTTCAACGACTTTTTCAACTTTCGTGTACCTTTGTTTCGAATTCTTCTCCTTTGACAAAAATCAATGTGATATCAGGGTAAACTGATGTTCAGTGTGATTACATTTGCTGTATTAAACTACAATATCATGAGGTTGACATTGACAATGGTTATTGTCAAACTGTGCATGCAAAGACCACCCGTATCTGTTTCAACAGTTGAATTCTGCGTAGTGTTTTAAAAACCACCATTTTCACGTTGATTTAGAAGCATTTGTTCAAGCTGTAATGAAATATACGAGCACGGTTCAATTATTTGACTACGAAGTCCATTAGGTTTTTATACCTAACAGTAAACTGAAAGGTCAAGAAGGTGTCTTTGTTCAAAATGGCGCCCCTTTTTACAGGCTGAGATCGTTGATGGTGGTGGTGGTGGTGGTTGGTTTGGCCAATGAACACACATACTAATCCGTCTATCATTTGGTATTCCGCCTTTTGGGAAGACCTTGCAAAGTAGAATGTTGATGCGACATTTACAAAAAGATGGTTTGGTGGTCAAACGCAGCATTTTAAACACCATGTCAAATTGTTTCTATTATTAAAATGATGCATCTTTACGTCTAGCATGTTGGTACTTCTTGTAAAATCAACCTAGCTATTGACGACAAAATATGTCACAGTTTCAACTGTTTTAGAATTTTGACGCATTCCTCTGTAAACCCCATAACATTTGAAAAGATTGAGGGAGGGAGCTGGATATGCTGTTAAAACGTAAACACTCCTATCATATTTTTAACAGCGGGTTCTGTTTAGAATTTAATCAGATAAACCGACTTGTTTTCACCAAGACTTCATTGAAAATAACCGTTTGAATACCCAAAGGCCTCTCGGAATCTATAATAATTTTGCAAGACCTTGTTTTGAAACGCACATATTTTTTTTTTTCTCTCTGTGCCTGTCTCCCTTTTCTCTTTTAGCTTACATCATCACATTGAATTGATTCTAGATAATGATCATCGGAGTTGATATTTTATGGAATTCATGATTAGTAAGCGATTGGAAGATGAAAGAAACTAAAACGGTATCGTAAGGGGACTCCTCTCTATTTCTAAAGTTGGAAATTCACTGCAAACCGCCATGACAAATAGGATCGTTGAAAGGCGACGAAGTGACTATGTCAGCACCAGCTTATTACTTTTAGAGCAGATCACAAAGGTCCCCCCGTAGATGCTTTCTTCTGTTTGACGTGCGATTTTGGGATTGATAAATGCTAGCTCGGTATCACGTATTCGCCCTTCGAGAATACATTAAAATTACAGCGAATGGTGTTTATTCCACGCTTGCAACTGCTCGTGAATCTATTCATGTTAAGTCAATTAAATCGATAAATCGAAGAGTATACATTAATAAAATATGCATCCAAATGTATGTATTTGTGTGCTTTTGTATTCGGGATACGATAGTATAGCATTACGTGTAAAAAGAACGGCGGCGCCACATTCCACAAAGCAGTGCACACATAGGGATATAGATGCGATGTATTTCCAGATACGTGGAATTGCATTGTATTCTCATAAGTAGTATATAATGTATACACACGGAGATATGTATTTCAGATGCGTGTACTTTTAAGTCTTTTTCAAGAACAGTCATCAACGTATATAATCCATATGATGATACTGCTTCCGTATCCATCAGTTAAAACGTGTTCGCATACATATTCGTCTACATTATCATGACTATACTATAAAGTAGAAACGATACAAGACGTACACACAAAGACACAAACTTATATGATGTTGACAGGCATGTATGTTTGGGAGACCTGTAAACAAAACAGGAGATAAAATGCCGTTTATTGGCAGCTTTATGGTCGATTTTATTCCACTCTTAATTCGGGATGCATTTTCACACCCCCTCGTTGGCATGGTGATGGATGTGAATGTTCAAAGAAGAGGGAAAAGATGAAATACGAGGTGGAGTGTGGAGAGTTTAGAATCTCCGTGACCTTATACGAAGTCACACTTAAATTGAAAATGCATGGTGATAATGTTGTTTAGTCGGGATTATCTTAATTTTGACGATGTACTTTCGTAGGAGATGTGACAAATTGTGGAATTACCATCTCCTTACTATTCATTTGATTAACTTTTTGCGATGCTTTTAGAAAAACATATATTTCTTGAATGTTAGTCAAAAGAAAATTGGGGGCCAGTCACCACGAAATGAGTCCAGTGTCGCATTAGGCTCAATCGTAGTAATAGCGATGTATAGTGTGTATGTACTGAAAATTGACCCACCTACCACATTTAAGATTTTTCCAAAAATCGACTTATTAATGTCTTGTAGTTTATGTCCCCAGAGCTTAGGTCACGAAAATATCTCCTTCTAACATTTTTTGGCAAATAATATAGGCTATGTAATCTGAAATTATCACGAAAATGATGCATTTTTCAAAACTGGGTAATCCCATTGTTTATAAAGTCCAATTAGGTTTTTGTTCATATTTCTGGATATAATTTATCAATTTTAATGTGTGACCCCTTAATTTAAAGCTTACTTAATGTAGATTCATATAATACTTAAAAACAGGAATAAAAATTTTGACCAACTGGACTCATTTCGTGGTGACAGGCCCCATTTATTTCCTTTCAATTTTTTCCTTCCATTAATTCTGTTACATAACTGTGAAATGATGCCCATATTTAGAATAGATGAAGGATAAAACAGAAGATAACGTGTCATGCCTTGTAATAGCATCAAGCTTGACTGAATGTAAGAAAGAAACCATTTATAAACAGAAACTAACAACATGCTTATCTATTTGATGTGATTAATGAGCAGTGGAAAGGTTTCCATCCCATAAATAACTAGACATTTTGATGATATTATGCAGCCCTACAGTTCTTGATAACATTAACTTTCATCGTTAGTAAGGTAATACGACAGCATCATGGTCATGATATGTGAAGTTAGAAGCAAGACCTCATAAGGCGGATTCAGGATTCTTCACACGAGGGGGCACAATTTCAAAAATATATATACAAAAGTACACGGAAGTGACGGAACACAAATTTACTCATGAAATATGCGACGAGTAAATAAGAAGACGGTTTTTTACGTTTTCGTGTTAACTTTAAACTGGAAGGAGGGTCAAAATAAGGGGGAAAATTCCGTGATTATAAAAAGGAAAATGTACACTGAGCTCAAATGGTATCCATGTCATATCTGACATGAAAGACTACTGTGTTGTTGTTTTTTTATTCCTATAATCAGTTGAATTGATACGAACAGAGTAGCTTTCAAATTCAATTAAATTCAAGGTTTTATTTCGAGGAGTACAATGATGCACATGCTGCAGCTAAAAAGCTGAAATGTATGTGTTTACAATGATCGAGGATACATATAGATAGAAAAGAATATCCATTCACAAAACATATCTACATTATCGTACAACGAAACCATGACAGATAAAATACTGGTCTGGTTAAGAAGACAAATAAAACACTGGGTGCAATATCAAAAAGGTGCAATGTATAAAATCCAGGTAAAATCAGCAATTCGCAGAGAGCTGTTTAGGGGCAACATCTAGGTGCACTCACTAAGTGGGGTTCAAAATTATTTAGTTATATGAAACCGGGACAAGAGTTGACGCAGCCATGATGATGATGATCCTACCTCCATCTTTCTAAATATCTCACAATTCTTTAACTCCGGATCTTTCACTGCGTTTCTACTCCATTGGTCTTCTAGGTGGTCAATCAAATACAGGACCCGTCCATCCTGTCTAACAACTGCTATTTTGGTTTATATTGAGTGTTCTTATATAAAGGCATCATCCGGGTTTCGAATAATAATTGATAAAGTCAATCTTCATAAATCTATTTTCGATCTTTCTGAATATCTTACAGTCCTACAGTCTAGACCATTTGTTCGTCACCCCTTGTCATACACAAACATTACAACAACATTATTTCATAATCTGATCATCATCTCTACAGGCAATACAACAGCGTATCAAAATTGCTCTTCAGTTGATTCTTCTTAAGTCTTTTTTATTGTGCTTTTCATAGCTTATCTGCATCTTTACCGCCATTGGCATATTCTAAAAGTCTACGAGGTGGTGGCCAGAGTTCCAAATGTCTTCTGTCTCAACTAGGCTCGTTATCAAGACTTGACATTTATCCCTCTGAGAGTGATAATGGTGGAATTCAAGCAGAAATCTTGACAACAACACTCAGGGAACAATTGTCCACTCTCATCGGGTTGTTTTTGTTATATTAAGGCTTTTTGACATTTTATCTCATTCATAAGGACGATAGGTCAGTTGAGATATCTCTATCACTTGCTATTTTTACCCCCATGCTTTCACTTTAATTCACTTACTTATGATTACTGAAAATATATATGAAACACTATCTCCTTATATCTATTCGCTACCAGCAACTTGTCAATACCTTTAAAAAAATATCTCAATACTCGCCTCATCTGTTAACAACATAGTTGTAAAGCGCATTAAACTTTGCACATGACTGTTTATGGAGAAAAACTAATATTTTTATTATTGATATCATTATCTCCTGTCTTGCAATTGTTTTTGTTACATTCACACTTGTTGACTTGTTTTCTCATTCAAAAGAAGGATAGGTCAGTGTAGGTTAAGATTAAGATATTTTCTATCATTTGTTGTGTTTACCTCTTTTTTCGTAAAATTGAATAAATATTAAATATAACAAATTACGTTTTTTTCTTCTCGTAGTCCTGTGTCTTAGAATATTCACGCCCTTTTTTCACGGTTTCTCTCATATTTTCTCATTCATTAGCTAGGGTTAAGGTTTGTTGTCTTTATCGCATACTATTGCTGAACATTTACTTACTGCATTTATAGAAATTGTCGGTGGTCTCAGTGTTCATTCTTTCTTTGAGATATTTTATCCCATTAAAAAGGATATGTTTGCGAAGATTAAGATATCACTAGAATGATATGCATTTTACAATATGTATACATATTATAGAAGTATATATATATAGTTTTGCTTTATGAATATCAGGAGGTATAAATTTGAGGTTTTGAAGTAGTAATTCTTGAAAGCTTTCCAATGGCCTAAACTTCCCAAAGAGTGGAAAGTGGTGTTCACTTCCAATGCATTTTCGTCACAAGACCTATTCCATTCCCCTACATTGAGCTACCCTGACAGACCTCATAAGTGCACTATATCTGTCAGCAACGCAAAGTGCTACAGGGTGGACCAACCAACTCCAATTTGTCACGTTGTGGACCTCTGTTTTCACCTCCTAAGTGATAAGACACAGAAAAGACCATTAAAGTTACATCAAGAAAGGAGAAGATGTTCTCCAATTGCTGGTTGTCAAAAGAGAAAAGTTTCTGAGTGATCGTTCGATACGTTTATGATATGACAATCTGGTGATGATATTTGTTAAGCATCCAACAAGTGCCTGTGAAAAGATCTGATCTTTTGTCATGATACTAATTTCCCCTTTTCATCTTCAATTTCATTACACTATTCAGGTTTTGTTGCTGCTTCCCTGTTATATGCTAACTCCCACCCACCCCCTCTCTTTCTCTCCATCTCTCCTCAGAAGAACTATGTGGATGTTTAAAAATATAATATTGTTTAAAATAAAACGAACAGTCACCTCAAACCAAAATTTTGGTAGACGCAAGTGCTGTTTCCAATGTGTCAGTCTGATGTACAAAATATAACCAAAGGGAGTGTGTGGGTTATATATGTGTGGATGTGCAGTGTTTTGTATACACACAAACGCACACACTCATAAGTAATTTGGTTTTTGACTTGTTATTTCTATATAGAATACCATTCAAACCTAAATTCTGGCGTAAAAAATCCTTTGTTTTTACTCTTCTTATTTTCGCCCCTTTCGTAGGTACGCCATCTTGTTTGTCGCTGTCGGCGTGAGGTGATGCCACAACAAATCAAGGCAGATTTTCGACAGGTGTACATCGGGGGAAGTTGGGGGTGCCCTAAGCTAACCTAATGGGTCCCTTAGGACCAGATCGACCGCGCCTTTTATAACACAGCTTCATAGAGACCTCGTACACCACAGAGAAATATCGACATTGATAGATATAGACCTGGACATAATTTATGCTTTTGTTTGTACTTCTGCTTATTTTTTCGTTTCTGAGTATGAATGTCACTGGGTACAAGTTCGTCTTTGGTTTGTCCTTTCTGAAACAGTAAGGACATGTTTGTAAGATAAGTAAGATGAATAAGATTTATAAACTATGAAGGTGAGCGCTTTAAATTAATCATGAAAATGCTAGGGACAATATATCAAGTTAATTTTCACCTGTCAAATCCACATGATGTTTGTTTCAATTCAAGGAATCCCTCTCGTTAGGCAATACCGGAAATTGTTTCTCAAAACATCCTTCTTACTGTAGTATTTCTATTTGTTCTTGCTCATAATAATGTACAGATTTTGATCAGTGGTAAACGTCAAGGGGCGATATTCTGAAAACTATGTTAACTTCTATGTTAAATTCTATTTCCCGGAGTTATATACGCCTAAATCGCTATTCTGAAAAACCCTGTTAGGATATGCTTTCTCTTTGTTTAGGTAACGCCCCCCCCCCTTCCCCCCAACATAAAATATATAATGCATTTTACCTACAAATATACCGATATACAATTTTGAAAAGACCACTGAACTATCCATACGTATATGCGCGCTGCATCTAACCGCCAAAAACTCTATTAAACATGGTTTTAAGAATACCGATTATGTTAGCTAAAATACTTAAGATGCTAAAATCGTTTTCAGAATACCACCACAGCTAGTTAAAAGATGATATAGGGATAATACTTATATCGTCAATTATATACATAAATGTAAATAAGAAGAGTGAACATTTCCAGAGACAAGTTTTTTCATTCGTTGGAATGAATATTTTATTTGTATACACTTCTATTTTATAAGCTTTACAAATATTATACAAATATACACTGCCTTGAGAGGTTCTGGTTAAAACTTTGCGCAAGAGGTGACTCCAATAGTACTATTTGCTGAGGGGCGCAGCCCCGAAGCAAATGGTACTTTTGGAGTCGACGAGGCCCATAGTTTAACCAGTACCCCGAATAGAAGGCATGGTATATTTGTTTTATATCCTGCATCAAAAAATTATTAAAAAAAAAAAAAAACATTTTTGGGAAGAAAAAAATTTAGAACAAAAAAAATGTCAATTTGTATCTAAAAAGATTTAAATTATTTTGTTTTCATTAAATAAAGATTTGAAGAAAAAAAAATTGATTCAATTCAACAACAAAAATTACATTTTTTTTTCAACTCCCAAATAGTAAACCAAAATAGTACTCTCATATAGTACTTTCTAAAAATAGGTCAAATATTTCTGGTCATGTGACGAGCTCTCAACCAATCAAAAGCCAACAAATTTTTGATGCAGGATATCAAACTCATTATTACATGAATTGTTTTTAATATGTCTGAATGTGCAAGAGCAATCATCTGGTGTGTACAAAATAAGATACGTTCAGAAAAAAATATGTTTTGTTTAAAAGTTTATAGCCTGTCAATGAGAAATGTGAAGCAGTCACACGACGTTTTTAAGACGCACCGATTTGTTGACAGTGTGTGTGCGTATGTGGGATGGAATAGGAGGGGATGTGTAGCGTTGATTGAATAACAAAAAATGTTGACGATATATCGATGTTGAATGTGCAATGCAAATTGTCTTTTACCACATTAATGTTCTCCTTATTAATAAGTAATTTTTGTTGAGAGGATATTTCGGTGGCCTTGTAAAGATATTGCATAGGTGTGCGCGTGTTTGCGTATAACCCTGAAAATATGCTCGTCATCTTAAATTCTTATTAGCACTGCATGTTGCTAGAAATATCACTTGTTACTCCTCAATAAATATGTCAATTTCTCCTCTTGATTTCGCGTAATATTCTTTTGATGTAGACATCAATAAAATCCAATAGCAATAAAAATCATTGAAA
Source organism: Strongylocentrotus droebachiensis (assembly GCA_035222895.1). NCBI lineage: Eukaryota > Metazoa > Echinodermata > Echinoidea > Camarodonta > Strongylocentrotidae > Strongylocentrotus > Strongylocentrotus droebachiensis. The sequence continues at coordinate 128,636 of JAVYIG010002634.1, read as the reverse complement.
AACTCATAAAATGGAAATAGTGAGTCTATTGTCGGTGTCGTGACCCAAAGGTGAAGTCCAATTTATCAATTTTCAATAATTGTCTTTTGGGGAACATTTTTTCGTCACCACTTCGTTCCATGTGCCTTACAAGGTTCTACGCCCTCATCAAAATTAAATCGTCCGGGCGTCTGGGGGGAGACCATGGAGGGGGGCAAGGTTTTTCATATAATTCAACAGAGTCGTGTCTGTATTTGATATTCCATATTAATGATATTCTTTACACTTTAATCTTTTATAGGTGTAGGTGAATGATTGTCATAAAATTGTTAACGAACCCTACCGATTGAAACATTAAGCAGATGCCTTATTATATGAGTGCGTCGTTTGTATGTACGCCTCTTCTAGGGGTAGGGGCTGGGCTACAACCTTCAAGACTGACATAAGCGATCACTTGGGCCTTTTAAAAATGTATGAGAGTGACGGCTCAGGAAACCGACCTGTAAGGTCTTCCTGGCCTTCTGTCAATTTTTCTTAGCCGTAGGTTTCACTATAGGCTTGACGTCGACATAAATCGGATTTTATATTCGTTTCGTTTATTCATAGCAGCCAAAGGGTTGGATTGATAATACATACATTTTCAACATAATTATGAACATTATTAAAATTCAGTTCAACGAAATTGATAAATTATGAATATAAATACATGTAGGTCATTAATACATAGAACATTACAAATCATTCAGGTATATCATATATTTTCTATGTTCGGGCCTATAGAAACGTTTTCTCTTTTAGAAACCCATTTCAGTCTTATGTAATGAGACCCTTATAATACTAGTATTCTTCATTTCGTATCATTACGTTTTAGTTGTGTAATTGGATCTTGAACTTAGACCTCAAACAATACATTATCAAAATTGCATTTACATCTATGTAAGATAAGCAGTACTATGTTAAAGTGTTACTGTACATGTATATACATTTTGCCACCATTTCGATGCTCCGTAGAAATATATGGTGGCAATTGTGAAGGTACGTAGCTCTGTATATACGCCATTGTAAAAGGCACAAAATGTCGCCTCTTATTTTCTTACGAATCTCCGAGGCAAGGTTAAGTGCCCATCAAAGTGCCCTTTCTCACGCCAATAAAAACGAGTCAAAGCAGCTGTGTAGCTCACTGACCAATGCCCTTCATGCTTCACACTCAGAAGTCATCGACCTGTTTCATTCCTCTCTTCATTTATTTTCCTTTATTTTTAGAAAAGTTCGACAACAAATATTTGTTTGCTCTGATCTTTACTTCTCGAAGAAACTGTGTAATTACTACAAAGTGTATTAATGTGTTTATTTAACCCCATTTGGCTATCTTCTCTCTCTCTCTCTCTCTCTCTTTCTCTCTCTCTCTATTATACTATATCTCCCTCTCATCATATATATATCTCTCTCTCTCTCTTTTCTCTTTGTTGATCTCACTATCTCACATGTGTTATGTCTTTCTGTATTATCACTTTTTGAGAAAACTTATTGTCATATAGTTGAAACTTTTTCAACTGAATAAACCAATGAATAATTAAAAAATGCATCGACATTGTCTTCATTTTAAACACTTAAAGGGATTGTTGAGTTCTGTTTTTAGACCGCAAATGCCTTCAAAGTGCATGGTTATTGCTCTTATTCTTATCTATGACATTTCTAGTGCCCTTTTAGAACCCCAAATTGCTATGAAGGTAATTTTAGACCCCAAAATGTGTGAAATTTAGCCCATACGAGCATACCAATTCAGCTCCACTTTCAAAAATACACGGTGACCGTTAATTAATTATAAAATTAAAAATAACAATACATGGGCCGGCTGGTTGTGCGTAATATAAGCAACACGAAAATGCCAACAAAAAAGCCAACATCGGCCTTGGCTGAAATACGACGTAAAAGGCGTTATTTCGTTTTTTTTTCAACGGTTTTTTCAATTTTTTCAAAATGTCTAATATTTGTGGTGGTACACAAGTATTAGAAATCGTTATATTTCAGCCGTCTCTGAACCGATTTTGATCAAACAAAGATGATTTTGTCATTTAAATATTATGTTCTTTCAAATTTGACACTCAGTTTTTCATTATCTCACAAAAAAATATTTTGTGTAGCGCCCTCTGCAACAGAACTCAACTATCCCTTTAAACTAATTTAAATGTAGTTTATGTCTATTTAATCTTATGATGTTGCCGATGATCTAACTCTTGTAGTTTTACATGGAACATACGGTCTTCATTATATTCTACACATTTCATTTTACATCAAATTCATATTACTTAAACGTTTTTTTTTGTATAAAGGATAGATTTAAATGTTCCTACACATGTATACAAAAAAACATGTCAAAAGTTGATCACCTCAATGAGACATTTATATTATGTTAATAAGTATTAATTGAATAATGCACGTACGATGCAGTTATATTCATATCATGGTCATCAATCATCTACATGTATTTATTTACAATTAATACTGAACAGTTGATTTAACACTCTATAATGTGTCGTCGATTTTGCAGCATTTTCTTTTTAGAGGAATTGAAAATTAATGATTATTAGAAGTGGCGATTATCTATTATCCTCATCGCAATGTGGTATATGTAGTTTTTACTTACCTCATAAGTTATAAAAGATCTATGGAGAAATCATAATTGTAATAAATTTTGACCGACGGAATTAACCATCGTGGTTGCTTACTTACAAGCACATGCTTTCTAGCATTCAGGTGAAACCAACTAACCAACCAACCAGTATGTCTTTTAAAAAAAACATGCTAAACGTATTTTCTTGCTTTCCAACATTATTTTGTTTGTTTGTATCGTCATTTTATGACGTCATCGGTCAAGGTTTAAGTTAACAATGACTTGAAATGATTTCAATACGTTGAAGAAACGAATACGGCAGATATCCCGTTTTAGAACGTGTAAAATTGATGATGTGTTGGTAAATAGTAATTTATGGTATGAGGGTGAGCGCATTGTAATACAAAACAATTGTTTTTAGCCAAAAGGTTTAGGAAATGTAGGCCCACAATTTCCGTTAAACCGTCGTTTTTCACAAAGCCTAAGATATGACTATTTATAAAACAACAAGGTGCTTTAATATGCCTTCTCTAAAATCACCAAACTTGACGACACGACAAGTAAACACCTTTCCTGGTTCAGATGTTCCTTCCTTTCAGTATCGGACATTTACAAGGGGTCAACCCTTTTTCCGTCGGTGACCCCTGGTTACCACGTGACCCAATCGGATAACTCCAGTCTTCAGTTTCACATCGCTCGTCGATAGCGGGCAGAATTGCATTTACTCTGTTCCATCTTCAAAGCTGATCCAATTGGAAACGATGTTATCATAATGAAATGCTTTGAAATTCTAGTTAGAAATGTTGTGTCTGAGGTTTGTGATTACATAGGCACTAGCCATTTAACAAGTAAGAAATACATACCGTGATTAGTTAGATAATTCTTTAGATTATGGGACTAGGGAATGTAGTTGCCGATAGGTAAACCAAAGCTTTCCAATGATAAAGAAAAAGTTACAATTCTTTGATTAAACTTTCATTAAACGATTATTAAACGGGTCTTTCCTTCCAAAACAGAAAAAAGAGATTTTTAAACTAGCCAAGAAGCCTAAAATTAGTTCAAGTGAGAAGATGATAGAAATTGAATAGGATACCCCCCCCCCCCCCCCCCCCCCTCAGCGACGACATTGTAGGCTTTGTATTTGTTGTCGTTGCTGCATGCCGTTCATTCTGAGGATAAGCTGTCATCTTTGAAAAACGTAAAACTAACATTAAGATGGTGCAAAATTAAATATCTTTACTATTTGCAATAGCCTTAGGCTTTTCCACATAAAATTTAATAAATATTCAAATAGACATGTAGATATTGGTTTTAATACAACGTAAACGTAAAATACAAAGGCTGAATAATGTCATACAGATATATTTCTTTTACAGAAATATCCTGCATATTAAAGCATAATTCGATATACATGTAAAACAAATATATTTAAAGTATATTCAAAATGTATTTGTTTATCAACATATAAATCCAGCTCGATCTCTCTAAATGTATAGGTGCGGAAATCAAGATTTGGGGAGTGATATTAGGGATAAGCTCGTTTGGAGAGTGGATTCCATCATATTTTAAATTAATTCAACTTCAAACGCAGTCATCGCTAATTCGAATCCTAAAATTATTAGGAAAAACGGTTGGAAATCCATGAATATCTTTGTGTTTTGAGATTTTTCTCAGGCTTTTTTGCCCGTTAGAGGGTAAGTACAATAGAAGGAATATAATAAGTAACATTTCATAAAAAATCCCAGTTTTTTCATCAACCTTCAACAATGTTACCGAGTCACTTTTTATACTCGATTGTACGGTTACTTATAACACCAAAACATTGAAATCTTTGTTGCGTGGCAAATATTTGAATGATCGAAGTAAATGAAAAGTTGCATCATATGTTGACATCATCGTTTTGTCAATATGATAACTGGAAATAAGTAAAGAAAAAAAAAATTCACATGTATTTGAATAAACAACAAGAATATAAAAAATAGTTATTCCATAATAGTTAGGATCGTAATTACTATTTAATAAATTTTAAACAAGGTGTTTAATTTAAACAGTGGTGAAACCAGGGGACATGTACACTCCCTCCCCTCCTGTAACAGTAACAAAGTGAGAGCCCTCCTTCTCCCTGATCTATGCTATGCTAAAACCATACATGTCAATTTTCAATTTCTAATTCCTCATTAAACAAAAAGGGCATTCTCATTCTCAGTTTCGTTTCCTGTAAAAACAGATGAATCTGAAACAAATAAAGTTGAGTCTAATAATACATCCACCAAAGTGACAATTACAGACACCTTCCTCGATCCACAAAAAGATGTCTGGACCTATTTTTTCCCCAATTTCCCCATCAAAGCTCCCCCTTGTTTCCTCTAGCTGCCTTCATCACAACCTCCTAAATGCGTAAAGTTCATCCTCATTATCACCTCAACACGTAAGGACCGGGGACATTTTTAGTTGAGATGTCAGTTGGTCCTGAGAAGCATCTGGGTCTAGTCCCGGGCCCCGGAACGTCTCTGCCGTGGTCTCCTATTGAAAGGTGTGCCTTCATGGTTAGTGCATTGCGAGCTATATACAGATCAGTGAAGGCCCGTTGACAGGTGAGTGTGGCGCCGGTTCTGATGGGATGTATACAAAGAGGGTTCCAGTGATGGGATGAGAATTTTAAGAACGAGATGAAATTGACAAGAATTAGAACCCAAATAAACCAGCTGAATAAATAAATTTACAATAAAATTTCCGTAGAATTATGCACTGTAGATGGTATGCAAACCTATTGAGGGATGTCATTGTCTAAAGATGTTGAAAAGCTGCAAGCAGTTATTTCATTTTATTTCCAAGAGAACAGTTAAAACAAGATCTTAATCCACGGTTCTTTTATACATATATAATTCCGACATCTAAATTATTATTATTATTAATCTAAATTAAGTCAGCCTCTCTGTTAAACTTGAAAAGATGTCAGGATTGGTGACTAGACCTGACCATACCCCACCCCCTGGACACCCAGGACAACTATCCGCCAGGACAGGCACTACTGGACAAATAGCCCAAAAGAGATTACGATTATTCTATTTGGAGAGCTATCCGGGGGTACTGAATTAAGAGTTAGCTCTCCGGGTGATAAATTTGTCCAGGGCCCCGAAACACAAAGGTTTGCTATCAATTGCAAAATTGCAATGGCCAGTCAAGACCATCGTTGCATGCACATATTGTTAAAAGGTCTGACCTTTAACCAATCAGAATCGTCGTTTTAAGTTTGCCATTGATTGCAAATTTTGTTGTTACAGGGCACAGGTGTACTTGTTCTGGTACTAAATCCCGATGACTAGATGTGAAATATAGCACAGAATTCTATTTGTAGGCGTACTGAATGAAAATTACATAAAATTGAGATCTTTAAAATACATTAGAATACGATTGAATTGTTTTTCATATGAAAAACAATTCAATCGTATTCTAATGTTTTTTATAGTAACGTGTTTTTCATGAACTGTATCTTGTTCATATGGGATTACAAATTAATCAACTTTTGTTCGTTTAAGTAGGCCTAAGGTTGAACTGAGCTCTAAATCTTAATCTAAACCTATAAATCGTCACGGAAATGTCACAATCATGGCTAAATAGCTCATATATACCGGCTAACCTTAACGTATATCCATCAGCATGCCAGAAAGTAGAAAATTCCAGTCCTGCTCGCGATGATCTACAATAACCGAGGCTCTCATTTGCAACCAACCGTTAAAAGAACACCGCAAATCATTTCTGAGATCCGCCTTTTTACGGAATAGATGCACCGTCTTTGTGACATTTTTATGAAATCGTTGAAAGGGACTCTCTTGTAGAAACTATAAAGCAACTCCGTATAAATTACATTTTGCCGGTAGTATATCAAACCCGACTTGACAAAAAGTCGAGGTGTTATGGAATTTCAATTCGAATTAGTTTTCTCCACAGCCGTCTTTCAAATAAAATCCGAAAAACAAGTAATAATTATGTAAGAATTGTTAATAATGTATAGTTTGAAATGAAATGCTGTCATTATAAATTAAGTACTGAATGTCATGAAAAACTAAATTTGGCGTAAATATTTTCATTTTTACAAGGAAAATAAAAAATGCTCTGCAGTTTTATTTCAGGCTCAAGTAATCATTTATGATCATTGCACTTAAACTACAACCACGATCCGCCGATATCAACACAGTGACATTTCATCTCCTGAAGAAAAAAATCGAGAGGTTTTCTTTTCTTTCTTTTTTAAAAAGGGGGGCATCAATGATACAATGTGAATACATTGCGAGGAAAACACTGAATAGGGGAGGGTGTTGGAGGATATTTCAATTTAATGGGGGCACTAAACCCCATATCCTACGCCACTAACTTCAATTAATTCTGGGAAATCATAACAGAAAGCCACGTTTATCCATTCCAGCCGAGTGAAGATGTGCAATGACAATCCACTACAATTTAAGACAATTGAAACGTTCGAAGGAAATGAATTATATAATATCCTTTTGGTTCGTAAAAAATGAGATGACGTTTGCTAGAACTTTATAATAGTTATCATAGAATGACATGCTACATGAAATTTCAAAAATCTTCAAATGGTCGTGTTTCCTTGGTATATTTCTGATTAAAATTTCCGTCTGATGTTAATGATTATTATTATTATTATTATTATGAGCCATTTGATTATAAATTACAAATCATATCGTTATCACATTGTACAAAATACAGAAAATGGAAACTCTTCAATGAAATAGCAGTGGTTGGTTTGGTTTGGTTTTATTTTCCGTATAAAAATTCACTACACACAAGAATACAATTTACAAATAATACAAATCAAGAATTAAAAAAACGGCTGGAAGCTCTATTCAGAGCTATTATTAAAATGGCTCTGTTCTTCCTAGAGGTCCAGTGGTATTAATTTAAAATGGATGATCACACATTTCTTTCTCTGGCAACATTTACTTCTGGTTTTATATTTCGATGAAGTTAGGAACGCACTGACTGAGTGTGGGTTTAGGGTTAGTTTGAATTAAGAAAAAGAGTTGGGTCCAGGGTTGAAGTTGGAAATTTCGCGGTTAGTGGAATAACTCTTCAAGAAAAACGATTATCACAGGAGCATGTGTCGGACGATCTTGGGAGCGTTGTGGAGGAACCCCACATGTTCACCCACATTTTAACCGCGCACACTTTTTCTACCGCGACCACTTGTCCTTGAGTCCGCGTGGATTTGTACGTGATGCGAGTCGCTCCATCGCCCGACGCCTTGAACTCTCGGGCCGATGTAATCCCGCTAAACCCCTCAACCACTTCGGGCGACAATCTCCTTCAGATTTGCCGAAAAGGGAGGATTCCCTAAGCCTTTTAAAACGTGAAATTACCAAACCATATGGTACCATTATTCCCCACTTTTCTGCATTATCTGTTTGCCACTGAGACGAGATGGAAACGGAGTATACCGAAGGGGTTTCTGCTTCCTCACAAATATGCAAACTATAAAAGTGTAATTGTACGTTAGTTTTATAAGATTCATTTCGAAATGAATTTTGAAAATCTATCCTTTTACATACAAAAATATAAATTTACATAATCATCAGCTCGATATAACTGTCGTTTTTCAAACGTTTACTTTACATAAGAAAATGCCAACAGTAGTTATAGTGGTGTTACGCTTCTTTAAAGAGCTGGTTGAGTTCTGTTCAATAGGCGTCGTACATGGATTATGAAAACGACAGCTCTTTAAGTGCCCTCCAAGTGCAAATAATTTGATACATGATTTAATGCTCTCTATATTATCATTGTCTTCTTTTCAAACATATACATTGATGTGCATTAATGTGACTCTTACATTTGATACATATTTTCCAACGGCGTCATTAGACGGACATTTGGAGTTAAAAAGTGAGTCATTACGTCCCTATTTTCGTACACGTTGTCATTAGGAGGACAATAATTCTACAGACAAGTTTTAGGGTAAGGGTCATTATGTTAAAACAATTTCGTTTCTAATTTTGTTTTAAATCAATTCTTAAGTTTTTTTTATTCACATACTCTACAAAATAATTAATCCATCCCAACTTGTATAACTTTTTAAACTTTTAAACTCTTTTTTAGCCATAATGTCACTATGCTTTTCTAATTCTTTATTAGTAAACAATTGGTATTTTAATAGGCTGGGGATTGCCTCGACAGAACCTTTACTTGGTTCTTTTGCAATTTCCCATTTCATGTTCATTATCTATTTCTTTGATTTCTTACTCCTGTCTTTACTTCTCTTTTTAATTGTGTGTTCAAAATGTATAATGTGTATCCTACATGTAATTATGTTCTCAATGTACAATGTTTTCAATGTACTTTTTTTTAGATGGACTTGAATAAATCAAATTGAATTGAATTGAATTGAATTGCAATACATTGAATCGTATAGAAAATGTTAGAAATTTCAGTTACACGCTTTACATGCTTAATGAATATGTGCTTGCAGCTCTCAACTAAACTATATATATACATATAACTAACGGCGTCATTAGACGGACATTTGAAGTGAAAAACTGAGTCATTAAGTACACATTGTCATTAGGAGGCCAATAATTGTACCGACAAGTTTTAGGGTAAGGGTTTAGGGTTAGGGTTAGGAACTTTATGATGTTAACGTAATGTACCCGATAGGGTTATGTATATATAGATAAAGACATAACCTTCGGTTGAAACAGACTGTACAACTCTTACTAATAAAGTTTAACCTTTCCAACTTCTATATCTATAATAATAATAATATTGGATTCTTATATAGCGCACGTATCGACCTTGCAAGGTCCTCAAGGCGCTCCAACATTACCCACATCTACATTTGCTCCTACAGTTGAGCACTGTCAAAAATTGCAGTTTTACTAAACTTGCTATAGAGATATATATATATAATGGAAGACAATCCACAATTTGGACCATAAATTTGTATACTTAATGTTTGTTTGTTTTTACCCATGTATCCATTTCTATGATCTTGAGCTTTCATTCGTTTCTTTTTAATTTTCAGCGAGAGTTCTTATCTTCTGATGATAATCCCCAAACTTCTGTTATTACGCGGTTGTTCCTGATTCATATTCAGCCATTAAGAATAACTTCTAGACAGTTTCTTTCACAATTCACAAGTTGCGATGGCATTTCCAGCAGTCAATTTAATCTTCGCCACGGTCATATGATTTTCAATTAAAAACAAGCTATTTCCCCTCGCTGTCATACTTCTAGCCATCTAAAAACCCAATTTACGTGACCCAGATAAAATGTCCGATTTCAGGTAAACTTCTCTGTCTTGATTCTAATCAAGAGTAGGGCAGCATTAATAGACTAATTTGTTTTCATGGGACAGTAAGTCCATAGTGACTTACGCAATGACGGATTCTCCTTCTCTGTTTGTTTTAGTTCATTCATTCTATTTAACAAGTCCTCTATTTCTTTTTTCCTTTTTCCTGCTCAAACATAGGCTCGAGTTTCGCGCCAACAAATCTGACACCCATCTCAGTCTGAAACATATTTCAAACTCGCGGGAAATTTTGCTCCCTGTCTTCCGATGTCGTCTGCTTGACGCCACCATGCGCTATACTGCAACTGAAAGGAGGCGAGGAATCTAGCTGGAGGGCTATTTTCATGTTTACATTCGTCATCCCGCCCTGAGCCGGTACAATATGGACAGAATTCGATTCTTCGACATTCAGTATTCAGTACAAATTCTGTGTACATAAACAAACGAGAAATCATCCCTCTCTCTCTCTCTCTCTCTCGCAACCCCCCCCCCCCCCCCACGTCGTTCGTTGTCAAGCGGAGATGATGAAATCTCGAATTTAACGCCAAACTGTGTTGATATGTCTTCTTCGCGATTGTTAAAGTTATCAAATAAAGGTATCACGTTTAACCTTTTTACGGATTTCGGGTAGATGTGTCATTCATAAATAGCATATATCGGTGGATTCTAATGTTCAGCTCATCAACGTGATCTGAATTAAAAAAAACATAAAACGTAGGACGGATATAACATGGGTGATACACACAGATAAGCTTTTTAAGAAATTTTTAAAGAAACCACTAAAACTGTTTAGTGCTCCAGAAATCAATAACTTCCATTACATTTTTATATTATTATAAATGCTCTCAAGAGCTAAAGATATTGAAGTGACGGATAGGCAACCTATCCCGTCTATATGGAATGCTGTGTTGTAATTTGCGATAAGTTTTCTGTTGAAGAAAGTAAGGCCTTTAGTGATATAAAGATATCGAAATATCTTCACTTAAAGATTTCCTATCAAGCCAATGATGTAATTTTTAAGCAGAATAAGTACATGAATACGGCTTGTGGAGTATCCAGCTTCGATTTCCCCGCCCCCGTCCCCATGGGTTCTCAAGTGAAAATTAATTAAACTTGAATGCCCCTAAGCCCTCAAAATACAAATATTGGTTTAGTTATAGTATAGCTATTAGTTAATATAATATAATCATTCAACTGCTTAGTATTTCTTGATTCTAAGAATATCCTTGTCAATATGAGGAATATTTTTAATTCATTTTCGTTTTAATATATAAATGATGATGTTTGCAGAAAACAATGCATCTTCATATACTTTTTAATTAAGTAAATGGTGATAAATTCAATGGCTTATAAGTCTATGCCACCACAAACCTTATTTAAATGTGGTATACTTCATCCCTGTCTCATCTGAAGAACAAAATGAAATAAAAAGGCACGCCTGCACGCTGTTACACATCAGACAGATCGCGAAACTTTACCTGGCTTTTCAATCTATGAATGTTGTCATGGACAAGTCACAGTTAATGAGATTAGTTCAACTTGAACCAAGATTCTTCGGTCCATTGAACTTTCGGCTGAGGTCACGGAGAGGGGGAAAACCTTGGTGTTTCAACATTGTCATGTCATCGGTGTCGAGTGATACGGTGTCACATTACATCAATGTAGAACGCACCAATGTTCAGGAGTAGACAGGGGTAATGTTAAGGGGGTAATATTAATGTTGAGGGGGGTAAGTAATCATAGTAATGTTCAAGGGGTAAGTAATCATAGTAATGTTCAAGGGGTTAGTAATCATACACTGTTAGAACAAGTATTACAATTTTTAATCAAGTTGGTTAAAATTTTAATCAACCACGGATTACCAGGTGAATCACACAATCGTTGGTTAAACTTTAACCAACAGCCTGTTGATTAAAACTTTAACCTGTGGTTGATTAACAATTTTAATCAATTATTGGTTAAAAAAATTTGCTCAATGTTGGTTAAAATGGTGTTGATTAAACTTTAACCATTTGTTGATTAAAACTTTAATCTTTTGTTGGTTATTTATGCTTTGTTTGGGGCTGATTCACATGTTGTTGGTTAAACTTACATGGGTCGTTGGTTAAAATTGTGGAAAATTGTAACCATTGTAGGTTAATTATTTGTTGATTCACACGATGTTGGTTAAACTTTAGTGGGTTGTTGATTACAGTTATAACCACTGTTGGTTAAACTTACGGGGGTTTGGAGGTCTTATCCTCGTGTTTGCAGATAAGAAATGGTTTAATATGATTATCATCAATGCTAAGATTGGAAGGAAGAAGTGAAATAAGGTTCTTGCTCAAATTAAAAACGCTTTGTGTCCCGGCCCGTAGGTTGTAGCTCAGCCAGTAAGTGCAACGGATGACCTACCCAAATTGCATGCATGAAGACGTTTCACTTCATGATGACATCTTATTTTATATTTAATTGTTTCAAACAATTAGATACAATTAGATTTAAAAAATAAGATTATTATTCATGCATGCAATTTGGGTAGGTGATCCGTAATAGGCCTACACTTCTCCTTCTTTAATTGGGTCTGCATCCTTCACGTTGAAGATTCTTGCAGACTGATGAGTGTGTGTGTGCTTACGTTAGCCAGGTGCACGGTGCAAGAAAAATGCTACTTATTGGTTGAGCTACGTACAGCCTAGGGGACACAAATCGTTTTTGATTTGAGCAAGAACCTTATTTCACTTCTTCCTTACAATCTTAGAATTGATGATGATAATATTAAAATAATTTCTTACCTGAAAACACGGAGATAAGACCGTCCAAACCCCCATTTCTCAGGTCCTCGCGACAACCTCCATTGTTAATTTTGTCGCACGCGTAAACTGCGTGTACTTTGCATGTACTTTATTTGTATGTCGAGCGATCGCTAGCTACGCGCTTCGATATCGTTCCGTTGGATCACGTGACCAGTACTTTAATCAACATTGATTAAACTTTAACCGGAAGGGGGCTTTCATTACTGTCGGAATTTTGTTTTTAATCCATGCTGGGTTACAAAAACGCACCAATGTTCAGGACAGTGGCGGATCCAAGGGGGGCGGGGGGCCCGGGGGCCCGCCCCCCCCCCCAAAAAAAAAAATTAATAATAATGTAAAAACACGTGATTTTTTACCTTTTTGGGGGGTTCAAGGGGGTGGGGTGCAAATTTTCAAATTTTCGGGAGCAAAACAAAATTGTGCTCACTACCCCCCCCCCCCCCCACCCTCCACCCTCCACCCTCCTTAGTGTGAGATTTCCCCTTCATAAATCGCAAATGAACGACTATCCATTTGTTGAATTTTCCAGTCGGGGTGTTTTCAGTGAGTTTGTTATTGTTTTGTGTTTAATCATAAATAGTATTATGTTTTTTTTTAATAATTTACAAACTGTACCTAGATTAATGAAGAATGTAAATGAGGGTTTTCTAATGGTGAATAATTGGTATTGACCTCAACGAAACAGGTAAACTTGAATAGTAAACGTTATTATCAACAATAATAATAATAGAGAATATTTATGAAGCGCATAATCAATTGAAAATTTCTCTATGCGCTTACAATCATGACAAATTGAAATATATAATATTATAAACATTATTAATACAACAATAAATAACAAAGTAGATAATATTTTTCTTACCGTAAGTTGTCATAAACTCCTGATAAAATTGAGACAAAATTTATAATTTAATACCTTTTACATGAACAGGATGGATTTAGATAACATGTTTTGGGTAAAATTAATCTGTAAAAAAAGGGAAGCTTTCACTCCAGTTTTATTGATTTTATTGAGCAGGATGGATTTAGATAACATGTCTTGGGTAAAATAAAATGTGAAAAAAGGGAAACTTTCACCCCAGTTTTATTGATGTCGTTGTTGTTGAAACCTCTTGTTTCTATCTCATAACGCACAAAGTGAGGGAAAATGTGAATCTAGAGAAAATCACTGATATAGTAATATCCCTCGTCCTGCTGATGCGTAGTAATATTTATTTACATTTTTTTCCTTTGAAAGTTTGAAATCAAACCCATTTCCATTAAGAAAAAAGTATTGCAACGTACTAGCATAAATCTCTATCATCACTACCACACTAAGAAACTCGAACAGTCATCCAAAGTTTGTGGTTAGCTTAGAGGGAAAAAATAACTCATACTCCAAGATAAATTAGCAGTTTCTTTAGGCAACGAAATAAATGAGAAAAATAAGATAAAAGGAGACGGGGTAAAAGTGCATATTCATTGAGATTCATGTCTGGGCTCGGTGCTAGTTATGTCAACTGTCATTAATGTAAAATTTTACGATTTCATTTTATTCGAGTGAAGAGTAAGTAAAGAGCATACTCTACATATTTGTATACGTGTCAACGCAGCCTAAACACAAAATACTGTATATGATTCTTATGTGACCTGCTTCCTATAATTTGATTCATTATCCCTAAAGATGTGTATCTTATTCGTCTTGTGCATGATAAAGCAAATCATGTGCAATGACTTTATTATATTTTTTTCTATATTGATACACTGTAACACAACTTATATTTGATTATGAATTTTACTGCTCTCTTTGTCTATCTAATAATGATTTTGTTTTGTTTTATTTTCAGTTTTGATCTATTTAAACGCATGGTATTGAAAATTCATCAGAGACTAATGGAGATTTACAGTTTTATTCCAAATTTTCCTAAACACAGAGAAATTGTTCGTCATTAATTCTTAATGTTTTAGCAGTTACAAAGCAGTTCTATCAACTTGTATTGAATTATGCAACAAAAGAAAGCATACACTTTCTTCACTCTATAAGGAACTCTGTGAAATTATATCTGCAAATATCATTCTCAATTTTGTGATGATCCGAATTCGTTATCTCCTCTTTCTACTATATTCCCGTTTTGATCAATAATGTCATTTGTTAGGATATTTTTGCTGTTATGTGTTTGTTTTTTTGTTTTTTTAAATGTTTGTTGGTGTCGTCGATGTTTTTGTGTGTGTTTGTGCGTGCGTGTGCGTGTGTATGTACGCGTGTGTGTGCGTTTGTGTGTGTGTGTGTGTGTGTGTGTGTTATCTAAGCTAATTATCAGCTTTCATGAGCGATACTGCGGTGTGTGCGTGTGGGTGTGTGTGTTCTGTTACTTGTTCTTGTTCTTTTTTCTTGTTCTGAATGAGGTACAAAAAGTTGTTTTAGAAGACCTAGTATAGTACAAGAAGAAGAAGGGAAAGGAAAAGAGAGAGGACTAAAATCGAAGAAGAAGAAGAACCAGCAGCAGCAGCAGCAGTAGTAGTAGTAAAAGAAGTAGAAGTAGAGGTAAAAGAAGAAGAAGAAGAAGAAGTAGAAGAAGAAAAAGAAGAAGAAGAAGAAGAAGAAAAGAAAGAAGTAATGAATGATTAAAGAACAAGAAGGTGATTAATGAGAAAAAGAAGAAGAAGAAGACCAAAATAAAAAGAAGAATTGCATACCTGAGTAAAGAGGTTGAGTCACAGCGAATTCATCTCTTCCGTTCCCGGCCAATCTCCCCGTTTCCCAGGCTAGCTGAGCTGAAGGAGCTGCTTACCTATCGGTGCAGGAAACACGGCCCTTCGCCACCTTCTCCGCTTACCCGGCGGTCAAGGACCCGCTGCGCCGGAAAAACAGGGGACAGCTCATCGCTGCAGAGCTCCTTTTTCCTTTTGATGTTACCCCACTATTTTCTTCTGTTTCAAGATCTTGAGATGATCTAAGATACTGTATCGCCTGGAAGGAAAGAGAAGGGTGTCTTAGAAATCTGGACGAAGGGGTGAGAAGTAAGAAGGGAAACAATTAATTAATGTATGAGGGGCTCAATCACAAACCGCCAACGAAATGGACAAATGATTAGTTTATGCACCACGCCGCTTGAAAGTATCTTGTTAGATCTAATATGAGGTGTAGATTATTATTAACGTAAATATCTTTACAAGAGCCAACATATATTTAAGAAGTCACAGAGTGGAATTCTTCAAGAAAGAAAATCTGTTGATTTAAATAAAATAATAAATTTACCTATAAACAATGATGAACCTTATAATCCACTTTAATGATTTTAAGACGTCTTCAAAACATTTTTGAGCCATTTTATTTTGTAATTCAATTCTGCCATGTTATTCTTTAAACCTGTTATTGCTGCTTTAATTAAAGAAAATTGAATTCTTATAAACTCAAGTAACTCCGAATATTTTCGAAATAGAATGTCATTGTCGAGTCACTGACAATTGTTATCCTTGTATCGACTGATTCTCAGTAATTGTTTGTTAATTAACTTTTTTTCTTACAAAAGATGATCGTTAAAAAAAAAGTCAACATGGTATATATATACGGTGTTTATAAGCTAATACACAGCAACTTTTAAAGTTTAATAAACACATCTACCGTTGTTAGCATAGAATCAAATTTTATGAACTACATTTATTTCAGGATTTTAGCATTATTCCCACTCACACAGTTTTTCAGTAAATCTCCATGAAACCCTATAGCCTAAGCTAAATAAATAAAACGTTCACATAACCAAATTAAATCATAACTTTATAAACTGAGTTTTGGTTCAGTGAAAAAAATTCAAAGAATACAAAAGTCAAGAAATCAGAAACGTAGACTGCTGGCGGCAGCAGATTATTAGTAGGAATAATTTGGATAGCAAATTGAAACTAGTATGAGCTGGTAGAGATATGACTGGGTTCATTATCCTCCTGACGAACGTTGATCAAACTTGACACCAAACACAAATTCATTATAATGAAATGTGACTTCACCAGAGGCAGGTATTTTCTTTTTCAATTTATTCGTCACAGACACCGTCCTCATAGACTGATTTTAGCGTGAGGAAAAGACTTTTTTTTTTCTTCGAGAAAATGAATTAACTATGTGCGAAATCTTCATGGTACATATATTAGTAATCACTAATCAGTGCGATTTCGATCTCATTTTATTTTAATTCCTTTCTTCATTCATACACCAATAAATACGTACATCATTATCATACATGTTTATTATAATGATTGTTAAAGAATCATATAAATGGGACATTTATGATATCAAATATGACTGTATTTGGAATGAGTTTGATAACAAATAAAATTTGGAATAAATAATTTCAGAAAACAAGGTATTTTCAAAACATTCGAAACGTCAAGAGAACATAGATTAATTAAACAAGATGTATGATTTTTGTCTTCTTCAGTCGATATACCTTTAGATAAATTGCATAAATTACATAAATTGGCAACATTGACAAATAATTGAAGTCCTTCCACATATAAATTGTTAAATGTAATCATTACAAGTTTCATTTTCAGCAAATGTAATTGTCTTCTTGATCATCAGGCGACCGTGTAGCGGAATGTTATAAACTAAATCACTGTCCTAGTTTCCGTGGATCCGTCAGTAAAAGCCAGATAACACAGTTATAGGCTGGTTATAGGTCTGTCCCCTCTTTTGAAATTCCAGATGAATAATGGGCATAATTAATCAAGAAATACGAATGGTATATTTATTTATCTGTAATATGTTAATGTGCCGGGTATGATAATGAAGCACTACTTTGAATTGTAATCAGTGTGCTAAGGCTACATATATTTTATTTTATTTTGCAGAAAAAGTACGAAACAGTAATCTCGTGTTGTTCACATAATATTGGTTATCCGAATAAATGCAACAAATTACATTTTACAAATCGCCAAAATGAACAAAAATGTACGATTCTTGTTTTTTCTCCCATCTCCGGAAGTGTGCTTTTTCGATTTTCTCTTGAAACACATATAACCATGTACAATCAGAACCACTAACTTAAGTTTCTTAATTTAAGTTGAAAAGGGATTAATCTCTAAACATCCTGGATATTCATCCTCAATGAGCTCTATAGAGCTCATTGAGGATGACGTTACACATTGGCGTTTTGACCGGAATCGGGAGAAACAGTGAGTGTGCTGGGCTGGGGGTATAGCGAGAGGGATCAATCGTTAGAGATTAAACAATGGCTCTTTATTATTACCTTTCAGGAAATATAGAATGAGATCCCCTACCTAACAATACAAAAAAACTAAACCTAATCTAAAGGCCAATTTCAAGTTGAACCCTAACCCCAAATTGTCGCCGAAAACTATATATCGGATCGGGAGTGGGGGGGTGTTGTAGCATCTCGATCAACCTGCCCTGTGTTACAGTTTGTGGGGATCGCGGATGAGACAGTGTGTCTGGGAATGGAATAACTGAGATTAACTTAGCACTTTACACAACATCAATACCACCACCAGAACGTAAACTATACCAAATTGTTCACATTTCCGAAAATAATATATTTTCATCCAACCCCGCTCGCATCACCCTTCCTCTCTCCTCCCTATCCCCGATTGTCTTAAATACATGTAGGTTATGCAGCGAGGTGTTGAAATTTGGCGGCTTAAATTGGGTTTGGTGACGGAGAAGTTTATTTAGAGGGGCGGTGAAGAATGGCTAACAAGATGGTTTAGGGTACGGGAGACTGGTGGTGAAGTAAAGAAAGAACCATATCGAACAAGGTGTGAAAGAGGAGCTTGTTCGACATGTTTACACCACACAGGGGCCTGACATCCACAGGCCCTGTTCATACCAAGTTAATACTACCAATATAAAGTTGTAAGAGGACATTGGTATTACTCACGTTGGCGAGGTTCAAAGAAGACATAATTATGAGTGATGATACTGCTGCAGCTCATAAAACCGTTTCTCCAAACCGCCACTAAAATAATGACTACCATTATATGTAAATTACAGCTTTTTCTACGAGTAGTTCTACTCCTTCTATTTACATCTTAGATTGCGTAATATACCACTTTCCGCCTGTAATGAAGACAGACAGTTATAAAGAACTTGTGTCTCAATGTCCATTGTATTGTCGCCCCGAACGGCCCCTATGCCATGGGACATAGACGAATAGACAGATAGTATCAAAAGGCAGAATGCAGATGGCGTCATTACGTCAGACAATCCCGATCTAGCAACAGCAAATGAATGCAAACTGTATTCTGACATTACAAATGTAATAACTTACATTGATATTAGTACAATAACAGGTCAGTGTAAAAATTTTCGCTAGGCAAACTCGGATGAACCTGAATGCCAAATAGGAATTAACTATTCGAGAAAGTTATTGATGTTTATTTATATTTTGTCACATGAACAAGTGTGTTATTGATGTAAAGCATACCCTTTAAAGTGTATTTCATTTTCATTTTAATTGAAACGAGAAAAAAAATGAAATAAAATAGTCAATCGTTATTCATAACTTCCTGTTTAAAAGAATATATATGATAAATAATAATAATGATAATAAATAGAAATGGTGGCTTCTTGTAAAACGTACGTATCCATCACGTCGTGACGCTCCTGCCGCTCCAACGTTATTACCCCGGTCATATAGCAGGCAGCCAAATATGCAGCGCTCTCGGGTATCCATTTACACCTGGGTGGAGAGCGGCAAAGATTGATTAATGTCTTGCCAAAGGACGTTAGTACCTGGCTTGGATTCGAACACTCAAACCCTTGGATTGAGAGTCAAATAAATGAACCACTATACCACGACACCTCCACATAATATATCTCAAAAACCTATTTCGAAGTACAATATGTCTAATGTCTCTGAAGTACATTCAGTCCTAGCGGATCTTCAACTTTCTTCTCGAATTTGAAATTTGCTCTACATAATTATCTTTCAAATGTGAAAGGAGATTCTAACCCAATGTATTTGTCCGCATTTTATTAGGTCCGCTTGACGCCGACGCATTCAGCATATACAAACAGTGTATTCTGATTCGTTAGAAATTTCCAATGAAAGAAAACTAAATATTAGCATTCTCCAGATGTCTTTCTTTGAATCCCGGTCAATAATTGGAATAAAATAAACTACCGCTAAACAACACCAACATTAAGCAAATATCTACGTGTTGTTGTTGTTTTTTGTTGGTTATTGTTTCGTTTGTTTTTATATCGTTTGCTAATTAATCGGTCATACACATTTTCCTAAAAATGATCTTTGCATGTACTACTTAAAAAGAAAATTGTAACAAAATGACGCCCCTGGATTTTCATCACAGGAGGACTACTCCGACTAACACGGATGACTAACCCGGACAACTGGGTCGGACAACTAACTCTACAACAATTTCCCACGAGTATAATAGCTACCAGAAACCCATTTACCCTCAGATACAAGAGGGGGAAATTATTGAAATTATTATCCTTGGGGATGTTTTTCCGGGTGTTGCAGTCCGTGTGTTACTTGTCCGGGATTAGTTGTCCGAGGAATAGTCGTCATATGGTAGTTATCCGGCAGCAGATTTTGAGGAGTTATTTGAGGGACGTTTTTCCAGGTCTACCTTCGTGGGTTAATTGTCCGGGGTAGTTGTCGAAGAGTATTGGTCCTAAAAGCTATAGAATTCTGTAAAAGATTATGTTTAGATCGAGAAGTTCCATTCAGCTGTTGTTGGAATCAATACTTTCGTAAATTTAAAGAGAATGTAGTGAAGATAATCAAAGGAAACTGGAGAAAGGTGAATCATTTTCCATTGATGATGGGACATTATGTTCTCACAAGACATTGAATGACCACCCAAGAAGAAGTGATACCAGTTAGCTATCAAGACACCGAGGACGCCCCCCCCCCCTCACACACACACACACACACACACACACGACACGCACACGCTAACACGCACACACACACCCACTCACGCACATGCACACACGCACGCACACACACATTCACCACCACCATTTCCTTCGACAAATACATTATTCAAATGTCTAGCAAGAAAAGTCTTTATTAAGAAGCATTTCATATTTTTACAAATAGTATTATAAGTATGCAGACCTAAGCAGGAAGTTTGATTAGCAAGCGGCATCGAAACATTTAATTAATATAACCTGAGGCTTTAATACAGATAAATTCGTAATGCATAATTTACTAGTATAATAAAGACGAGATTTGAAATGTTCACATTAACATATAAGAGCACAAAGGTACTCAAGCAGATGCTACAAATAAAACAACTACATCCTTTTAAAGAGACGTGCAAGAAATCGTACTAATAATTAAAACTTTGAATATTTGATTTGTACAAAGTTAACAAAAGCTTGGATCTAATTCAAAGACCGTATATTTATAATGCTAATTTTGGAAAGGGGTCTTCAAGAGACCGCTATTCATTTATAATTTAAAAAAGAGAACGATAATTTTGCAAGTTGCTAATTTATGTATATCATGACGCTGACGAATGGTTCAAGAAAAGTTCACAGTGCCATTTTCAACGCTCCACATCAGATCAGAGCAAATGAAAAAATAATGACGCATGTTTTCATGACTTGTGAATGCACAACTACATTTCGAGTTGTAGTTAATGATTCGAAGAGATACCACAACTTACCCGATTATTAGATTCACACCTTGGACTTGTTGACAGACACCGGCCTGTGATTGGTTGATTCAACCACGTGACTTATGATATTCGGCCATGCGGTCAGAACGTTCATTGTACGCACACGTGTTATGGATTAATTCGATGTTCTGCTTCCGATTGGAAAGACACAAAGTTAAACGATCTCTGAATGGTTGATATTAAACACGTGATAGAAGGAATGCGGTCAGCATTAATATATTTCCATTGATTTACACTTGTCGATGAACAATATGATTCGATGTTCTCCATTTTGTGGCGAGATATTCCCTTTTTGTTTTATCATGTGTGGTTTCAGAATAATGATCGTCATCAAAGTATGAAAAAGAGGATCTAAATTGACCTAATTCAGGCGACGACTTGACGAACCATGAGTGTGAAACCACATTGAGAGCATCAAAATCAAACTGAAAAAAGTATCCTGGACAACTACGACAACTGACCTCTAGGAGAACTATACCTATGGCAAATAACCACCGGACAACCATCCCTAGGTCAATTAACCACGGACGACTTTCGTTCGTTTGATTTCCTCCCAATATTGTTGCCTGTGGGAAGTTTAATAATAATAAAAATAACTAGTTTTATATAGCGCTTTTCAGGACCGAAGGCCATCTCAAAGCGCTTTACAGATATATATATATCATTATCCCGGTCATCGGATTCAGGCTTACCCGCACACAATGTATGCACATTCTCCACTCCCTGGGGAGCATTCCAGCCAGGCGTCATTTTTACAAGCGCCACTTGCTAATCAAACCACATTAGCTTTCGCATCCTACCGGGTACCCATTTAACACCTGGGTGGAGAGTGGCAAATGTAGATCAATGTCTTGCCAAAGGACATTAGTGCCGCGGTGGGACTTGAACCACGAACGTTGTGATCCACAGTCCGGTGACTCGTCCACGAAGGGAGTTATCCGAAGATAATATTGTCCGAAGACATTAGTCCGGGGGATGGATGTGCTGATTTCAATAATAGGGACAAGAAAACTCGGCGGAACTAATCATCGCAAGCCCAGCTCGGTCAAACGACACTCTTCCCCCAAATGGTATGATTCGATTGGTGCAAAACGCCCCCCGTTCGAATTGTTTGCAGGAATTGAAATGTCACACGAAATAGAAATTACTTTTAAAAAGATCTCTGCTAAAACAATAGCTTTAAGAACATCTGTCGCTTGGAGACAGATGTCTGATTCCATACCAAATTGATTTATCATTTTGGGGAAAAATAACTATTTTTAGGATAATGAATATATCAGAAATTCTGTCCTTTCGATTCAAGCGAGCTTGTTTACAAAGTTTCACGCGGTCAAATATTCAAATGAAGAAAAAAAATGTGTCTTTTGATAATTCTAATCATGATATGCCTATAAAAATAATGAACGACTGCTTGTCCTTCAATGTAAGTAACACAATTTTGTTTCAATACTTTGATTACAATTATAAAGGCTGTGTAATTGCGAGAAGTCGTTGATTTGGGATTCTGCAAATAAATTCACTGTTTGTTAATGAAATGTCAACAAAAAATGCACAAATAAAAAATAAAGGCAAATAAATAGGATTTTGAAGATGTGACTATAGATAACGAGAATTGCTATGCTCGTTTTCGGTCATTTTCAGTCATTCTGCTGGTAGTACAGGGGAGTACTGCACGGGCCAAAAGTTAATGCGAAACCCACATCTAAAAAAAAACAAAAAAACTACGTTCTATGCTTTTGCTTCATCCACCCCCCCCCCCCCCCCCTTCATTATTATCTTGTTCCTTCTCCTCCGTTTTCCTTTTCGGGGTTTTCTTTTCTAAGTTTTGTTGTTTCATCCCTCTGGTTTATTTCTGCGTTTCTCAATTTCCCATTTTTCCGGTTGCTCTTCCAGCTCTTTCTATCTCAGTCACTCACGCCCTATATCATTATTTGATGGAATTTTTCTCTCGGCTCACTTCGTCCATCCCGTAATCAGTAATGCAAGTTTTCATAATAATGATCTTTGCATGTACTACTTAGAAGAAATGTGTAACAGGACGACGCCCCTGGATTATCACAACCGAACGACTACTCCGACTATACATCAGACGACTTACCTGGACAACTAGCTCGGACAACTAACTGTACGACCATTGCCCACTAGGACAATAATTCCCCAAAACAAACATAACCGTTAGATACATATAAATATGGATTGTTATGTAGACTCGTACGTTGTTCTCTCTCAGTTCGTCCATCCCCGAAGACCGGTGCCCCCCCCCCCCGACCCCGAAACTAGTATTCGCTTAAAGGTAAGTCATGCGATTGCATTGTGAAAGAAACGTTGTGGAATCGATAAGAAAGGGTTGATCATCTAGCATATAGTTATTGGTGTGTACTGCAAGGTTCTGGAATCATCAAAAACATGATAAGAAAGATGTATATGGGACTACGCGACACGTGCACGATATCTATCCGGTCCAGATAGATATCAAAACATATTCTTTCACATAATTGGTAATAAGAGCTTCCATTTCATTTTTTGAGAGGGGTTCGTTTCCAAAACTGGTCTTTACCTTTAATGGCTGGACTCACGCTACGCCAAAGCCTATTGCTACTTTCTGCCACCATATCCGATTTTCGATTTGTTCTTTCAATTGTACAACTTCTCCTTGGAGCCATAAGGTCGTCAACTCTTTGCGCATCCTGAAGTGGCTTAATGCCCTTCTAGCCCTCACCAGACGCTGATCGTTCGCGTCTCTACCTGCGAGGCTTTCAGTCCAGGGATGCCAGGGGATACTTGGTGGATCAAAGTCCTACCTATCGTGTAACATAGGTGCTCTCTGTTTGTCGAAAGGTTGCCGGTCACTTCAAAGGCATTTCTCAGAGTCAAACTCAAGAAGGGTCTACCTGAGCTGCATGAGCTGACGTTGATGCGACGAGCTGGCGACAAGGCGAGTGGAATGAGATGGGGCTAGGAGAAGAAGACCATTGGCCTTGGATAAATGAAGTACTATAGACCTTTACAAAAAGGGGGAGAAGGTTGGGTCAAGCAGGAGAAAGAAACAGAGAGAGAAAGGGTGAAGAAGAAGATGAAAGGATGAAAGAAGGAAACCTACAAAGGGACATGGAGTATGGGACAAGAAGGGAATATAGAAGGAATTATAACATTCTAGGGAAAATTAGATATAAACGATTTTCTAATGTCAGAATCCAAAAAAATTACATGTACATTATGTTAATAAAAGTGCCCCCCCCCCATCTTGCCCGCTCTCTTTCTTTCTCTCTATCTCTCTCTCTCTCTCTCTCTTTCTTTCTTTCTCACTCTCTCTCTCTCTTTCTTTCTTTCTCACAATTTATCTCCAACTCTATTGTTTATTCTTTGTTCATGTGTCTGCTATTCAACACTGCCCCTTTGTTTTTTCTTCTTCATGCTCTTATATCTATCTCTCTTCTTCCTCGATATCTCTCCACCCACCATTTCTCCCCCATCTCCCACTCTGCCGTCCCGATGTGTGACTGGTCTGACGACGTGGGCGTGGTCACCTGTCAATCGGGATACCGTGATGGGGAGGATGATGATGAATACCTCCCAAGGTCGTCATGGTGATAATGATGATGAGTAGGAGGGGGAACGTTAAGTAGAGATGACAAGGTTTAACCCCCAGACTCCCCGCGTTCAAGGTGCGAGCAGTGCCAATGCACTTATCATATTCACGTATCCACCCCCTAGAATAGGTATTATATACCAGAAATGATCAACGTATATGGGTGAGTGAACAAGAGGGGCTCGATGGGAGGGGGTAGAGGGTGTTTTTAAATAAAGTGAAGCAGAGCGTGATAAAGCTCTTATGACATGTGATGTTTATGATAATAGTGATGATAATGACTATGGATTATTATATTATATTATTATATTATCTCTGTTCCTCGTTCGTTCGTTCGTGCAAAGAATATCAGGGAGTACATCATCTAGATAGGAAGATCCTTATTGAGCCAACAGATCGTCTCATCATCGAGCTCACGAAGTCCGGAAGCGCCGTGGGGGGATTTGTAGATCGGGCAATCATCAATGACATGATCCATAGTTTGGATCTCTCCACAGGCGCAGTTTGGTGATGATTCAGCTCCAATTTTATGTAGGAAATATTGTGTGCGGCCAACTCCAGTTCTGATACGGTTTAGGTTGACCCAGGCTTTTCTTGGGAGGTCGCTGCCACTTGGTTTTGCACAGGGCTTTGGGATGAACTCCTTCAGGTTGGTAGTGGACGAATTCCACTGGTCTGACCAGCGTTTTGTTATCCAAGTGGCTAAGGTGGAGGGGGGTTCTCAGGCCGCAGCTCAGCAGCCTGTGTTGCAAAGTGTCTTCTAGGGAGACGCTGTCCTTCAAAGGCAGAGGGGGCAGGAACAAGGCATTTATCTCTGTCATGCTTTTGGGCAAGCTTAGCATACTGCGCATCTCGTCTGAGCTGAGCTGGTGGTATGCCAGATAATATTGGCAGGTTGCTGACTGGTGTTGCAGTGAGTGTTCCGCTGATTAGTCTCATAGCATCATTGAGGACAACATCAACCTTGTGTACATGGGTGCTGTGGCTCCATGCAGGTGCAGCATACTCGGCAGTGGAGAAGGCAAGAGCTAGAGTGGAGGTGCGAAGGGTGGTGAAATTAGCTCCCCATCCGGTCCCTGCAAGCTTCTTTAGGAGAGACACTCTGGCTTGGGTCTTTTGAGCTGTGGCTTTGGCATGCTCGTGGAAGGTGAGGCTTCGGTCAAGAGTGACACCTAGGTACTTTGGTGTTGAGACGAAGTTCAGCCTAGACCCATCTAGTGAGATATTCAGCTCTCGGTTGGCGCATCGGTTAGCCAGGTGGAAGACGGAGGATACAGTCTTTGATGATAATGACTATGGATTATTATATTATATTATTATATTATCTCTGTTCCTAAAATGAATGTAAAAAAATCCCATTTTAGATGAGTACATTAGGTTTAAATGATATATTTTTACAAAAGAAGTGCAAATTTAACGAAAGGCAATATCTTGCTGTTTCTCTAAGATGATATCCATTACTGTGTTTAATTCTTGTAATGTCCTTTTTTCAAATAAAGGACACCCACTAGATATCACTAACAATGAGCAGAGGGGGAGGGGGGGGTACAATTCGTATATGAAACCATGGACCTTACCACAAACCTTTGGAATAGAGCTTGTAGGAGACCCATAATAGAACAAAAATAAATCCAGACATAACTGTATTGTCATCGACAATTATATATTATGGATATGAATACATAGACGAGATCTACCATGAGATACGTGAAGGTGACCAGCACTACTGCAATTTTGAAAATGTCGTGATCGAGAAAAAGACAGGCTTTATATTCAAATTCTAGCTCCCAGGCCTTTCAAGCTGGCCTGGCCACCATTGAACCCCCCCCCTCCCCTACCTTTCCCCAACCCATCCCCTACCTCCCCCTACCCCTTCCCCTCCCACCAGATGTCTCAATTTTCAGCACGTACGCACAAATTGTTATTCAATTTCTCGATTATTACTGCTTTTCAAAGTCCAGAAGGGGTGATTATGGTTAACAGCAAATGTCAATCAAGCGTAAAAGATCACGCCAATCACAGGATCGTGGCAGGGGGAAGGGGGGCAAGAAGAAAGACACTCTCCTCACGTTTTCACGAAGACGGAGGTGAACAAGGTTACCCATAATACGCATCCGTCCCTCCAACTTTTTGATGAGTTGCCCAGATATTTGCACTTTCGCGTCTCGACTCCACGCTCTCGACTCCACGCGTCGAGACGCAGCGAAAGCCCTTGCACTTC
Source organism: Strongylocentrotus droebachiensis (assembly GCA_035222895.1). NCBI lineage: Eukaryota > Metazoa > Echinodermata > Echinoidea > Camarodonta > Strongylocentrotidae > Strongylocentrotus > Strongylocentrotus droebachiensis. The sequence continues at coordinate 101,492 of JAVYIG010002634.1, read as the reverse complement.
TCCAGGATCCAAGTTCTTTTCATCACTCTCCATTTTTCTTTCTTCTCACAATCCTCTCTCTCTCTCTCTCTCTCTCTCTCTCTCTCGTTCTTTCTTTCTCTCTCTCCCTCCCTGAGTTTATATCAACTGATTTTTGTTCTTTCTTCACTTCTTTTTATAATGAATTTTCCATTGGTGATTTCTCGTTCCATCTCATCGTTATCGTCACCTTTTCAACGCCTGACCCCCCCCCCCCCCCGCCACCCCCATCTCTCCACTCTCCCTTTTTCTTTCTTCTCACAATCCTCTCTCTCTCTCTCTCTCTCTCTCTCTCTCTCTCTCTGGGTGATGGTGTTATTGATGTTGATAAGGATGACGATAATGACAATGGTGGTGATGTAGATATTGGTGTCCATGATGGTGACGATGATGACAATGGTTGCTATTTTGTCAATGATAACAATGTGGATGATCGTGGCGGTATGGGTGACGAAGATAGAGTGACGTTGGTGTCGATGGTGTAGATGATAAAGAAAGTGACGATATTAATGACGTTGGTTATGGTGATGGATATTAATGCTGGTGATGGTGACGACGACCACGAAGATGATGATGATGATAATGATGATAATGATGATATTGATGCTAAGGATAAAGATGTTAATGATGATGATGATGATGATGATGATGATGATAATGATAATGGTGATTGTAAAGACTATGGCGATTGTGATGTTGATTGGTAACGGAGACGACGAGAAGGGGGTGGTAACGATGTTGGTAATTGTGATGATAATGATGTCGATGATGACGTAGCTGATGGTGTTGATGGTGTTGATAAGGATTGCTGATAGTGATGATGGTGGTGATGACGATGATGATGGTAATTGTGGCAAAAGAGGTGACGGCGATGATGATAATGATGATGGCTAAAGTGACGGTGATTATAAAGATGGTTAAGATGGCAACGGTGCAAATGAGAAGGAGCATGAAGGTGAGTGGTCTTGCTGATTGAGAGTTTGGTTCCGTGGTGACGACTCTGGTTGACAGTGTCGGCACTCCTAAGTGATGTGGTTATGATAGGGATTTTTGTAAATCTTGATGGAGATATTGAGGATTATGGTGGAGGATATGATGGAACTGCGATGTAAAATAGTGATATTTGATTATTCCTAGCTGATCTCAGTTCAAGTAATATTAGCGATTCTAATAATTGCTGTGATGATTCTAAATGGTGTTGTGGTTCTGCATAAATGATTTGATGCGTCTCTATCTTTCTCTCTCTCTCTCTCTCTCTCTCTCTCTCACTCTCTATCTCCCTCTATCCTTCTATCTATTCACTATGCTCTTTATATCTATTCCTATTTCAATGTGTTCGGGTCATTTCAGCTTGAAGTGCGGAGGACGTACGATTTTGTTTGTCTGAATTATACAACAATGCTTTTTGATATGTATCGTATTTGCCACTCTCCACCCAGGTGAAGTAAACGGGTACCCGGTAGGAAGAAATCCCTGAATGTCATAATATGATACTTTGTATTATGCGCTACATAAATGTATATATTGTTATTATTATTGTTACATTATCTGTCTTGTTCCTTGTTTTAGTAATGCGTATACATGCGGAGAGTACATTGCACACTATTGTTATATTTAACCAAACCTAATGAAATGAAAAAAATCATATGACGTCACCATGGATGGAAACAGATTGCTGTTTCACAATAATCATCATATCAGAATAAACTAGATACATGTAAGCTGTAATTCGTTGAACAAGCACTAAGTCATTTTGGACTAGTCTTGTGCGAGTTGATGGCATTAAAATCAACTCGTCAACGCATTACGTCAATATGACGTATATCATATGCAAGCCTGATGGCTTCGTTTTTTGTTCAACAATTTGTATTGCTTTATGTCCACTGTACGTCACCAACCTACAAGCTATACATGTATAGGAATATTAGTTGTTTATTCCAATAAATGCACTGGCTGATATCAAACTCATAAATAAGAAAACTCCGAAATGACACCGTACAGATCAATTGCCCCAACATTCCTATGGAAGCCCGTTAGCCAATGGACTCTTCTACAGCTTTGCATGGAGTCATAAAATCGTCATCTTTAATTGAAACTTGGCTTATTGGATGAAACATAATGCAATAATCACTGACTAGATTAGTTCTGGTGAGCGGGAGGACGGTGAGGGTGGACAAATCATAAGAGATAAAACTTAAAAAGGTATATCGGAGCTTCGACGTGATAAGATGAATTTGATTTACATGGAATTGCGATGGCGAATTTCTACATGATTGGGGTGAGTGAACCTAATAAAGTTGACCGTGAAAAGCTAGCGAAGGTAATATCGTCGGCGGTGAATTGAAGCGGGAGGGAGGTGGTGAGAGGTGGGTGTACCTCATGTCAAGGTCTGCCGAACTGAAGCTACACCAAACCGGCGTGATAAATTATGTGAGGGACTGAGGGAATTCAGACAGATGGCCACCTATTTAACTGATAATATGTACCTTTTCTTCTCTACGATCGTTACTTCTTTTTTCCTGTCTTTTTCTTCATTTGAAAGAAGGGTGGGCCGTTGATTGGTTTATTGATAGAATAAGCGTAATTATTTGGAGAAATTGGATTTATGACGAGTTAGAAATGTGGAGATGATTTCTCGTTATAGGGTATCTAAAAGTAATCAAAATATACGAAATGTATCATTGTCATTCATTTTATTCGTTTCTGTTTTTATGTTTGTTACTTTTATTTTTGTCTCCATCATCGGCAGATCGATGGTCTTACCCCTCTCTTTCTTCGCTGTGGCTCAAGCTCCATCTCTTCTTCTTTAGTGCGTTTGTATATTGTCCGTAAAGGTATTGCACATGTAACAGGCATCTAACCAGCAAAAATGGGGAAAACGGAGAAAGGGTAGTTCAAGTGAATAAAGAACAAGTCCGAAAATCAGCTAAATTCAAACGATAAACGATTTTCTTTTCTTTTTTTGCTCCCAGTTCATAATGGTAACCAGATTCGGTGACCTCTTTAAAACGCATTAGCGTGGCGCCTCGGCCCATGTCGTGTGGTCACACCCCGAAATCCCCCAGAAAGCTCGGTACCATGCGAATGCCAATCCGGACAAGTCTCTCCATCCCTGCAAGGAAATGCGTACACTATCACGCAATGCATTCAATCAAGGTGCAAACTCCACTTACTTTAATATTTAATTGCAGTGTCGCAGTGGGCAGATTTTCATTGGACATCGCTCTGGTGAGAACAAACCCCCAAATGGGAAAGCGGGGGTTCCTTGAAGTTAAAAGTTTTAAAGGATTTATAGAAATGGAAGCGGTCAAGTTCAAATCGCCTTGAAGGAAGGGAAGGAAAGAAAGGTTAAAGGTTTCGTAGAAATAAGGATATATTAATTGGGAAAAACTGACCAGGAAAGAGGACGGGGAAAGTGGTTGTGTGTTAAACATCTAACATTCCTACATGTTATTCTGTATTTTGTTTCATGAGCATCGTGGTGTAAGAATCATACCTGTATTACGTACTGCCATGAGTTAGGCTTTAGAGGACCCATCATAACCTGGCATTTGACGAAGTCTTTTATTTGAAATAAGTCTTAGTAAAACAACATATGAAATATGCTTGAAAAAGGGTATTGGAAAGTTTCATGTCGCACCTTTAACAAGTGTGTTATGTTATGCATCATTTTGTATTCATCCAAACTATTTTAACGAAATTTTATATTTACACGTTTTATCTGTTGTTTTGTTTTGATATTATATTGAGTTTGGACTGATGTTTCATATATGTCATAACATGTTAGGCAAAATTAACTTTAACTATAATATATAAATTGATAAATCACAAAGAATTCAAAGGTGGCGTTAATATCCCGTGTAAGTTTGTCGCCCACGAAAAAAGTCTTAATATATCACCCTGGTAAATATTCTTAGCTGTAAAGTTTAAAAGAAATAGAAGTACATGAAGTTCCTTAAACCTTTCTTTAAATGGGCTTCTTCACCTTATATTATCAGTGACAAATCAAGGTAGCTGACTCGGATCGAATAATGTATGTGTGATGTGGGCCCATCTATAGTTTATATTTGGGGAAATCTTAGGTACTTCAGCATTTGTCTATACATCAATAACCTACTTCTTGTAATGGCTAAAATTAAACTGATCGAATATTTGCGCAGCACAAAACGTACGACCATTCGGTACAATGGTCTGAAACTCAGACTATTTAATTAAACGAGTGCGCTCGCTAAAATCGATTCGACAACTAACGGTCGTTATTTTTCCACAAAAAGACATTTTCAAGCCCTTTTGTTTTGAGGGAAGTTCTAAATTAGTATTATCTTTAAAATGCCGTTGGAATTTAACCTTTTCATTCTGTTGGCCTGCAAATGGGACATATTACCTTTAACGCGAAAAAGGTAAGGCTTTAGGAGCATAAACTGATATCATAAATATTAGTCGGTCTTTTCCTAGTTCCAATGGAGTGTGTAAATTTATATACAATCATCAGATTTTCTACAAACTGAAATGTGGATGGTAACGTAAGCCTGAAAAAAAATAGCTTGGACTTGCCCATTTGATCAAATTTTAGTTGAAGAAAAAAAATGATGTAATTTTATACAGCAATCGGGGAGGGGTTCTCGCTCTTCAAGTTCAAAAGGGGAACCAAACTGTCAATATTTGGTTGCTCTCTTGTGTGTGTTTGGAGGAGAAATAATTTCCACTTGGTGTTTGGTCGGATGAGTAAGGTTTGTCTAAAATCTGCCCAGCTGTCTCCTGTACAGCCCTCTTGTTACTCAACGAGCCTTCATCAGCCGGCGGCAATCTAGCTCGATCCTCTCCCTTCTCTAGCTATAGGAGAGCCCTCGTCTCGCCTTGGGCATGGCGGGGCACGGGCGTGGAGAACAAGAGTTCCAGAGGTCTGCTAAACCAAACAAGAGGGAGTTGATGAGTTGTTGGGTTTTCCTGCCTCTCCGGATTCTAAAGAGCGCTGTTAACACCTAGGGTTTCTGAAAATGTTCGCGAAAACATTTTCTCCACGAACGAATAATACCGTTTCTATTCATAGAGTTAACCAATGAATAAATATTTATTAAAACATCATCTATTGAGAGGCAAAAGGACTTTACCTCTTTTTAAATTTAACGAGCTAACGTCCTTCTTGCTTTCAGCAGAAGATATTCCCATTGGCAATACATTTTTGCTTCTTTTGCCACTCTCGACCCAGGTAAAGTGACTGGATACCGCGGGTAGGGAGAAGTTCCTTTGATGTTTGAGCGCTTTGTGGAAGTTTAGTACATTCATTAGAAAAAATTATATCAAACCAATTACCATTTGATATCACTTGTATCAACCCAGGCGAAGTATACTTCTACCCACTATGGATAAATCTAATAAAGTAATAATTATCAGGATGAGGCAGTATAATGTTTCCTTTTTTCCAAAATGTCAGGGGTGATATCATTAGACAAGTACAACTTTTGGAAGATTTATTTCGTGAAGTTATCTCCTCGGATGTTAGCGGGTGAAAGTGTGGACGCTGTTCTCCAGATTCAAAACCCGTGAAGATTCTTTACCGCCAGCCGTTCCGCTCGAGTGCCACGGCTTGCAGGAGGACTCAAGCCATGAAGCCGGATCTCACGGGGAGAGAGAGAGCGAGCGATGCTTCCTCATCTCAATACCATCATATCGGCACAAGGGTGACGAAAGCCAGTCACTAGTAAGCTTTCAGGGAAGGGAAAACGAACTCTACATTACCCCCTCCTGTTCAAGGGTGTAACCTTTCCAAATGATGGGAATGGCATCCGAAGTTGTCGACAAGATAGGTAAAACAAAATCAAACATTCATCCCTTCCAAAAATAAGGTAAGAGAAAAGGCCAAAACTTTTTTAATTTGCCAAAAGACTAGAAATAATTAGAAATTCTGCTTTCAAAATTTGTTTTCTTGTGATGTGGCACCACGCTCCCATCCCTCGAATTTCCCGACAATGCAACGGAGAAAAAGGAAGCCCCCCCCCCCCCCCCACCCCCTCCCTCCCCAAGTAATAAAGTTAAATATTATATGAACAAGGTAGAGGAAGGAAAGAGGTCTTAAGTTGCTTGCTTAGAAAGGTCCCAACTTGGAGAGAGAAATTATGAAGGGAGTTTTAAGCCCCTTGCCCCTGTTCCTTCTTTTTAACAACGCCCTTGCTCCTGTTCGCTGCCACGATGCAGACACTTCATCGGCTTTCAAAGCCCAACCCGTCGACACGGACTCCGCCATGTTTGTCCGCATCCCAACGCCTTGACATTGTTCGCTTAAGTCTTTGAATGCCACCAGATTAAGGGGATAGCTGCCCCCTAATTCTTCCACGGGCCGTGTCTCTAAAGTGCAGGCTGCCGGGCCCAAGGGGGCTTTGCCAACATTTCATCGCCAGTGCCCCACGTGTTAAAATCTTGATCATCACCACCATTCATCCCCCACCAACAGACTTTGCTTTATAGCGAGCCCACCGAGACGCGTATGTACGACACTTGTCTTGCTCCGGTGACTATTGCTCCCTGGTAATTTCCTACACAAACCGAATTCATAACTGCAGCCCTCGACCAAACACTATACCTAACCCTAACCATAAACTTTACCTCTAAACCTAATTTACGCCTAATAAATGTTATGTATTATTATTATTATTATTAAACCTTATTGCAATCCTTTTCTAACGCTAAACTTTGGCGAAATAAAACCCGGAGCATTCGTCGCTGGAGCAATTGTGGGAGTTATCGAGACGCATAATGATGGCGGCATCACGATCATACATTCAAACATTTCTATTAAGGTTTCTATCATTTAGAGAACCATGAACACACAATATAGGCTAACCAAAAAGCCACTTCAGTGGTTTAGTCATGAACTTGATTATCAACATCTTTTGTTTACATTATATTTTGATTGATTTTTAAGAGTGAAAATAGCTCATTCTAAAAACAGATTTTGCAGTCTAAGACATAAAAAGGGTTTTAGATCATTATAGATTATATTACTACTCTATAACATTTGAAATTATTGCAATAAACAAATAAATTGCTTAATTGCGACTTGAAGTGGACTTTTATTGACAGCATTTCGTTCAAATCCCCATTTGACTTGAAGCCCCCCCCCCTCCCCTTAAGTACTTAACTTTACACAAACACAATCTATTGAAGATATTAAACTGCCAAACATGCTGATGCAGGGTCATAATTATGTTCCCTATTTCCTCCCAAATCTAACTCCACCCCTCCCCTATCGCCTTACCCACCCCCCCCCCCAGAAAAAAGGCATCAGTTTACTTGGAACAGAAACAATGCGCCAAGATAGATTGGAACTTAAAACTTCTTTATTATCATCTTGTTTGGAGGGTGAGAAATTCTTGATGCGATCCTATGTTCTTCTTGTGCGGAGTGATGGTAGCGTCTCGAAGGCGACTCGGCGGCGGCCAGCCCGGACTGGACAGACATGGTAGGGTGTCATCTTCGCGCGTTTTGAATTACTTCAATCTCGTTGTTTATATTGGGGAGTATGGGATCTCGCCCTTAGCTTTACTCTGACCATGGATATGGGAGATTCCAACCGGATAATGAATGTTTACACAAAGGACAATGGATACAAAAAAGGGTTATTGATATCGATAATGATACTGTGAGGTTTAACTTCAGTAATACATAAAAAGATCGTGTTTTTTTTTCTTCTTTCTTTTTCGGGAGGATACATTCCATTATAAGAGAAAAGGTCTTGAATTTGAGGTTACACTCATCACTCTTTGAGTAACGGCTTCATGCTCCGAAACGATTTTCAGAGTAATAATGTAAATGAATGGAACGTACTGAAATGATTAATGCATTTATTTATAGAAAGGGAAAGGGAAAGAAACAAAGAGCGTAAACAAACATTTAAAAAATAAGAAAGAGAAACATATTGTTGGTAGTGGTTATTTTAACTGACTGCTAAGAAAGCATAAATGTTTGTAAGTAAGCAACCAGATGGCCGACGGCTTTAGGTCCTCTCCGAGGGACCTGGTAATGAGGATAAATGCCTCTCCAAAGGGCATTAGCGCATCGCCTTGGTTTCGAACCCGGGTCTCCAGATTACGATACCACAGCTCTACCGACTGAGCTATCGCGCCTCAATATTATGAAGAAGTTCAAGAGGGAGAGAGAAAAGGGAAGGAGTAGAGTTGGGATGGTGAAGACATAAAAGATGGCGTCCAAATAGAGTGAAAATGAATCTGTCACGTGCAGCATACACCTGGCCTAGCAGAAAGGCGTGGTGTTAGAGATGAAAGATGGCGGCTGATGATAAAAGAACCTCCTCTGTCTTCCTCCCTTTTTGTTGATAGCATTTTCGAAGTGATGGGTTCTACGATACAAACCTTGGCGCCAATTGCTTCGCGGTCAATCTCCTACCATAGTTGAATTCCAAATTTCAACCATAGTAATTATATAGACACGGAACTATAACATTTCTATACCTCCTATACCATAAACCTAAACTTAAACCTAACATAAAACCCATTCACAACCCTACCCCTAAACCGTACACATTTGAGGAAGTAAAGCCTGTTCAAACTTTGGGTCACCAAATAATGATTTATTTCATGTGTCGTTTGTAACGTATTTCTCTGTCCGGCAAAGTTTCATTAGTTTCCGTTTGATTAAGATCGATTGTGATCCAGGTTTTATGTTATGTCATGACTTAAGACATTTCTTAGATTGAATCATTCACCTTTAATTCGACACTTTGGCGAGACTTTTAGTCTACGACGAAGAGAACGAAAATGTAATAAAACCATGATTATCTTTAAAGTGAATCATTTCTGTAAAAAACATTTTCGTTTTTAAATATAGTTGATCAAAACCAAATAATCAATTTACATGTACTATTGTCTTCACTTTTAAATCATTAATGCACTCATGGGTGTATAGACAAGTCCCTTCGTGAACATTTCAGGTCTACATTGCCATCCCTTGATCAATTTTTAAACCTATTTACACATTATTTTGACTTCGTAATTGCGTTTTCTAACGACATGACGATGGACCTATACTGGTCCGTGTGTAGACCTAGAGGAAAAATCACAAATATCAAACCACTGTGGACTAACATGGTGCTTGGTTTGATCTATAGTTAACGATAGAACGTGTTAGTTGTCACGTCGTCAATCTCGTTCTCGAGTTCGGATCACGACCTTGAGATTCGCTCACCTGATGTCGGCGAGCTGACCGCGGCTATCGTATTTTGAGGGGAAGACAGGGATTAAAACTTTCATCGAGTTCTTCGCTCAGCCATCGGGAAATAGGAAATACCAATTATGAGCTCGTTCCCATGGCAACGGGAGCAGGGATTAGGTTGCATCAGGGCTGGTCGACGATTGCAATATTCTAGTTTATACTTTGTGTTGTTTATGTTGTTGTTCTTCTGCTTTTGGCAGGAAAAGGGGTCCAAATCTGTACAGATCTCGGTCAGCCTCTACGATTAAAGCATGGACCTAGGTCCATGATTAAAGCCTTTAACCTTAATCTAACTTTACTTTGACCGTTTTTCATTTATTTCATTATATATCGTTTGGTCGATTCTTTTTTTTATGTTTTCGGATTCTCTCCTTTATTTCATTCTTTCCTTGGCTTCACTATTTCTACCTAGTTTGAGATTTGCTATTGAACCGTCTCATTGTGTTTCTACCTTTCTTCTTGTAATGGGAACAAATTTAACAAAACAAAAGAAACAAAAATGAGTTTCAACATTTGCATTTCTCTATTTCTCTCTCATTGTTTTGCATGTTTATAAACGTTTCCTTCCTTTTACGATCTGCTTTAAATACTGCATATTCGATTACTCCCTGACAAGATACCTAACGGTATGAGAACGCTTTTAGTTCAAGTTCAAGTTCAAGTTCATTTTATTTTTTTTTACATAAAAAGAGACTGGTAATAGTACATTAATCAACATAATTATATTAACTTGATTACATCATAAAATGAATGGTTTTAGGACCCCTTTAGAAGTTGAACTTGTGAGCGGGGCCCTATATAGTCAACAAAATACAAACATTAACAATAATCAAGAGGCAAGCTATAACTCTTTAAAAGAGAATGGGTGGATACAGTGTAAAAGCTAGGCATGTGGTTGATTTGTGTATGATCAGGAAAAAAAACGTATAACTGTTACAAAGCGATTGTAGATTACACTCTTTCATTATACTTGGAAGTACAGAGAAAAGTGACAAACATTTGTATTTATTGGTTGATTATTAATTCAACTGCCCTTCACTCTACGATGAGAATGTTTAGATTTGTTTACCCTCAGAAACCAAATTAGTTTTCCACACTTAGTTCCAGGACACTCGCGCATTTTTAAGTTGCAAAAGTATTTTCTTTCCATTATATAAAGTATTGTCTGTTAATCATCTGTTCAACTGAAAATAACTCTGTCTGATGAATGTTTTTCACATCAGTGCTATAGTCGTTGAAACGCCCCGGAACGTGACCGAACCAGGCTCAAGGTATTTTGTGATCAGCCCCCTCCCCTCTCACCTTCCATGCACCACCAAGCTGATTATTCTATCTTTTGTCGTCGCTCTTCCCTGCGTTCATTTTGGGGCTCATCCACGTTTATTTACCTAGGATCCAAAAGGCTTACCAAGTTAAACATCTTTTAAAAGGCATTTTTCTTTTAGATGCCATGCGCAAGTTTGGTTATGCACGATCGCAAGTGGGTGCAGAAGGCTGTAAACGATTCGTGTAGTCCCAGACATAAACTTTGGAGGTGTGTGTGTTGCTGAGGCGAAGCGAGTGCGGCGCCACGATTTCGTTTGAGGGCCCCTGCAGGTCTGCCGCGTTGGTTCTTCCCCTTGTAATTCTCCAGCCGCTCAGACGTCGAGAGGGATAGGGGCGGCATGCTTTCAAGTTCAAGAGGGACTAAAGCCCCAGATCTGAAAGGGGAGAAGGGGCAAAACTGGAGCAGCGAACTTGGGCCATGAATGGGGGTCGCGCCCGTGTGAAGGTTATAGGCGCAAATGTTATTTGTGACGAGGAAAGTGGAGAAGGTGCTGACAGACGTCAAATTAAGACTAGGATGACAGGCGCGCGTCCTACCTACCTAGGGCCCAAGACGGCAGATCAAACCGCCCTCATCCCCACTTATTTATCTCTTTACCATCTCTCTCTCTCTCTCTCTCTCTCTCTCTCCCTCTCTCTCTCTCTCTCTCTCTCTCCCTCTCTCTCTCTTTCTCTCCTCTCTCTGTCTCTCTCTATATTTCACTCCATTTCTCAATATTCTGTTTCTCTACCCCTCTTTGACATCATTCACCAGATCTTTTGAGTGGGGAGGGGCTGTCGGACTAAAGTCATTGACTAGTTAGCTGAACATTTCTAATAAACAAGAAATAAGATAAAAACAAAGGGGGCAAAGAAATGTCCTCACGATTTTAAATCTGCCAACAAGCGTAAAACCACTGGTCGCAAGATACCCCCCCCCCCCCAACCCCCAACCCCCCTCTCTCTCTCTCTCTCTCTCTCTCTCTAAACCTCATTCCATTCCTTTCTCATCCTACATCTCTATCTATCTCTCTCTCTCTCTCTCTCTCTCTCTCTCCCTCTCTCTTGCATTCATCCGAGCCAACACTCTTCTGGAGTGACGTTCATGCAACAAATTACGACTGAAGGAAAACAAACAATAAATGTGTGTTTACTGCCATTGCAAAACATATTTGCAAATTTGAAAACCTACAGTCAATAGCGTCTGACGTTTAATGATAGACATGGTCAAAGCGCAGAAGTTTGTATGTAAACTGTATGTAGGGTTTACAACGAGATATAAAACTTAAATTGTTTTGTTTCTTTTTCTTTCTGTTTTAATAAGTTTAATATCTTCCAAGGTACACCTATTGGTGTCGAAACTAAAGACTTCCTCGTTTTTAAATGTATTTATATATTTGCACAAATTGCTTGCAAACATAACATGATTTGAAGATAAGCATAGAAATAGAAATCGTAAGGCACATCTAAAAATAAAGTGAAATATTAACTTTCTCCTTAAATTTTTGAAAGGCATGTTGATTCATTGGTAGAGATTGGTTGTAAGCGTGAGATTTAAATAGCAATGAACATAAAAAGATAAATCGTCAGGCATATCTAGAATTGAGAACAAAAAGTGAAACTTGAAAAGCAGTTGATATGTTTTTTTTAAAAGTTGTACCCAGAAACTACTTTATATGATGAATCCCTGTAAATGGTATACTCATACAAAAGAAGTGATCTATATAAAATAGCTGAAATTTATTAACCAGTACCCAATTTCAATTTCTGAAATATAACGAAATAAGTTTGTTGTTGTCATTGGTTTTTTTTTCTCCAAATTCAACTCTATCCCAAACAATAAATCCTGTCAATCTTAAAATAACTATCAATTTTCCACCAAAATAAAATTGGGTATGACTATGATTGTCACTTCTTTTTCTTTTATGTTAAGGGGGTTTGTAATATTATGATTTCTTCCTGCAGGAGATATAGTCCATCTCACTAATAAAATATCGATGAATTACATATCATGATGATGAACAATTAGTGTTACATTAGTCGAATCGAATATATATTGCGTGAAAGTTAATTTTTGCGTATAAAAATATCTGGTGTATTTTAAAGATTAAAATGACAGTAACTAGTTACTTGATACATGCATACAAAAATTATTTTCGTTTTGACATTGTGCTTTTTGTATGATTTTGTTGTTGTTCAAATTATATGACATTTGTGACCGAACTCAAGAGTGTTATGAATCAAACAACTTGAAATTGAAATTACAAATCTGTAATTTTAGTTATTTCCATTAATACAGCTTTTCAGAATTCAAAAGGAGTCTCTTCTTCCATGATAATATGGACGATGAATATAATGAATCGAATTATTTTTAATTTCGTAACATAAAATTTTAAATCAGGATCTGAAAGGTATATTTAAATCGGCTCTTCTCCAAACCTGTTTTATTCTTGTAACCGCAATAAAGTTTTACTGTTTCTTGCGATAACATCTCTTAAAGAATAAATATGCAAACGGAAAAAATGACAATTTCTACGTCATTTTTTCATCGGTCAAATTAACTCCAGATTCGCCTGTAATCAATGCCTGGTAATCCCCCAAAGAATCAAGTATCAAAATACAGAGAAGCCCTGCCCAACAATAAATATATAAGTACCGTCGATTGTGGTCATTTTCATCGCTATCAACCACTGAACGACAAAATATATATATTTGATTCACATAAGAAAGGGATACTTGTCGGCGAATTATCAACCGAGTTATGATTTGAATGAGATGGTTTCCCAAGGGATACAATAATCCCGGAGAATGTCGGCAAGGAGGAGAGTCCTTAGCCCGATGTGATATGGGGATAAGCTTGATGCGAGTGGTATGCCCCCGCCACTCCGATCACTGCCCCAGCGATTCTCCGACGTTTCTCGCACGGTCTCCCGATAAAGCGCGCCGTCGTGGACGAAATTGGGTTTCGAGGCTGGATTTCGAATCGCTCTGGTTTTCATTTTGTGGATTGAGAGGACTTCGCGATCAGGTTTTCGTGATTTGATTGGAGAAAAATGGTGTCTGGATTTATATTGAGAGCGATCATGAAGTTTAGGAGATTGGGTTGATGAAGTAGTAATATCTTTAGAATCTCTAGATCCATAAGGATAACGTTGCTATTTAATATTACATTGTATTACGCTGATCTCTGAAAAACGTGAACGCTGAAGACAACTTTTCATTTATTAAGGATCGAAATTCGTTTTTCTTCGTAGTCTCATATGTGATTACGTATGTGTCGGAGATTTTTTCTTCAAGTTCAAGTTCTATGAGACGTCGACAAAATAATAAATCGGGAAGTCGAAAAAAAAAATATAGATTGTTGCCGACCATCTCGAATCTACATGTAACTTCACTCTCTACTCTTCTTTCCTCTTTCTGATCTTCTTCTTTTGTTAATAGTAAATATATAATTTTTCTTTTGATTATTAGGCCTATCACATCGATCTCAACAACCATTATCTTTGTCACCAGTATACAGGAGCGTAATCTATTTGAAAAATAGCACAAACATTTTCTTTCACTTTAAAAGGACTTGACAGCTTTGTTAAGTATATACGATACCATTGTTCGTTTCAGATGTACTTATATATCTCCCTTTACCATGTTTGCACAGTAGATAGAACAAAAACTTGAAATTGACAAATTAATTGTTGCGTCAACAAAGTTGACAAAATCCACTAATAATAATTTGTCGTCATCTCAACAATGACATATTATAAAACTCGTTGATTCCAATCATATTTTATTGCAATATTGCAAAAAATAGAGAAACTATAACTTGATAATGGAACACAGTAGCAGCCCTTCATACAAACCAAAATAAAATGGTCAAAAATCAAATTTCAAATTAAAATAATTTTTAACGATGATGTTCTGATGACCACGATTCCTCATCATCGCTCCCGCTCAGTCGGCACCCATCTTGCCAAAGTCCAAAACGACTGCCTCGTTGTCGGGCTCGTTGTACGATTTGCTCCAGCGACGATACTGATTTGTGTTAATTTCCTTACGTTTACTGAATTCCCAATGCCACCCTAGATCTATCACAATAACCTAACCTTAACCTTAACCCTAACTCTAACTCGAAACCTAATTCGAAACCCAATTACTAATTGATATACCTTTGATGAAATATAGCCCAGAGCAATATTTTGGCCGGGGTAAAATGGTGTCGGATCACCGCCCCGTCACCCCGTGACCGCTGCTCACCCAGACACAACCCGGTCACAATTCCGACTAATTTATTTAAAACAATTACTTCCCTTCAACTTGGGCAGATGTTATCACCGCTTGCGTTAATGAACTGACAATTATCCGCCTCATAGTCCCATACGCAATAAAAGCTGTGGTGCGGAAGAGTTCGCTTGTTCCAATTACTGCGCTCACATCCGTTTCGTCATAATTGTAATACCATGGTGACCCTGGGGAGTTATGAACATGGGACGCAAGAGAAAAAAAGAGGACATAATTATGGCGAATTAGAGCCCTGATCGCATTAATTTTTCATAAGGGAAAGCGTTGGAGGTCGTGTGAGCCCCTTCCCTAAACTTTCAATTGTCATTATGGCTGTTTTTAATCGGTGGAAATGTTGATGATGTCAAGTAAAGTTTATCACATTCTTATAAGATATTATATGGATATTATAAGAATTATTGACACAATCAAACTATACTTCCGTCTTTCAGACCAATGTACCGATTTAGGGATGAAATGTGTGTGTTTTTGTTTTGTAAAGTACATTGGACAGTTCAAATAATTAGCGTTATCTATTTCCAGAGCTATCTACTATAATAGGACTGCATTAGATTAGAAATATGCGTGTATTTTTTAAAGTTTCTAAATACCTGATAATTCAAATAATGATCTTGTTTAATGACTAGTGATCACTGATTAATCGCAACGAAAATACATTGTTTACATCTTAAATTTTCTTAAATCATGTTTGTTGTTCTATACTGCCTTTCTAGTTTTTCATTATCCTCCTTCCCAATTTGAAAATGTAAATGCGTTGTTAATTTATTTTGATACAGTATAACAACAAACAAAATGTTGAATAACATCCAAGACAAAAAAGCTCAAATGAATTCGCTATAAAATATTCGCCTGTAAAGATCCCCCATTCAAAGTCTATACGGTAGACGTTACAATGATTGTTGCCGAAATCACTTCAATGCAAATACGAAGAATTTGTTGAATAGAAGTCACAATCGAATTTTATAACAAGATACCTCAAATAAATTGGTCAAAAGCCATAAGTGCGAGTTTATGATTTTAAAAAACGCTTGAATAACAAAGCCGCTATCATTACCAATCATATTAGATATTTATCTTTTCGTCATCTAACCTTTTCTTTGGTATTCTTTTTCTTTTTCTATCCCTTTCTTTGTCAATTTATATACGTTTCTTTTCAAACACAGAATTGTAATGTATGTCGATTCCTTCGCTTGGTTGCAAATGTAGATTTTCTTTTTTTTAATAATCTTTTTCAATCAATCAATTAAATTGATTATAACTATTTTACAGCGCATAATTATATGACAGTTTTATTCTCACTGTAGAATAGAAATATATTGTTTTCTCGATATATTTAATCAATTCAAATTCAGAAAATGAATCTGACATGTGATAATGCCTTTAATATAGCGCTTTGCAAGGTGAGAATCTAATTGATGTTTTCTAGATCATCACCTTTCCAGGGTAGGAATGATTTTGTCCATTGGAGCAAAGGATCTGGGCAGACATTAGGCCCAAAACAAGGGCTTAGAATTCATCGCAGCATGCAGTGGAATAAGCATGATAATAGATTGTCTTTAACCGCGTCGACGCTCAGCTTTCTCGCCAAAGATGAAGAGCATTTTATTTTATGCTTTTCTATTTTTCCCTTTTCTTTTCTGTTTTATTTTTCTATCATCAATATCTATAATCTTTTTGCTATCTATCTCCCCAAGATTTTCATGAGCACTTTGATTTATTCTCCCTTTTTATTAATGAACATTTAAGTGTTTATGAATTAGTACAAATCAATAATTGTGAGAATTATCATCATTACTGTCATGATTATATATGAATATCATATAGGGAATGATTGTCAGACTATACATAGGCAGAAATGTGTTAGTTTTGATGGTGATAATGATGTTGAACTAAACAATGGAGAAGCGTTTATTTATAGTCAATATTAATTTGTATGATGCTATATTTTGCCCAACACTCATACTTATTTTGATCTCATAACCCCCCCCCCCCTCTCTCTCTCTCTCTCTCTCTATCCCATTTACTATCTATCTATATATATTTAACTAACTATATATCTACTTTTCTCTCTGCTCTCCTCCCTCCCTCTGCCTGTCATTCTATAAAGCATCAATATAAGTTCATATTACCGAAAAATAGACATCTAGAGTATAAGGTAATACATTATAAGTCGAGGATTTTGTACAAAATGGCAAATTCTCTGATTTGACGCTTGATTACTCATGAATCAGATTTTAAAAAAATCTATCTTGCCTATAATTCCTTAACAAAATACTTATTGTTTGGTAAAATGTATACCTATCATAATTTTGCTCTTATAGCTAGATTATATCGGAAGGCCTAAACAAAGTGGGTAAAAATTAGGATAATCATTATTCATGTTGTCAACATGGTCATGGTCACCGTCTTGATTAGTGGGTTTTGGACCTATAATAATTATGTACTCGTTGAGAGTAATAATACGGTCTAAATATTGTAAAGGATTACATCTGTTTCACAACAGTCTACCAAGTATAACTATATAAGTCTTTTTTAAAGAGAGCTTTGTGCTAGTTCATATTCTTGCGACCAAAAAATACATTATTCAGGACTTTTAAATCAAACTCTTGGCAATAACCGTGCTATACTTTCACCTCCATCTCACCTAACGGCCGGATGGCCAAGCCCCAGCCGGACGGAGACGGCGGCAACTGATGCGAGTTATCTAGTGAGGATCGCTGGGCCTAGCTGGTCTCACCACTCAAGCGAATGCGAGGTGAGAGCAGAAAAGGAGTCGAGAGAGGGGATATAGGCGATGGAGGAGGAGGAGGAGGAGAGGAAGAGGAGAAGGAGGAGGTGACAGCTTGCTTCTCTAAGAAAGTCTTCATGGGATGGGGAGGAAGATGCGACGGGAGAAAGACCGGGCTGCTTGCTACTTGCTGGAGCTGCTTGTATCTACCAATTCATTCCAACACGTTTCTTTATTGACAACTATTTCAACTCCAAGTTTCGTAGTCATTATAATTACACGTAGACAAAGTAATCATAATTGAAGAATATAATGTGAACTTCATTTTATAAATCAGGGAATCGCTCTGAACTGAAGTGGAAAATATGCAGTAATCCGTTGTTCTTATAATAACCATATCTGATTCAGCAATTATTATTGTGAGAGAAATACGGATATTTTAGAAATTGACGTCATCGATTGTCTTTATCCTTCCCCTGCATGTGCAGTTTTATGAATCGCTCTGCCATATTTTAATGAGTCAGAAACTTTGTCTTCAGTATATCGAAAAAATATTGAAAGAGAGATAGAGAGAGAGGGTGGAGGCGAGAGAGAGAGGGGAGAGAGAGAGAGAGAAGGGGAGAGAGAGATATATATATATAGAGAGATAGAGAGAGAGGGGGAGGTGAGAGAGAGAGAGAGAGAGGGAGAGAGAAAGAGAGAGAAAGAGAGAGAAAGAGAGAGAGAGAGCGGAGAGGAAGGGGAGGGGAAAGGGGAAGGGGAGGAGAGAGAGAGAAAGAGAGAAAGAGAGAGAAAGAGAGAGAGAGAGAGGGGGAGAGGAAGGGGAGGGGAAAGGGGGAAGGGGAGGAGAGAGAGAGAGACAGAGAGAGACAGAGAGAGACAGAGACAGAGAGAGACATAATTATATAGAGAGAGAATGAGAGAGAGAGAGAGATCAAGGGATCGCTGATATTACATAAGAGGGTAGATCAAGGATATGGACCGTATACATGGTTTATTGTAATTCTGAGTCCATATCTGGTTTATTTATATATTTCAATCAATTTCGATGCAGTCCTTATTTTGTGTAATGTCACATTCTTTTTTGCCGTTTACTTGTTATTCAATGTTTTTAACATGTTTCTTTAGTATTTCTCACTTTTCCTTCATTATCCTTTCTTCTTTCCCTTGCGCTTAGAAACATTGTATGAAGCGCATTATAAATGTAATGTATTATTTTTATATAGGTACATATTGGAGTCAGTAAAATTCAGAGCCACAAATGAATAAATGAATAAATTAATAAACGAACGAATGAATGAATGAATGAATGAATGAATAATTAATGAGTTATATTTTTAAAAAAATGGGCTTTAACGATATAATATCTGTCTCAACCACATCTTTGAATGTGATTTCATTCCATTTGTACATTCAGAAATATACATTGACAGGATAACATTATAACCCATGGAATTATAAGCTGATTAATTTGTGTGCATATAGAGTCTTAAGAATATGATTTGACATGAAAGATAATAGCCAGATAGATTATCTTATTTTAAGACTAGACGAAAACAAAATTGCTCGCCTCCAGCAAAGTAGGAATGATAGGATATGTACTTAGAAGATGTAGAAGAAGAAACAATGTTCTTATCAATATTATTATTGGATTCTGAGATTCTGTATAAGAAATTTGGATTGGAGTGTTCGCTTTGTTAGTCATGTTAGTATTCCTTTCCAACCGTCAGTCAATATATTAAATCACATAAAGTCACAAAATGTATTCTAATGGCTTTCCACTCCGTTTATCGGCAAATGATCTGCAGGACTTTTGTCCTCCCCTAGGACAACATTATCATTCCCGGCGCGCTGACGAATCGGATGTTGAATTGTTCCACCTGTATGACGTCATCTAGAAATTAACCACAGAACATCTTCAACATGATCATGAACATGGAGATTAATTTGTCGCAGATGAGAGCGCCTTCTGTTCCTTTCTCTTCTCGTTTCCTCCCCATCAATCAAATTTATGTTTTGGAAGGATTTGCGTTTTGTGTGTCGGTTGTCTATTCCCGTCCCGCCAGTACTCCCCCATCTCCTCCTGATTTGTTACCATGTTTACCCCTCCCCTTGCTGTTTATTCCTTATCCCCCTCTCTATCTCTCTCTCTCTCTTTCTCTCTCTCTCTCTCTGTCTCTCTATCTCTCTCTCATTCTCTCTCTCTTTCTCTCTCTCTCTCTCTCTCTCTCCCTCTCGCTCTCTCTCACCCTCTTTCTTTCTCTTCCCGATGTCCCTTTTAATCTCTTACCTTAGGTGCCCTCACTTTTTATGTTCTTAATCATTCTCCTATCTCGGAGACATTAATTCCCATCCTTCATCTGTATCTGTCACATGAAGATGACCCATATTCTGTATATGCCATGACATTATCTAAAGTTATAAGATTGTAAATGTATTATGTCGATGTATATGAAATAAATAAACATCAAATCAAATCAAATTTTAAAAAGAAACTCAGCCTGCTGCTTTCAGATCAACCTATAATTTATTCAGGCGTACACCCATCTACTACAATATAGCTAATATTATTGGCTTAATATTCATAGATGCATTACCCATCTATTTCTTCGACTACGGTCTATGCATCTATCTCATTTTTTTCTGTACCTTTAACTAATTTTATGTTGCTTTATCCAGTTTAGCATCTTAGTAATCTTCGCCACAGCTCTCATCTTTCATCATCCAACTATCTTTTTTTCATATTTTGGTAAATTCGATCCCCACATGCATGCAGAACTACAAAACAGCGTTGTTGCATTTGCTTGAGATGTTCGAACATCCCATGAAAGACAGACAATAAAAGCATAAACATGATATAATGCACGAGCAGAGAAGAGGAGGTTCGAAATTTCCTGCCATCTTTCGGCGGTGGAACTTCGCTCAATTAGAGCTGCTTTGACGATTGTGCGGGAAGACGAAGCGAGCTCACGCCGGAGATCTCGGCTGAGGAACGGCGGATGTCGTATAATGGTCGTATGATATGCATAATCAAAAACAGAGGAAAGTGATAAATTATGGATTGGTAAGAGGAGAAGAGATTTATTCTGTGGATCTTTCTCGGTGAAAGCTGATACCAAATCACGGCTAGACACAAACAGGCCTCTAGACCGACATTTGTGATAATAGTTGACGATCCATATTAAAAAAACAAAAACAATAAGCTTTGTAAAATTTTCGTCCAAAATCGAATGTATATATTCAAATCAATTCTTGCAATTGTATATAATAGATGGAGGCGAAGTTCCCGATAATCATTAGGTTTTTGATGGGGACACGATAGGCAATGATAAAGAGATACTCAATGCACATACGAATACAAGTAAATGTGAGGGGGGGAAGAAAAAGGAGGAAAAAAGGAAGAAAGTAAGTAAGAAAATGAAATTGATTTCCTACGAGCAGGCCTAACTATAGAAAGCAAACAGTATTCTGCAATCATTCAAATCTTAAAAGCAATAAAAGGGCCAGTAAAAAGAAGAAAAAATCGCTGCGTTTATAGAACGTAGAACGTCATGCGCTAATACACTAAATATAATTTTATATGTTTCGGTTACTAATTTTCCATTTGATTTTATTTTTAGATATGTCAGTAAATATATTACAGATGAAATTTCATGAAAACATGAATACTTTCCAATGATACTGATAATAATCGGGCATAATAATCATGCACCTGAATTGTTGAGTAAGACCGGATACAGGAGGGGTGTAGGGGAGTTGAAAATCCCGCGAGTTTTAGGCGAGAAATTGCATCGGAAATGTGACGAAATCATCGCCCGAGGGCTAGGGAGAATATGATATGCGATATCAAATAACAGAGGGCAACTTACTTAAGGTCTCTGCCAAAGCCGAAAGTTTTTCTGTTTCTTCTCTCCTTTTTGTTAATTTTAGTTTGACACGAAAATTAAAGGGGTGCACTATTACTGCAAAGTAAGAGAACTTGGCGAACGGCAAGGTACATGCGAACTTGGAGAGTACGCCGATATTCTGTTATCTTCAATGAGATGTTGTCATAAAATTTATTATAAATGACAACACAACATCCGAAATCCATATCAATCTATGACATATTCATTATTAACAGTGAGAAATGAAATGACTAGCGAGAAAGTGAAATGATAAACAGGGATAAAGAGAGGATGATAACGTTAGAATGAGAAGAAGAAGATGATGATGATGATGATGATGATGATGATGATGATGATGATGGTGATGATGATAGTGGTTGTAATGAAGGAGGAGGAGAAGAAGGAAATTAGGAGGAAAACGAAGAAGAACAAATGAAAACAGGAGAAGGAGGAGGGGGAGAAAAACAACATGAAGAATCAGAGATGTAGGAAGATCCTAAAATGAAAAGGAGGAGAGCAGAAGAAGGACAAATCGAGAAGAACTGAGGTAGAGGAATAGGAAATACAAAGGTATATAGCTTACAACAAATATATCTACTCTCGTTGAGAAAGCACCAGGTCCTACGACCACAACTTTATCCTCGCAAACGACAAGCCAGGCTACCCCTGTACTTTCTTCCACGTTCAGCCCACCCCTCCCTTTCACTCTGCCGAAGTGCAATGAACTCTGTCGCACTCGTACGTGACATGGTAAATTGCATTAATGACTC
This sequence comes from Strongylocentrotus droebachiensis, assembly GCA_035222895.1. Classification (NCBI taxonomy): domain Eukaryota; kingdom Metazoa; phylum Echinodermata; class Echinoidea; order Camarodonta; family Strongylocentrotidae; genus Strongylocentrotus; species Strongylocentrotus droebachiensis. The sequence goes on along the minus strand of JAVYIG010002634.1, from coordinate 79,260 downwards.
CGTCTAGTTATGATTCGCAGTATACATAGATTTGTTTCCTCGAATCATATTTGTCAATCACACTTCACTTCTCCGGCCTTCAAACTCGGTTACTATTTACGGCAACGCACCTGACGAAATGCCACGCTGTGTCAGCGTTAATTCGATAAACCTCTTTTTCTTTAACTCTTTTCTTCTCTTATTCTTTAATGACCAAGTCGGGGCAGGAAATATTCTATCAATTTAACGAATTGCCAGACTTTCCTTTGATTGGAGGTTTATTAGCACCAAGGGAGCAATATTAGATATATTCATTCGAATCACTTTAATAACCATTAAACATTATAGGAAAATTGATTTTAGTCGAAACCGGACAAGATTACAGATGGGAAATTCATCGCCGTGTGCATTGGCAGATACAAGGTGGAGGTATGAACGTGATGACTGACTATTCGCTGACGGGATGACCAACGCTTGAACACTACTTGTAATGGTGTCAAATAAAGTTCGTTAGGCCTATTAGTAATTTAGCTTTCTTTGAAAACTTTGTAGTGATATTATGAACAGAACTTCACACATTTTAGGTCGATAGTATGTAAGATTATTGCCAGTGCATTCCCTCAAAGGAGTGTTATTTAGAAAGTCGTTAAGTTGAAAATAGTTTGTAAGTATTGTGATGTTAAGTTCATAACAAATTACATTTATTGCAGGTAAAACTAAAATTCAGTTTACAATAGTATGAAGTGGTGATTCGCGGAAACCATATGACTGTAATGTGCATATGAAGAAGTGTTTGAAAACCAAACAGCTTCGATGACATGTCCAAATAGGGTTTTAATTTTTTTTAATGCAGTACTGGTAAGATGTTAAAGTTTAAGTTGACAATTTAAGTTAAGAAAAAAGGACCTGTGGATTTTATTCTGTTCAAAATTTATCTCAAAAACCCGATCCTTTGCACAGCTCTGCCATCCATTACACCCCATCCTGTCTTTGTCGTTTCCAGCCCCCCCCCCCCCCTTTAAACTGACAGTCTTACCCGTTTGGAATGTTAATTCAATTAACACTTGAAAACGTGTTAATAATCAGACTTGTACAGGAAATTGTTTATAAGCCACTAGAACAGCCTACATAGTTCAGACTGATTGTCATAATAATTATCTGCGTTCTAGTACCTCTAAAATTCCCCCCTATGTTCGCTTACAAATAAGAAATAAATTAAACATGAGTTTAAAAAGAAAATGTAGTTGAATTACCGTAGATGGACATTTGTAATGAAATGTTTTTGAAAGAAATTCGAATGTATATGCCTTCATTATCATATAGACATTATCATATTAGTGTCAATAACGATATGCAAAAGCGCTAAGAGCAAAATCACATTAAAAAACACAATATCCAGAGCAGGACAATTTGGTTTTGAAGCCAACTGAAATAAATCTTCCTTCCTTAATCAACTTAAAGGAATGGTATAAGGAGGGGGGAAGACGTGGGTATTCGTCAAACACCAAGTTCTCGAATGAGACTAACAACGATCCGCACAAGAGGCAGTTTAGATATATTGGCGTGTCCTTAAACCAAGGTCAATGAGGTCATGACACCAGGGGTCGATGCCCTCTTCCCAACTTTAAACCGGAGAAGAATTCTGTGAATGGTTCAGGGGGACGTGATGACGTATGAGGGGGGCTTGGTAAGACCCCATCAATCACAAAGAGGGGTTATTACTTTACATCGGAGTACTCACGTTGGGAAATACTGATAATTATTTGTAACCTAATTACATCGGTGTGTAAGATTCGGGTCCTTTGGAAGTGAAAAGGAAAGATCGCGACCTTAAATAAGAAGTTTGTTGGTAAAATGCTTGATGACGAAGCAACATCGTTTGGGGCGCTTCTCTATCTTTCAAGTCACAATGGCGTGAAGATAACAGAGAGCTGTCTTGGTGATTGATGATAATCTAGAATCATATCTACTCGCTTCGAGAAAGTGTTGATGAAGATGAGCTGGGTGCTTCTGCGAAGGGTGACTTGGTAGTGTTTTACTCAATGGATCATGCATTTTATCAAAGCCATGCATGTTCAATTTTCATGAGGTTGTATCGATTTGGACGCAGTGCGTCTTTGCATGATCTTGGCTTCAAATTAGAAGATGATCGAACCCATTGGCAATTATAGTAATAGTGAAATCAGTTCACTATTACCTTAAATAATTTACCATTCCAGTTAAATTAACCTTGTACGTAAAAACTATTTCGAGGTAGTTTTTCCTGTACTGGGATGGGAAGCCTCCATGTCCCCAGAATGCCAATTTTGACGTCGGGGGGCAAAAGTAACTGGCAAACCAAAAGAGGGCAGCAAACTACAGAAGTAAACGGTGAAGCGCAAGCAAAAGTCCTATCAGTGGTGTAGAAAGGCAGAACTCCTAAAATAATGTTGCGGTAGGCTCCATCGTCTAGAATTACATATAAACGATCCCAGACTTCTAAGTAGAGATATAACATGGATATATGCGGTGTCTTAACTGATTATTATCCGAATTATTATCCGAATGATAAATAAATATGAATGCATTTTCACCAAGGGCTCTTGTAGCAATTGTAAAACTGTTATATTATTGATTATAGGAACGAGATGAACATTTTTTTATTTTCTTTAAATCTTTGATCAAATTGTTGTTAGTCGACGAAAGGAAGGGGTGAATGGTTCGTTTTGCATGTACGCAGAAACTCACATATCCCTGATGTACGCGTGAACACCAAACTAGCTATCAAACAACTTGGAGCTACGAGGTGACAAAATAAAGGCTTATATGAGAAATGGTTATAGCTTAAGTTATAGTTATCTTTGTGTCATTATTGATTATTCTTTTCAAAGTAAAATCTTTTTTAATATAGATTTAAAATTGTTGTCGGTTTTAATGATAGCGTCAATTTCTTTATCCTCTTCGCATACTTAGTTTTACTATCTTTCTTCATATGATCCTTCTACACATATCTCCACTCTCGCTTTTGAAATGTTTCTTCCATTATAAAAGGCGCGATACTGTATTTTTCATTCCCTCCTTCCTTCCCTTTCACTCGTCTCTCTCTCTCCCTCTCTATCCCCTCACCCTTTGCTTCTCTCTCCTCTCCCTCTCACCCCTTTTTTCCTCATTATATACCTTATTTATCATCTGTTTTATTCTCTGTACACTTTCTTCTCTTTCTGATCTGACTTGTTTTTCGGATAGCATAGAAATCACTAAACAAATACTTTCTAACACCAATATTTGTCATATTTATGAGTGTATTCTCCTTCACAATAAAGTTTGTTAAAAATTTACAAATGTACATGTATTTTAGAAATTGTAATTAGCACTTGAAATCAGGTAAGAATATGATAGAAATAACACAGAAGTTATTATATTTTCTCAAAAAGTCAGGCACATGCGTATAATAAGTGCAGTTTCCCAACTGAAATAAGCATTTGTAAAAGAATTGACACTAATTAATGTTGCAGAATCAAGGTGAAATATTGCAGTAAATTTAAACACTGGTCCTTCTTAACCTTTTTAATCCTTCTGGTCTGCTGGAATAAAATGATTTTAAAGCTCTTACTTCTTTGTACATGTAAATCAGAAGATATGTTTCACTGCATTATTTTTATGACAATCCTTTCATTATTTACATGTACACAAGTATATTCCAGGGCTGTGGTCATACATTGAACCAAGACCCCTTACAAATGAAGTAAAATTGGTATAAGAAATTTGAAACTTAAAAAGAAAAACTCTTGTTGTATCAACCTTTCATATATTCAAAGTGTAGAAAATGAAAGACATCTCTTTGAAAACAGTGTTTTCTGGTGTTTTTAATAAACCAATTCCAAAGCTCTTACTTCGTTGTAGATGTGTATCAGAAGAGTATTTCACTGCATACTTTTCATGACAATCCTTTCAGTATTTACATACATGCATACTCCGAAGACTCTTGACCTAAGTGAACTTTACCTCCACCTCTGGCAAATGAAGCAAAATTGGTTTGAGAAATTTCACCCTTAAAAATAAGCTGTTGTTACATCCATCTCGCATATATCAAAAGTGAAAAAAATGAAAGACACTGGAATGCAGTGTTTTCTGGTCTTCTGCAATAAATCGATGCTAAGGCTCTTACTTCTGTACATGTATATCACAGGATATGTTTCAATGCATAAATTTGCGACAATCCTTTCATTATTTACATGAACATATAAAGATTTACGAGTAGATTTTATAGAAACAATTAGTAATCTGGAAGAAAATGTTTGTAATTTGGATAGTCAAGAAAAATTCATATTTATAATGAGTTTAGATAATGAAGTTGTAATAGATAGTTTTTCTTTGTTCACCAAAAACATAATTGCAATGAGGGGTAATTTTTAGATACTATATGTTATAACAAAGTAGTCGTGTACAATCTTATGCTTTTGTTTTAGTTCTCATTTACATATTTCGTATTGCATGACTTATTGTTTATTTAGAAAGGTGTTGTAAATGTTTTATATTATGTTTTTTTATATCGATTGTTGCATTACATTGTAAAGTGATTATAACTATGTCTATAAACAGAATATTGATGTACATCAATGATGTTTAATAAATACAATACAATACAATACATGTATGGTCCAGGGCCCTGTTTCATGAAACTTGTTATCAATAATATGCTAAATTTTGGTGACAAATTTGCTCTCAGCCAATCAAATACCACGATTTGTGTAGCTTATTACAGTTATTGTAAATTTTTATTGATGACAAGTTTTATGAATTGTGGCCCTGACAGTGGTCATACACTGACCAAAGTGAACTTTACACCCACCTCTTGCCAATGAAGCAAAATTGGTATGAGATATTTAATTGAAAATTTTGAAAACTTTGTAACAAGAAAAACTCTTGTTACATCAATGTTGCATATATTCAAAGTGAAGAAAATGAAAGACATGTCTTTGGAAAACGGTGTTTGAGAAAGAATGACAGAGTTGCAACTCATTTTCAAGGCAAAATAAATGAAAGGCAAAACATCATATATATTGTACCAAACAGGAATATTCCTTTTCTTGAAATATCTATGCTACAATTAATTATCTTCTGAACGTATTTTCATATATCTGTCCAATTCACTATACAGTTTTGGAAGGAAATAAAAGTACATCGAAATATCGGTCTGTGACATATAAGCTGTGTTAATGCATAGATCTAATAATAAGTGAGTTTGAATAAAGAGCATTTCCATTTTGTTTTCATAACAGTTGAGGTGCAATCATAATTTTCATAAAGTATATCATTGCTATAGGTACTGGTAATATATCCAACTGAGATGGAAATCCTGACTGCAAGGTAAACTAAACACAACTAGAATAAATGTGTCAAATATCACACATTAAACTTGAAACATGCCAACATGGTGTCGAATTCTGCAATAATATGCTTACATGTGTATAGGAATGAGTCAATTTTTCTGAGTCCCAAGTTTCCTGACGTTTCATAAATGATGCATCAAGATTTGAAGAAACACCATAATGTGGAATCGCAAATGAAATTTATCGCTTTCCCTTCTTTCCTTTCTTGCCTTTCTTTCCCTTCTTTCCCTTGTTCTTCAGAGCCTTCCTGCATTTGTAGGACCTCCAGAATGACTGGATCATGGTTGAAGCCTTGATCATCATGGCTAGTTCTCTCTCTTCACGTTCCTTCTTCTCCTGTGCGATGCGCCTCTCCTCGACGATTCGCGTGTATTCCTCTTCCAGGGTCTTGAATCTTTCTTCCAGTTCGTTGAGCTGGGTTTTCTCCTCTGTGTAGATTGTATCAAGGTCTTCAAACTCGGCCTAGAGATAGACAATATGAAGCACAATAAATAATTCAATCAAAACACATCACATGTCTATGGTATATGTGTCAAGTTATATTTCCATCAATATGCCAGATTATCAAGTTGCAAAATTCTAAGAAAAATGCTTTATTGGACAATTCAGTCATAATTGACTATTTAATAGTAATACAGATTTACGTAGCGCATATCAGAAATCACAGAACTCTCAATGCGCGTAATTTATGCCTATTGGATTTGTGGAGCTTTTATTAAGAATACAAACCCCCTCCCCCTGTTCTCTTTCTCTCTTTCTGAAAGCTGATCGTTGAAATAGTGAAAGAGTATGCTATATCCTCATAACAATTCCCTTGTCTGCTTAAACAACAACATATGGCATTCATAATATCTAAAATCATTAAAATAAGTGAAGTCACCCCTGTCTCACTATGCATTTATGCATTTCATCATGGCTTATTACAAGTGCATTTCTTTGATATCCATACCAAGATATGTACACATATTCTGTTGAGAGAATATCAGAATCATGCAAAGAATTTGTCACAAGTTAAGAAGAAGAATGCAGAACATCATGGTAATGTTGGCTCACCTGTCTTTCCCCCATATCCTGATCGTATTTCTGAATCCAGTTTTCTACTTCAGTTTCAATCATGTATTTTCTCTGTAAACAAAGGGGAAAAATAGGTTAAAATTGATTCACAAAAATCCTATCCTGATGTAAGATTGTTATTATCAGAATACTACCAGTACAACTTTTGATACCTGTAACTGATAATAATTTTTCACACAGAGAACAAGTTATTGACTTGCTATCTGAATATTTTGGGGAAAAAAGTGGCATGAAGCCACAACAACATGAGTTACAGTAATTATGATCTATAGAGAAGAAATAGTGTAGTTTATTGTATTACGGTTCTTGTGATCAGATTTGAAATTATTACAGATTGATTCAGCGTAATCTGTCACATAAAATATATGACATTTATCCATTTATTTCATCCACATATAGAAATCTCTTGATATGACTGTTGGTTTATTAATGGTTTTTTCTGGTATCACTTTACATCTTTACTGGTACTTGGAAATTTTCACATAATCATTCAAGCACAAATTCCATTTCTAAAAGAGAAATATAAACAGGGATGTGTACCTCTGTGAGGGTCTAAGACTATCAAATGGTAATTTTGAGAGATTTTTCATTCAATCGAAAAACAACAAACATTGTACAGTTACATCATACACATGCATTTCATGGAAATGCCCACAAAACTGTTGAAAATTGTCCCCACCTTTCTCAAAGCCAACTCGCTCTCCCTGTGCTCAGAGGTCTGGTTGGTCAGCTGGGTTCGTAGCGTCTGAAGGTCGGTTTGTAACTTGGTCTGCTTGACCTCGGAGTTCTTGTAGTCGGCCTGTTGCTGCTTGTCAGCCTCAGACTTGGTTCTCCTGATGTGCTCCTCGGAGAACTTTTCTAGCTGGTGCAGGTCCCCCTTCAATCGACGGATCTCGTCATTTTGTTTGGAGATCTGTTGGGATGATGGAAAACAAAGTCATTACATGAATTAGAACATAGAAGAAAAAGATGTGTATTTTAAAATTTTGTTGGATAGATCTAGTAATGTTTTTTCCCCCTTTCCAAAAAAGAGAAAAATACACAGGAGTGTGAGGGTCTTTTTTTTGCTACAAGGCAACAACAATTTAGATTTCATCACGTACATTAATGATAACTGAAGATGTAGATAATAATTGAGATCTTGTTGAGATCTCTCTGAAAAAATGTTAGCAATAGTCAGTAATGATATCTTAGCAAGACCTCATTGGGTCTTCCATGCGAGCATATAGGTTAGCATTGATCTACGTTTCCTTCTTTCTTTTTCTTTCATTATAAAAAGATATCTTTGAATTGAAAGCAATACTGCCATCATAATTATGCATTCGTTGAGTCACAATTTCTTTTGAATTAAATGCAGAATATACATGTGTAGATCTACCTTCATATCTTTATCCTCAATAGCCTCTTGCAATTCACCAGAGAGTTTCTTGATGACTTCTGAATTCTTTCGCTCCCTGATGGTAATCTCCCTCAAATAATCTGTTTTCTCTTTCTCCTCCAAGGGCGTGGTGAGCAGTCTCTCCAGAATGAATGATCTCAGATCCCTCATGTATCCGATCATGGAGCCAGCCTCCTGATCACGCTCTTTGACCTCCGACCGGAGGGCATTGACTGCAGCTGGGTTTAGGCTCAGCAACCGCAGGATGTTCCTGCATGAGAACTTCAGCAGTTGCGCTTGAGCACCGACCATTTTGGAAAGCTGTACTTCTTCCTCATCAATAAGTGTCATTGATCCAACTTTATCTTCTAACGGAGTTCTCCTGCTCTCGATCATCTGAAGTTCATCGTAATCATCATCATGCAGCTCCTCCTCTGCTGCTGGGGTGGATTTCCGAGACTCTTTGTCCATGTTCTTGTAATCACTAAGTTTCTGAGCAGCATCTTTAAAAGCACTCTGAATTTTTTCATGTTCCTGTATGGCAACAACTGTCTCAACACCCAGAACCACGCTGAAGCGATTGACATTTTCACAAGCAAACGGTAGCAAACTCACAACCTCTGCATTCTTGATGCTTTCATCCAGAACTGCCAAAATTCTTTGCGATTCAACCGTTGTCAGTTTCTTCCTTCCAGGATCTAGAATACGAAGAGGATCCGTTCTTTGACTCTTAGGTTCCTTTGGCTTGGTGGGTCTGTGTGGTTTTACCTGTGGAAAGTCTATGTTGGGTCTTTCTGGACGCTCTTTGGGACCTTCGGCTCGAACCTTGTCGAGTAGACGAAACGTCTCCATCACGGCCATGTCGGCGAAAGACATCTTGGAAGTCGTATGTTTACCCTCTTTTCCTAAAGAAACTTAATCTGATTATATAATTGATGATGAGGATTGCAGTTTTAAGAATAAAGTCGATCTATCATGAACAAAATCAGCAGAAGTCTCCACTGTTGTTTCCATAAACATGCACCTGTTTCGTTCTTTCGCAAAAATAGCCGACACCCATAGACAACACACGTAAATGGAATAACCGCACCACAAATTCAATGCTGCGAATCACCCTGCGCGTAAAGAAATATAAACAACAATTAAATGACGTATATTTCGGTATGATTCTAATTTATTTTGAATGTGTTTATAAATTATATTTATTCAATACAGTTCCTAATGAAAAATGAACGAAGTCAACAAATATAACGAGTTTTGAAGCTCAAATAATACCCATCCGCTTGCAGGTATTTGTGTGATACGGTTTCGTTGCTTGGTGACTTCTGAGAAAAGGTCGAAGAGGGTCAACTGGCGGAGCAAAATCTCGCAATTTCTCGCCTCGAAAAGCGAGATTTTCAGCTGTTGGATGTAAACATGGCGGATTTGGAGGACGACCTAAATCGTGTCTCAGTAGAACTTGAAAGTCCATTATTAGCTGATCAGCAATCATGTCAGAGCTTTAGAACAGTCAGAAGTGGTGAGGAATAATGCTTGTAGATAAACATACATTCAAAGTAGACATAGTAGTTGTGAGTTACGTTTTATTGCGTTGTAAATTGACGATAATACGAGTGTTCGGCGTCTGCTTGTGATCGTGAATGCTTGTGTTGTACGGGGACGTGATGTGACCCTGTCGTCGCGTTATTCGTGCGTGTCTGTGCAATGCAGCAGTGTGTGCTCTTACACTTGCACTTAGTTGTGGCTTTGTGCATTTGCAGCTGACTTGTAATAAATGAAGCCTTATTGAAATTAGTATAATATGTAACAAACACATTTCCAAATGCATGAGTTTTCATTAACCACAGTCAGTTTTATATCACACAAAAATGTAAAGCTGTTTCTAAAATTCTAGACTAAGTCTAGTCTAGACCGAATTTTTCTGGCTCTTTCGTTCGTTAACCTCTGATTTGGGTAAGGTCGGCTCTCGTCCTGACGAATGAACATGGATTAATACTAGTCTAGGTCTACAACGACAACAACAACAACAACAAGGGGGGCTGGAGAAAAGTGATGGGCGCTAGTGTAGTGCAAAGGAAAGATCCGTCCTTGGGCTAGACTCCGGGCTAGAGCCTAGACCCTTAAACCTTAAAGAGCTGAGCCAATCCAAATCTACAGAATATCAAGAGGGACCGGATTGAATTCAATCGCTTCTTTGAGATGGACAACAGAGGTAGAGCCAAAGTTCATAGCATAAAACTCAAGAAATGTGGGTGCAGATAACACAGAATACTTGGCGCTAGTGTAGTTCCGTATCCGTTTTTTTTAGCAGTTTTTTTAGCAGTTTAATATCGATTCTTAGCAAAGGAATTTTAGCCCAATTTTGTACTAATTTTAATCATAATCATATAGACTATTGCATTTTCCACCTGAATTTAGATCACATCCGACATCGGGAAGCCTCCGTTTAGGGCTTCGATGTCGACGTCGTCGCTCATTACCGTCTCCGCGCTATAGCTCTGCAACTCAAACTGAAGCTATCGGTCTAAAATTATGCAAACTTTGCGTATGCTTTATGGTATTACGCACATGCACGATACCATAACCTATACGAGAAGCTTACATAATTTTAGACTGATAGCTTCAGTTTGAGTTGCAAAGCTATAGCGCGGAGACGGTACTGAGCGACGACGTCGACATCGAAGCCCTAAACGGAGGCTTCCCGATGTCGGATGTGATCCAAATTCAGGTGGAAAATGCAATATATGATTATGATTACAATTAGTAAAAAATTAGGCTAAAATTCCTTTGCTAAGAATGGATATGAAACTGCTAAAAAAATGGATACGGAACTACACTAGCGCCGAATACTTTTACATCAGAAAGCCTAAATAAATTGAATGCATTACCAGGAGAAGAAGTCTGTTCCACTAGCATCTTCATGTTCAAGTCTGCTCTTGAGAAGCACTGGAAAGACCACCCATTGAAGTATTCACCATACCAGAGACAACCAAATGTGAAGAGGGACAAATAAGCTACAGCTTTACTTTGCTACACCCATACATGTAAACTCAATTCAACCCAAATGACTGGTAGACATATTTTGATGAAAAGAAATGACGAAACAGCATTTAATCTAGATGTTTTTTCCCATCAAAATCTACACAGTTATTTGATGGTGATAAACTTCTGGCAGTATTGTGAAATACATGTAGGAAACCACCATTCGCTCTGCACAGGAGTGCTACATTATGTCACTAAGACACATGCATTGGTCTTCTTTTTGCCCACCCCATGTATTCTATTCAAAAGAACCTACCTGCAGACAAACAAGTGGTTTCCAAAACCACAATATACTATGTAGCCAAACCTATCAACACTAAACAATTTAAATTTTTCTGAAATATCCAACAATTTGTGTAATTGTTCTTTAAATAAAAAGGATGAGTTAATATCAAAAGACCAGTGTCTCTCAAACATTTCTTAGTCACAGCATCCATTATACTGCAATATGAGGATATTCAATACATCTCATCGCCTGGAACTTGAATCATCCTGTAAAATTCCTGATACAAATTTTATCAATATAGTTTATCAGGTGCAGACAAAAATTGCACATTACCAACTTCTAATTTACATGTAGATATTTTGTTTAAATACTAGAAAAAATATATTTGGGCTCCTCGCTGCTTGAGAACCTGTAATCATCCCATTTCTTACTTTTGGAAGCAAGCAAAACGAATAGATACCTGGAACATGAGATTACAAAACAAATTTTATTCTTATATCTTCCGTTGCTCATTACTAGCATTCATCATTTGGCATTCTATACTTAAATTTTTGGCAGATCTGCATTATTTGTGTAAGCTTAATTTGTTTTTACGGTAAATAATTTTCTTTCATTATCATAATTCAAAACCTGCCTTGTGGGCTGATGTCAGAATGCCAAATGCAATTTCAAAACTTGATATTAAATGAAGATACATTTTGTCTTGTTGTTATTTTTATAGACTATCTCAACAATGACTCGGTTGCCACCAGCCCTGGCTTCCTCTCCCGGCAGACCTCCTCCCTCTCCGTGCCTGCGCTGGGCAACTCTCAGGACTGGGAGCTCAACTACAGGGAGGCGGCTATCTACCTCCAGGAGGGGGAGAACAACGATCGGTTTGACACCCACCCTCGGAACCAGGATGCCCTCCCGGCGTACGTCATGGTCCACAACTTCTACTTCTACATCATGGACCTAGCGGCGGCCATGCTGGTCCTGCTCCTGGCGCTGGTCGAGGAGCCGGCCGTCGATGCACTACAGCTGCAGCCGATTGTAAGTAACTCTCACTTGTAACTCACTTGATCCAGGATTATTCAGTCTTTAGACTGCTGTTCCTATCCATGGTTTCCTTTGGTTGGGGTTGTCATCATATTTATCTGGGGCATCTTTCCACCATTTCTCAAGACCAGATTTGAAACATTGATAGTGGTACTCTCCACAACATCCCCTGGAAGACCATTCCACACATTGATTATTCTCTGGCTGAATGAGTTTTTCCTTAGTGTCTTCTGGCATTTTAGTATACCGGTATGAGAACATTTTCATTCAGTTTGTTTCTTGGCAAAGTTTGAGGTAGGAATATCATAGAAACAATGCCGTCCACTCATATCCCACCAGACAAAATGATTATAGATACCTTTTCCGCGTCCGCAATGCATTTGCACTCAAAACAATAATCCATTCAGGACCAACATTTTGGAATACGCTGAACAAGGAGATAGTAGAATCCCTGTCGTTGAATTGTTTCAAGCGTAAGCTTAAACAGTCCTTTTTTAATTCATATGACCTACATTGTAATTAAAATACTTATACATTGAAAATTTCCATGAATATTGTCACCTCGATATGATTGTATATTATCATGATTGTTCATGTCTACTGCTTCGCTCGGGGGACCTCGATCAATGACCTCGTTCAATGACCTCAATATTTTAAAGTGACTAACTTGACATTTCTTCGGTAACAAATTAATTTGTTTGCTGTTTCGATATTTTTGCTTGATTCACTTTGTAATGTATATCATCTTATGTTATTAAGGCCTTCTTGCTCACCTAGTATTATTGTTACGTCCTTCACCATTGCAACCACTTCAATAAAATGTTAGTTTTATTTAGGGGAACCTATAATCTACAAGCTGAGCTTTTTAATAGGTTCCTCACATTTCACCCTGTATAACCTATTATTCATTACAATTAATTTTGATGTCTTTACAAAGAATTGATCATATATAATGTGATGCTTTTAGTATATTTCATATTATGCTCTACCAGTAATTTTGTCAACTACAGGTATGTAAATTCTTTTTTGTGAAATGTGAAACAAAATAAACTTGAAGTACTTAGTTTCTTGAGTGGTCATTCTTCAGCTGTTCTAGAAGATATGCCACTCTTACATACAGTGTACATTGTATCAATACATGTACAGTTCATGGAGCTGTGCCCTTGACAGCAGCAGCCAACCTCTCAGTTGCAGATGTGTATATTGTAATGGAATGGCTCGCAATAATCAGAAAGAGAAACTTTCCTCTTGCAAAGTAAGATCCAATAGCTTCCTCCAATTTTGTCCTGATCATGCACAATTTTCAGGCCTTTTTGACCTGATTTATGCAAATGAACAACAAGGAAATAAATAAAGTAACAAACATATTATATAATTTCATTGATTTAATTTATTTGTCAAGTACCACTACACATGTATATTTATACATGTATCATACATAACTGAGAGAGAGGAAATAAATATGCCTTGACAGAATTAGCTTTTTCCAATGGATCCAAACTCCTAAGATTATATTTAGATAATCGATCAGTTATAGTATAGCCAAAAATGACGACCAAATACCCAGTTTAAAAGGCCGTACTTATTTTCATTTGCCTTCATCCATTTTTGTTCACATTTATGATTCTGCCTTATGTACCAGTAATGTTATAATACAGTTATTAATTTGTAAAACGCCTATGAATATATTTTTGCTATTTCCTTGTCGACATGAAGCAATAACAGTTTTAAATATACCGGTAACAAAAAAGTTATTGCATCATTTAATTTTTCTTATTAAATTTTTTTTAAAGACAAGTTTGTTGAAGGGAGTAATAAAAAAGAGGAGAAAGAAAGAAAGTAATGTGTGATCTTGTCAGCTTAGTCCCTGACCTTAGCAAAGCCAGGTAGTATCAAGATACTGCATCATGTATTAAAGCATGTACAGTCAATGTATGAAAGGTATGCCAATGTCATACGATCGATCGCCTGCCAGTCCTAATCCAGGTGCATAGATAAGATACCTTGTAGGAAATGGATACTTCCCTAAATGGCTCTCGTGCAATAATTACGTAAAGGTTAGGATAATACCTGACTTCCAAGGCAAGGACTCTACTTTTAAAAGTAGCTCCCTACACAGTGATTAAATAAAATGCTCTGTTAATGGAACACACAAAGTTTTAAATTACAGGCTGCTAGCTTTCAAAATGTCATAAAGGATTGCCTCTAAAGTGGTGAAACAACTCAAACAAGAACTAGAAATGCAATCGTGTCACAACGATGTGCGTGCAATGACGCCGTGTTTCTACGTGTCGAACGAAAGAGCTTCTCTCGGACTATCCAGAGCAATTTGTACGAAGTCTTTAGCTTCTGTAATATTGGAGACAGGTAGGGCGAAAGAAAGGCCTCAACAGTGACCTTGATGGGATGGTAGTGACTATGCCTACGATGTTTGAAAGAAATTGGGATAGGGGAAAAAACCTAGAAAGGGCTCGCAAGCACTGCGTGCAAAAACAAATGGGATTAGTTGCATGTTCGTCATTGCAATCAAGATCGTTCTAGGGGTCAAAAGCGTGAACCCGATTTGCCCCATAGACAATGCGTGTAATGCATGGGCGGAAAACGTACAGGATCTGTATTATGACCGGAGTTAAATTGTTTTTTCTCTCTCTCTTTATGTCTCTTTATGGGCCGTATATGGTATCATTGGAAAGAGAATTTCATGGTCGTTATTGTAAACTACTCTCTTTTTTTCTATGATAATCCTATCGAAACATGTGATGTAAAATAGATTTAAAGGACAAAATGGCGTCTTAAATGGCCCCCTTGACCAATTTCAAAAATCAGGCCAAGAGGTGCCCTGCGTATGGCATCTCGGAATGTCATTGCAAATTTTCAAGGAAAAACAACGATGTTTAGGGGGCGAAAAGTAGTCTGAAAAAATGACGTCATGGCCGATAAGTGTTATAATCGGGCGGAATTCGTATAGTGACCCTTGTTCAAATGCGATTTACTCACGATTTTCTGTGTAAACATATACCATACTTGGTATCATTCGAAAGGGCACTTCATTGCGGTCAGTTTGACACCATTGTCATCTGCACGCAATGTACTGCACGCATTGAAGGCGCTATTACGTAATGCATAGCAAATTCGTCATTTTTAACGATAACTTTGCGCTGACGTTATTAAAATTTACCAAATTTGGCAGACAGTTGTCACGTTCATGGATACATGTGTCTGCTAAGTTTCAACGACGTAGGTATAAAGATCGCCATTTTAGAGCAAGTTGAAGTTATTTCGGAATTTTCTTGAAAATGGCGAATTTGGAGGGCAATTTTCGCAAATTTGGTCAGTGATAGGGTATATAATTTTGTATATGGCTGGAAAGGGCATATCCTCAAGTATCTAAATCCAAAAAAGGGTACGGGTCTGCCAAGCCATAATGGAGATACGGCCACTGAGAGAAAGCCAATTTCCAGAACTTTAGAGGGCGCTATTTATGTTTTGCAAAGCCATTGGAGCATGAAATTGGGCATGGCTATCAGCAATTATGAGACAAACATACTGTAAGATTTTAATACAAAACGGACATTATATGAGAAAGTTATGGCAGTTTTAGATTATTTAGGGGTCCATTTCTCAAGAATTTTAAAGATTTTTGACGGAGTCGGTTTCAGATTTGAATTTTGAGTACGAAGATGGCATTTTGAAGGTCAGGTTATACGTCGCAGATGAAAGAACACCTCTTAGACTATCTAGAGGAATTTGTTAGAAGTTTGTAGGATCTAGGATAGTGGAGATAGGAAGGAAGATAGAAAGGCCTTAAAATGGACCAGAAACGGACAAAATGGCGCATGGACGGTCATGCATGACTGATTTCGAAAATCGAAAAAGTAGGTGACCTTGATGAGATGCTAGAGACTATGCCTATGAAATTTGAAATGAAAAGGACATGAGGAAAGCACCTAACTAGGAATCACAAGCACCATGTGTAAAACGAATGCGATTTTCTGACGAGGAATATAAGGAGAATATTAATGGGGCAGAATGTGAACGAAAACAAGGCAATGACGAAGGTTCGTCATTGCAATTAGACCTTGAAATTTACACAGTGCTTTCTTTCGTATTGATATATATATTTTTTCTTTTTTTTGGGGGGGGGGGGGGCAAATGATAATGATGATTGAAAAATACATGCATCAAATCCTACTAATTTGGAAAATTAACAATGGCAATTTTACCGACAGTGTTTGGTATTATACAAGTTTGTATACAAATTTGCAGATTGATAACAATGCTCTCTTCCATAAATAGTCCCTGATTGCCTCAATACTGATGCCACAATAATGTATTTCAGAAAATGAAGAGACCAGAAAGAGAGAGCAGTCATCATAGTGAGAAAAAAGTATTGTCAATGGTAAGAAACATGTGAAATACATGATGTAGCACTGGCAAAAGATGTACATGTAGTCATGTTGTGTGTATGCGACATGAAATTATAAAGTTAAAGTACCAATGTTGTGATACTTTCAACAAATACATGGATGTATGAAGGACTCCTATACATGTATTAATGCACATACACCTGTATTATAGATCTCGAATACTACATTTTTTGTGAATGTTACTTGTACTGTTCAAACAGCAGAGGTCATCATTATATTGTTATGGTGCAGTTTTTGTTCTCTTTACCCAAAAGCAAACAAACAACTTTCCGCATTTGAGTTGTTCAACCATGTGTGCATTGCCAGGCCCAGTTGATCCAAAAAGAGTGAAAACAAATATTTTGTTAACATCATAAAAAAGCAGTGCTTATCCTTGGTCCTACATACAGAGTTGAATAATCAGTCTGGACCCTTATGTAAATATGTATTATAGGGGAAACTATTCACATACATGTAACTCCAAATATGGTTCTCTGAGCCCTAAATTAAAAAAAAAAATGAATAAAATACTTGCAGTGTGGTTTATGGAACCCTGTCATAACTTTACATTATTATAATAGCAAATTAGCAATGGCCTTACAGTTACATCAACATTGTCATAATTCCATTTGATTTTTCAGGATGTTTTATATACATGTTATTTAATGGTAGTATTCAATGGTTTGAAATAACCTGCAAGTATTATGCAAGTTAAAACAAAATTAGAGAGGGGGATGAATATGATATGATGCAAGACATTTAAATCGTAAATTGTAAATTCTAATTGTAATAAACAAATTGAGTTAAATACATTGTACATGTACATGTACATGTAGGGCCTCATTATTTAGTTTCATGAAAACGGTAGGTCTATATGTTGGGAAAATGACTTATACTTGTATATTCTTATTTATTTTTTTGTCATTGGACTTTTAAATCTGAATATGATTTGAACACTTGTATACTTGAATGTAAACAACTTAAGGGCAATTTTAATAACCTATTGTAGATTATCCTGTTTCGATAATGTAATACCTGTACACTGTTTATCATTGTCATGTTTCAACACATTAAATAGATGATGTGCAAGACTTTTCAAATCGCCTGAGGTCAATTTTGTTTTAAAACGTATTTGTGATCAGGTTTTTGATTATTTTAATTCAAAAATTTGTTTAAAAACAAATGCTATTTGTGTAAAGAAAGGTCAGGTTGTTTTCAAGTCACCCTATAGTCCAAAGAACTTATTTGTTGGCTTTTTTCATTGGTTCCAGTAGAAGTGCACTTTTTTCTCACTGGGGCATTTCACTACAAAGTACAATGAAACTATGTCTCGCCGGCAAGTAGTACTAAGCACTTCTTTCAAGTCCTCCCAGTCTAATGGAAAATTAAAATTCAGTGAACAATTGGCTAAAATCCGCAATCGATTGGAGCCTCTCCCCCCTGTGCTGTCATCAAATGTTCATTTCTAATGACGGCGCTACTGCGATAATCCACGCCGTAGTAACACTTAGCTCTAACCCAGGAGTGTGTCGCGTTAAAAGACATTTTCATGTGGCACTCCATAGTTTACTAGCAGGTGTATTCATCCAGAATAGGCTTCGGCCTTGAGTTTGCTTGTTTACAAAAGTTGTACAGATCCTACCATATATTTCCCTCGCCCTATATTCTTTTTTTATTTTCTCTTAATTTTGCTGTCTTGAATTTGAAGCATGTGTCTGGTATAGTAACCTAATTTCCAAAGCCCATTCTAGTCAACCGCCATTTATTTAAGCATTAAGTTACTGTAAATGCAAAAACTGTTTGAAGAGTTTGTGTTCGCTTTTTGTCTTGTACTCTTTTCTCAACCCTGCCTCTTACCAGGGAGATGTGAGTTCATCTCCCTGCTCTTACATATATTTACATACAATACATGGCACTTCTCTCTCGTTTTCTTTCTCTCTCACTCTCTCTTTCTCCATCTCTTTTTTCTCTTTCTGTCTCTCTCTTTCTCTCTCTCTCTCTCTCTTTCTCTCACTCTCTGCAACTTTTGAAAGGTAAAGGAATTTTGAGTACCTGATGCAGATTACCAGTAAACAAACAAATTGCAAGGAATCACAAAACCAGTGATGCTAACTTGACTCTGAACAAATTGTACTTTGACACGATTGATGAATGAGTACAATTACAGACATGTTCGGTCTACAAATATATTGTGCCAGGCACTCATTGTTATATCCCCATTAAAGGATTCATGCATCTATCATTGTATCTTTTAGATAAAGATGGAGACAAAAAGTGTACATGCATTAGGCATATATGAGTTCAATTATTATTAAAAAGTCTGTAGTGAGAAAATTAGATAATATTGTGAAGACTATTACATCTGGCCATTATTCCATTGATAATTAACACAGTAGGACACCTCTATTTTGGTTGTTTCTAAATGTATGTTAGGATAAAGTATATGATACATAAGCATCATTATATAAGTAATTGGTGATTTTACATAATTTGTTCTGGGACATCTCCTCCAGGCTTTTGTCAAATTCTAAGTGTTAGGGTTGTGAACTTTTGATTGGGATTTTAGATTATGATTAGGGTAATATGTTGAGGTGTAATGTTGAATAAATGTATGAACTTTGGAATTCATGCAACATTAAAGGTGTTGTAGCAATTGCTGTATAAAGAGCCTACATCACAGAGTGAGGTCACTTTTTGTTCTCTCTCTCTTTAAAGGGATAGTTGAGTTCTGTTTTCAGACCTCAAATGCCTTCAAAGTGCATGGTTATTGCTCTTATTCTTATCTATGACATTTCTAGTGCCCTTTTAAAACCTAAAACTGCTATGAAGGTAAGTTTAGACCCCAAAATGTGTGAAAGTTAGCCAATACAATCATACCAATTCTTCAACTCCACTTTCAAAATAATACGGTGACCGTTGATTAATTATTTAATTAAAAATAACAATACATGGGCTGGCTGGTTGTGCCTAATATAACCAGCACAAAAATGCCAACAAAAAAGCCAATATCCGCATTGACTGAAATAGGACGTACATGTAGAAGGCGCTTTTTCAAATTATCTAATATTTGTGGTGGTTATATTTATGGATATTTCAGCCGTCTCTAAACCGATTTTGATCAAACAAAGATGATTTAGTGATTTAAATTGTATGTTCTTTCAAATTTGGTACTCAGGTTTTCATTATCTCACAAAAAAAAATATTTTGTGTAGCGCCCTCTGCAACAGAACTTAACTATCCCTTTAAGTGTCTCTGTCTCATTGTCTGCCCCAACTCTTGTTGTCTTTCTGTCCCCCCCCCCCTCCCTTCTTTCTCTCTCTCGCTCTCTCTCGCTCTCTCTCTCTCTCTCTCTCTCTCTCTCTCTCTCTATCTCTCTCTTACACGCCGCCCCCCCCCCCTTGTCCCTCTTTCTCTGTCCCATGTGAGATCAAGGTTTGTCAAAATAAGAACTAGTATTTAGCCCACTCTATCACAACTCTATCACAACACCGTCTCCGTCAACAGGCCCAACTGTTCACACATACCCACACTGGCTGTCTCGCACCACCATCCCCACATCCAGCAGCCCTGTACGCCCGGCCCGACTATTGTTTTTTCTAATTATCTTATTTCGAGGCGTCGGCAGGGATGGTTGCGGCGAGGGTCCTCTCTCTCAAAGTCTCTGACCGAACCCGGGGCTTAGCGGCTAGATCAACATGCCAACAGCCTCCTCGGTCTCGCATCTCGTGCTTGGCTTTAATACGTTATCCATATTTGTCTTTCATTGCACGGAGTAGCAGTTGCAGAAATTGAGAGGTGCTAATAGCTTCGGTCCATGGATGCACTTTTGTTTTTGTTGACTTTTATTTTAAGAATAGGATCCGGTTACATGATTATTCTATTTAAAAAGAAAGTAGGTAGTGTTCGTGTGGTTCTGGAGTTATAAATTAAATTGACATTTTAAAAGTGTTTATACTAATTAACAAGATGTAAGTGTTACTTTTAATGAAGATTAAACTCTAAAACCTTCACCCTTTTTTCTCTGATGGTGAATTTTTATGACTTAAGCAAGCATTAATCATTTTCAAGTATTTACCGGTATGCTGTAAACCTTATTTTCAGTTTGCATACCTTGCGAATTGAGGTTCCAGGCTTCATTAATATCATATCTAGTTTTATTGTTAACAAAAACACCTCAAAAGTGACTTTAAAAAGAGAATGAGTGGTTGCTGGTTAAGTCAGTTAAACACAAAAGTCACAAAGCGAGGAGAAAGTGCAGTATAAATTCAGTGCCAAGTAGATTTCAATTTGACCTTCATAATACTAACATCAGTGCCATCTGCAAATCCGGATGTAAATCACCTTTTAAGAATCTGAAACACTTGGCCTACTAGTTACATGCTCATGTTTATTTAAAGAGAGGCAAAGGTTTGTTTACAGCACTTAGTACGTGAACTTTTAGGTGTTACAGCATGAATAATGTTTAGTTGTTTACAGTGCTGGTATTTGGATTTTGTATTTAGAACAATTATATACATGTACGTGTATATTTCTTCACCAAATGGTGGATATTTAAAACTCAAAGTACAATGTATTTCATAGTATCTTCGATGTTCAATCATTCTTCTATGCATTCATCTCTAGTCTTCACGAAAATCACTCTTTGTTGCAATTATTGGTGTTCTCCCAAATCTCTATGAAGAACAATTGATAGAAATTTAAAATAGAAATTATTTCATATCAACCTCACTTTGAAATCAGTCCTTAGTGCGTACATATACTTTTGATTGTCTTTTGTACATATTTTTTTCACTTTCAATTATGCAGTCATGACTTTGTTTGCCTTTTGATTACTTCATATATTATGGTACACTTCTCAAAAAACTTTAAAGTTTTTTTTTCTCTCTCTCTCTCTTTCTCTCTCTCTCTTTCTCTCTCTCTCTTTCTCTCTCTCTCTCTCTCTCTCTGATTACTTCATATATTATGGTACACTTCTCAAAAAACTTTAAAGTTTTTTTTTTCTCTCTCTCTCTTTCTCTCTCTCTCTTTCTCTCTCTCTTTCTCTCGCTCTCTCTCTCTTTCTCTTTCTCTTTCTCTCTCTCTTTCTTTCTCTCTCCCTCTCTCCCACTCTCTCTCCCACTCTCTCTCACTCTTTTCCTCTTTCTCTCCTCTCTCTCCCTCTCTATTTCTTTCTCTTTCTCTTTCTCTCACCCACTTTAGATACATGCATCTCTGGAGCTGTTTGGCCTGACAGTCATAGCCCTTGGTCTTGGTCTTAAAATGAGATGGATGGGATTAAAGTCTTTTGTCAAACATAAAAGAACGTTACTCAAGGTAAGATAACCATCTTCTAGACCAATCATAGAATTGTATATTTTGATGTCCTGTATTGATTGGGCTTGGTTTATGCACTTTTATAGGAGGTGAAAGAATCCATTGTTAAGTTTGTGGCTCTGAAATACATCAGTAAAAACAAGAACTTGAGGCGAATTTGCAGTTGACTCGCACTTCATTATCCGTGCATGATTGTATGCATAGAAATTTGAAATTTGTTATGGTGTTTTCATTATTTCTTTTGATTGTTTGTTTGATTGCTTTTTATTCATTATTAATCTTGATAAAGCAGTGTTTGTTTATATCAATTTCCACGATTTAAGATCTACATGTAACTTTTAATTTCATGAAGAAAAGAGGATTTTCATCATTTAAATATAATCAATCAGAATTTCCTCAGTTGGAACTACCCATGGATTAATTAACCATGCCTCATGTTTAGGAAAATGTGTTGTGACTGTTGAAAAATATCTTTTAATGTCCTCAGAGCCAATTCATTGTGATAACAAAAATGAATGGTACTTTTTCATGGACATGATTTTCCCTTTTCAATTTATTTTTCCACTCAATAAACACGTAATTTCCTGTGAATCTGTGAATTCACATTGATAATAGTTCTGCGTGTATACAGAATTGCAAGGTATCTATTCTTGAAAGAACTTGAGTTGCGTAGAGATTAGTAACATGAGCTCATATTTCCTGTTGATCAAATTATAACTGCACTCTTTCTAAGAATTTGTGTTGGCAGTTCCAGGGGGTATATTCACGGGTCAATGTCGCTATTCATAAGGTCCGCTAGTCATAAGGTCCGCTATTCATAAGGTCCGTTATTCATAAGGACCGCTATTCATAAGGACCGTTTTTCATAATTGGAGAAAAGGGTCATTATTCATAAGGTTCATTATTCATAAGGACCGCTATTCATAATCAGAGAAGAGGGTCGGTATTCATAATACGAGAAGAGGGTCGCTATTCATAATGCAAAATCGGGGTCGTTGTTCATAAGGGTCGCTATTCATAATAGGAGAAGAGGGTCGCTATTCATAATACGAAATGAGGTTCGCTATTCATAATAGGAGAAGAGGGTCGCTATTCATAATACGAAATGAGGTTCGCTATTCATAATAGGAGAAGAGGATCGCTATTCATAATACGAAATGAGGTTCGCTATTCATAATAGGAGAAGAGGGTCGCTATTCATAATACGAAATGAGGTTCGCTATTCATAATAGGAGAAGAGGGTCGCTATTCATAATAGGAGTGGATGGTCGCTATTCATAATATGAGTAGGAATTCATTATTCATAATAGGAGTAGAGGGTCGCTATTCATAATAGGAGTAGATGGTCGCTATTCATAATATGAGTAGAGATTCGCTTTTCATATTAGGAGTAGAGGTTCGCTATTTATAATATGAAATGAGGGTCGTTATACATAATGGGACCACAGGGTCGCTATTCATAATACGAAATGAGGGTCGCTATTCATAATAGGAATAGAGGGTCAATATTCATAATAGGGTCACTATTCATAATACGAAACGAGGTTCGCTATTCATAATAGGAGTAGAGGGTCGCTGTTCATAATACGAATGAGGGTCGCTATTCATAATATAGAGTTAGGGTCGCTATTCATAATACGGGATGAGGGTTGTTATTCATAAAATGAAATAGGCCTAAGCAATATCCAAAATGCTCATAACAAATGGAACGTTAAAGCTTCCGCGCTTTAACGGGTTATTTTCGTTTCTTTTTTTCTTCATTTTCTGAATGCATTTCATGAACTAATGTAGATGAAATGAAATGAATGAATGTTGATGATGTGGGAGGAAAAAGGAGTTACCTAAAAGTCATTTCGAATATACTGAAATAACTTTCCATCTATCACTGTACGTCCCATATAATGTACACTAAACACTCATTACATGTCGTGGGAAGTTTTTAAAAAAAAGTAGAGCAGCAAGCCACATTCCCCAATACGCGCATACCTCCTAGTTAATTTCAAACAGCTCATCAATATGTAAGACCTGAAATGACCTCAATGCAAGCAAGCACATGCATCTTACTAGGTAAACCATCTGCAAGTAAAGCATTATACAATGTACTAGGTCATCATGGAAGTTCTAGAAAACAACAGGGGAGGGATCAAAATAAGCTTTGAAGGGCACGTATACGGGGAAAATGAATTCAGACAAGGATTAAGAGTAGTGAATGGTACAACGAATCGTCTTCTTTCTCTAATATTTTAATGGAACGTCAAAGCTTCCGCGCTTCGCACGGGAAGGGGGGGGTGAAAATAATGTAGCTCCTGGCCCCGGATTTATAGGGTTAAATTTGTAGACATTGGGACATTGGCATTAACATATATATATATGTTAATATATAATTGGTAGCTATTTTTGTCGGTATTCGGTGGCCTCTTCACCCCCCCCCCCCCACCTCAAACTGAAAAAGGTGTAGCGACGCCCCTGCCTACAACCCCCTTTTTGTCGCTTCCATCCTTTGCTGAAGGTAAGGGACATGATAGATCAACCCCTTGATGGCAACACTGCTTACACCCCAACCGCACCCCCCCCCCCCCCCCCCCCCGTGAAACACAAACAGTCTACGCCATCTATGAACTAATTGGACGAGAATTGTCAGTAATATGTACTTGTACCACGGAAATACTGCAGGGAGGGTAGGCCGAATGGTCGGACTGATGGGGGTGGGGGGGGGGGGCACGCCTTTTTCTTTTCTTTTGTTCAGAAATGTTTTCAATATGTTTTCAATAAATGTTTTCTACAAATATTCGGGGCCATGTGGCCCCCTCCCGCCTACGCTACAGCCGTGGGGTATCCCCTATCCATTATTTCGCCTACTGATGTTTATTGCTTATTTAACATTTTTTTATGAATAGCAACCCTTATACCGTATTATGAATAGCGACCCTCATTTCGTATTATGAACAGCGAACCTCTAGTCCTATGATGAATAGCGACCCTCATTTCGTATTATGAATAGCGACCCTAACTCTATATGATGAATAGCGACCATCATTTACTATTATGAATAGCGACCCTCTTCTCCTATTATGAATAGCGACTCTCTTCTCCTGTTATGAATAGCGACCCTCTTCTCCTATTATGAATAGCGAACCTCATTTCGTATTATGAATAGCGACCCTCTTCTCCTATTATAAATAACGAACCTCATTTCGTATTATGAATAGCGACCCTCTTCTCCTATTATAAATAGCGACCCTCTTCTCCTATTATGAATAGCGACCCTCTTCCCCTATTATGAATAGCGACCCTCTTCTCCTATTATGAATAACGAACCTCATTTCGTATTATGAATAGCGACCCTCTTCTCCTATTATGAATAGCGACCCTCTTCTCCTATTATGAATAGCGACCCTCTTCCCCTATTATGAATAGCGAACCTCATTTCGTATTATGAATAGCGACCCTCTTCTCCTGTTATGAATAGCGAACCTCATTTCGTATTATGAATAGCGACCCTCTTCTCCTATTATGAATAGCGACCCTTATGAACAACGACCCCGATTTTGCATTATGAATAGCGACCCTCTTCTCGTATTATGAATACCGACCCTCTTCTCGTATTATGAATAGCGGTCCTTATGATTAATGACC
Organism: Strongylocentrotus droebachiensis; assembly: GCA_035222895.1. NCBI lineage: Eukaryota > Metazoa > Echinodermata > Echinoidea > Camarodonta > Strongylocentrotidae > Strongylocentrotus > Strongylocentrotus droebachiensis. The sequence goes on along the minus strand of JAVYIG010002634.1, from coordinate 53,796 downwards.
CTTAATACTAATTATGAATAGCGACCCTCATCTCACGTTATGAATAGCGGTCCTTATGATTAACGAACCTTATTTCTTTATAAATAGTGACCCTCTTTTGCCATTATGAATAGCGGACCAGGAAGTACGGGAATTTGCACGTTATGAATAGCGGTCCTTATGAATACCGGACCTTATGAATAGCGGTCCTTATGAATAGCGAATAGACCCCATATTCACTTCACAGATCTGTTGTAGAAGAATATTTGAATATCACTTAAATATTAAACCACTCTGAAATAAAAGTATTTTTGTTTGTAGTCTTTTTTTTTAGTGCACAACCTAATTATTAGATTACCGGTAGTCAGATCTCTAGCGTAGAATAAATGACAAAATTATCTTGAATAGTCAATAAACTTACTTTAAATCCTTTCAGTCATCTTCATTAATCTTTGTTCTTTTATATTCCTATTTCTTTATTCTCCCTCTTCCCTTGACCTTTTCTTTTATGTTGAATTAATTCAAAGTTATTACTCCTTTGTTTGTACTTGTACATGTATCTATGGAAATTCCATGGTTCTATATATTTTGGACTTACCGGTACACAAGATTGGCTTCATAGGGAGCTACCTGGCGTTTGTTCCTAATTTTTGTCTCAAGGTTTTGCATCATTCATATCTTAAGAAGGTGAATCGTTCTTCTATCTTTGAAATATATAAAAACATATAATAAATCAATATTTGTTTTGGTCTTGATAAATGTATTTGTGTTACATATCCCCATGTTGATCTTCATTATTGTGTGCCTTATTTCCTAAGAAATGTAAAAGTATAATTCTTTATTTTGTCTTCTTCGACAGGCCATATTTCTAATAGTAATGTATAGTGAAGCATTGGTAGTGATAGTAAGACAGCAGTCTCACTTCAGAGTGACCAGAGCGTTGAGACCAATCTTTCTCATTGACTGCCACTACTGCGGAGGAGTGAGGAGGTGAGAAATACCTCCAGTAATTTGATTTTAGTTGTCATGGTATCCACTCAATTTTAAGTTTAGTTTTCATTGTATCCACTCAATTTTAAGTTTAGTTTTCATCGTATCCACTTAATTTTAAGTTTAGTTTTCATCGTATCCACTTAATTTTAAGTTTAGTTTTCATCGTATCCACTTAATTTTAAGATTAGTTTTCATTGTATCCACCTAATTTTAAGTTTAGTTTTCATCAAGATGGGCTTAAGATTTGATTGCAAGTCAGTTTTAGTTGGAAATTGCATGTAGTTTTGATTCTTGAATTTAATTCTTTTTTGTCCCGATATGTTTACGCTGTGCATGTAAAAAGAATCATATATTTTCCTAAAGACTCATGCAGATGTATCACAGAAGACGGCCTCAGAAAAACCGCTGTGGAAAAATGGAAATCACTTCCAAGTGTAAAATGAATGAGAACATAATTATACTGTTGTGGGGTAGCCAAGAGTTTAGGCATAAAAGATGGTCATTTATTAACATATTTTTGCAAGTCATTCATTTTCATCCCACAGTATTCTCCATTTTCCCCTTATCTTTTGTTTGTAATATGCAGTAGAGTACAAATAATCAATCAAATGGGATAATTGTGCCAGGTAATTCTTTTCAGGAAAGTCTTAGCATTTTCTTGAAGTACTTGTTCTTTTACCCTTGTTTCTTTTGACCCACAGAGTACTACGTCAAATCATCCAGTCACTGCCTCCCATCATTGAGATGTTGTTCCTTCTAGCTTACTTCATGCTCATCTTCTCTATATTAGGTATGTTGTACTAGATTCCAGGGGCGTGTTTCACAAAGACTAAGATCAACCTTAAGTTGGACTTAACTATGGCAGGCCATTCATGCCACTTTTTCTCTCACCATTATGATCTCTAGATATTTTTTCCTTCAATAATGAATTATCAAAAAATGTAAATGTGTACGTTCCTTGAGAGACCAATGTCAGTAAATGGTGAGAGCAAACAATGGCATGAATGGCCTGTCATAGTTAAGTCCAACTTAAAGTCGATCTCAGTATTTGTGAAACATTCCCCAGGACAACCATCCCCTCGACCATCAACCAGCAGCTGTCCCCTGAATAACTACCCCAAAGGAAAACTGCTTGTGAATAAATTAATCCCTATTATCGGTTGTCTGAGGATTAATTTGGGTAATTTTTAGATATGTGTCGAAAAGTACTCCAACTTGTTCTTATGTATCTTCTGGCATAGGTTGACCTTCGCTCCAGTGTGTTACTTGACAAAATCATTTGATTTATGAGTCTTCCAGGATATCCTCAGCATCCTCCTCTAATACCACATTTCAGAAGCTTGATTTTCTTTCTTTCTATCTACATTGTACATGGGCAGCTACTCAGGCCTTAAATTTCAACATTTTTAGGGCAAGGCCACTTTTCTGTAGGGCACATTCCTATATTACAGCACCAATGGGAAGAATTGGAAAGGGCACAAAAAATCTCCAAGGCCAATGAGAGGGGCATTGAGGCCAATCAAAGGGGCATCCAAGGCCTGGCCTTGGATGGCCTTGGATTAATTTAAGCCCTGGCTACTGTTCATTAAAGTACCTCTCATTAACTATCTGAGGGTATTTTAAAAATATACATGTATAGAAGGCGTAGCTCTGTGTGTGTGTGTTTGTGGGGGAAGGGGTGATATATGTCTTCTTGGTCATAGCTTTTGTATTGGGGGAGGGGGAGGGGGGAGTTTAATGATGTGATGGCTCATTCACTTACATGCGTGAGATTGAAGGTCCAAATTCCAGGCTGGCACTTATGACCATCCATTCGGCATGAATGAGCACCTGATAGGCTTGAGTGCTATATACATGTTGGCTTGAACCAGGGTTACATGTTAATGATACTTGAGCGCCAGGAGCATTACCGAGTTACAGACATACCTTCATTTCGAGAAACCATCCATATATATATATATATATATATATACAGTCGAATCAGGTTTTACTGTATCATTATGAGACTAGTTCGACATCTACTGAAGATCAAATAAGTTTGTTTGTTTGAAAATAATAATCTGGATTTATTAAATGCTTGATGTGCACCATACCCACTCCCTGGGGAGTATTCCTACCATGTGGTCACTGTGAGGGCATATGGTAATTACCATCACAAAGGTTTTGATGTTATTTTCATTGGTCTTCATAAGAGATGTTATTTTCTCCTTTTCCCTCAGGTTTCTACATATTTGTCAATGTTGAGGATGACATTTATTTCCGAACACTGCAGGATAGCTTTGTAAATCTCTTTGTACTCATGACTACTGCTAAGTGAGTATTAACTTTATGTCATACGTGTCATTAAATATAAAAGCTGAAGAATAAGCTTTATCACTATCATATTTCAATTCCAATTTCAATTTCAATTTATTAATGTTTCTAACAAAACATTACAAATCAATTATAAACATTTACAACAATTTAGGAATACATATTGGAAACAGAGGGGTCCACTAAAAAAGCAATGCTTGTACAAGTGTGGACACCTCAAATGATACTTAGAAATAATGAGTAATTAAATTAACAAGTCCATAACTACAAATAGAACTACAAAATAGGGGAAAAAGGGGTGGGATATAGACATATGAATTTTGCTTAGATTCTCAATAAAAATTCATTCTTTATTTTGAAAGTGCATGTATAATAATTAGGCCTGAGTCGAAACGGGTCCCCGCCCGGGCCCCGACCGTCGAGCTGAAACCCGGTTTTTGGTTTTCGGGTTTCGGGTTTTTCAAAATTAAATTTCACACTGATATTTTGAAATATAGACTAGGCCTAGAACGAAAAATATGCAATTCACAAACTTATATTTCAATATAATCAAATGAATATGCTTTAGAAATAAATGGATATCGTTTCAGTTGACGGTAGGTGTTTTTATCGCTCTAAAATTGAGGCTGCAAGAAAGGAATCACGCTTCGTGGTACCGATCGAGTGCGCTCAGAAACGGAAGTGGAAGTAGATCTATGACCCACTGAAGACAGAGCAAGAAAGTACCACACACAAGGCTAAAATGTTGATCAGACTATTGCAATTAAATCGTAATACTAAAGGCATTAATTTAATTGTCAAAATATATCCACAACATAATGGTTTACCCTTGATATTTTGATCAAGGAAAATAATTTAAAGCTCTTGAAATAACATCGAAGTGCCTTTCGTTCGTTCTAAAAATGCGTGTGTAACGGCAAGCTGAAGTAGTGAAGTTACGAGTCAAGCTTGATATGCGTGTTTACATCCCTACACCGTCATCCGAGCTGATCGGAACAATAAGCATTAAGTATTTAAAAAAAATCACGTAAGACTTTTAGGGACTCCAATTCAACAAAATTACCGTAAAATAATAATTTGCTTTGACAAATATTACTATAGATATTCATAATATCTTACAGAAATAATGATATTTCATGAGCTACGTACTCGACATCGAGTTCAGCTAGCCATCATTTTGAAATGAGACATAATTTTCATGCAGCGCACTAGCGCAGCAGACTCGACAGCATGCGGCAGAGAGGAAAATATGACGTGATCTAAGTCACGTGAATATCACGTGATCTAAGGCCCGCGAATTTTCCCTCTCTGATGCATGCTGCCCTCTACAGTCTACTGTGCCGCATGGCATTTACGTCTCATTTCAAAATGATGGCTAGCTGAACTCGATATCGAGTACGTAGCTCATGAAATATCATTATTTCTGTAAGATATTATGAATATCTATCGTATTATTTGTCAAGGATTATTATTTTTTAATGGTAATTTCGTTGAATTGGAGTCCCTGAAATCCTTACGTGATGTTTTTTAATTGGTTTAATGCTTATTGTTCCGATCAGCTCGGATGACGGTGTAGGGATGTAAACATGCACATCAAGCTTGACTCGTAACTTCAGCTTGCCGTTACACACGCATTTTTAGAAGGAACGAAAGGCACTTCGATGTTATTTCAAGAGCTTTAAATTATTTTCCTTCATCAAAATATCAAGGGTAAACCATTATGTTGTGGATATATTTTGACAATTAAATTAATGCCTATTAGTATTACGATTTAATTGTAATAGTCTGATCAACATTTTAGTCTTGGGTGTGGGACTTTCTTGCTCACTCTTCCGTGGGTCATATTTCCACTTCCGTTTCTGAACGCACTCGATCGGTACCACGATCGAAGCGTGATTACTTTCTTGCAGCCTCAATTTTAGAGCGATACAAACACCTACCGTCAACTGAAACGATATCCATTTATTTTTTAAAGCATCTTCATTCAATTCAATTGATTATTTTATTGTTTTGAAAGCAGTAACTGTCTTTTCCGTCGCATTATTAGAACAACTACTGAATCTTAACTCCCGCCGCTGCATGCATACGATTTTTAGTGTCAGTGGTGAAAATTTCGGGTACCCGGTCCCCGCCCGAAATTTTCAAGTCAAACCCGGGTTCGGCAAAACCCGTGATGACTCAGGCCTAATAATAATCAGAGGATTCATACATCCACTGTTTTGAATGACTCCTTAGGGTGAATGATACCATATTAAAATCATTTTGGTAAATGTGCTCAAGCAATTTACCTCTAATGCAATATTATTTTTTCTCACTCATCCAAATTTTAATATGAGATCCGCTACTTCAAAGAGACGTGCATTTTGAAGGGTTTAGAAGAAGAGCTGCATCTCAAGATGATGAATAAATTATCAAATTCTTCTTTTATCGGAAATGCTCAGAAATATTCAGTAACTTTGATTTCTCTCGACTATCTCATTTCCTGTGATTTTTTTCTTCTTCAGTTTTCCAGATGTGATGATGCCTGCCTATAATCACAACCCATGGTCTGCAATCTTCTTCATTGTCTTTCTCGTTCTAGAACTCTTTTTCTTAATCAATCTGGTAAGTTTTAACTATTCTTTTCCATAGGCCTTTTTTGTAATGTAATCTAATTTAATGCATTTTAATAGGAAGGGCAAGCCATAATTCTTGTCCTACCTAGCAACAACTAATGTATGCAATTTGCCTTCTGACTATCGAAATACATTTAGTCGTAACCGGTGAATGAAATAATTTGTTATGAGCCACTGAAAGACTCATTCATTAAATTGTATTACATTACGAAAATGGCCTAATGCGGTACTAGATGTATCATAGTCAAGTGCTTTTTTTTTTTAATGGCTGGAGATACGAAGGACATTGGCTTTGAGCCCTCGGTGCAACAAAAGTGTCCTTTGCCAAGACATTAATCTAGATTTGCCACTCTTCACCCTGGGGTTAAATGGTTACCGGAAGGAAGGAATTACTTGAATGTTGTGGGCACGAGATCGGTAGCATATGTACATCTAGGTCCGAGATGATATTGGAGCGCCTTGAGCACCATGCATGGTGGGTATTAGCGCTCTAAGTATCCAGTATTATGATTGTTATTGTTATTGTTACTATTCTTTTTAATAATGATGGTTGATTTATGAATACATTTTTGCAAGCATGATGTAATGTGAAGACTATGGACCAGTAGCAAACTACAGACTTTCGTCTTGCACTTTGTTGGTGGTACATGTAATTATTTTTAGGATGGTTTAAGATGTCTTTCAAGGAAGTTCTACACCTGTATATCCGTGGTAGTTATTTAAAACTGGAGTCTTATCCCAGGTTGATCGTAAACTGAGTAAGTCAGATCATTTTTGTCAATAAAATTCAAGCCATCAGCCATCAATTGACTGCTCAAATTAGATGAGACTCAATTGGGTAGTTGCCATATTGTGATTTTTCAGGGATGAAATTAGAACAGTCTGTTTCAAAACTTTAAAAGGGTACATGTACTGAAGTGACTTAACCTGTTGATTAAGAGTTCATTACAGCATGCATTTTTAAATATCCCTGCCCAAGACATCTTTGGGGGCCCCCCACGTCAATAAGAGTTAGATCGCATGGCAGTAAGTATCATGGGATGCTTTCTGTCAAATCGTTTTCCTATTTCCACCTAAATATGGAATCAAAATGAGGTGGGAGATAGCAAAAACAGAGGATTTGATAAAAGTAGAGACAGATAGTCCATGCTCATCCTAGGACATTCATTTTAGTCATATTGTCAGTTTCAATTGAGCAGTTTCCTTATCATTTTTCTTCGATATAAAAATGGTCGTAAAAGTCGTCTGTTTCAAATGTGAGCTTAAATTTAAGTAGCCTCACATGATGATGGGTATGATGAAATGTCATAAGAATTTTTCATTTTACTTCTTGGCTTTAAGTGATACGAGCTAGGTGGAAGACAAATTTAAGGAATGGAAGGAAGATGCGCAAGGGTCCATCTGGCGTGGACTGTCATTTTAGTCATGTTGTCGGTTTCGATTGTCTGGGATAAGAATGCAGGGAAGGAGTACACAAATTGGATAGGTCTGCCTCAAAATTATTCCAGCATTACCCTCCGGTTATTCTTGGGCAATCTTCCTGCCAACAATGAACGATGACAAATTGGTTGTATCCTACGGGATGCAGAGCTGTTCTTGTACAGTACTCTAAGTTCTTTTCGAGGTAGGCTTGTGAACTAGACCAGTTTGGTGAATTCCAGTTCCCGTTCGTCTTCTCTGCCAAAAAATTTACAAACAGGGTCATCCCGGTAGACTGAAAGCCTATGAGACTGATACAGTATTGAAAAAAGGTTTACTAGACTGACAGTTCATGAGACCGACAGAGAAATGCATAAGAAAATATGGAAAGAATAAAGTTATAAAAGGTAAAACATGAGACCAACAAAATAAAGATATTAATAGGGGGAAGAAATAAATATGTTGGTCTTGTGGACTGTCAGTTTTGTTGGCCGCTGTTTTAGTAAACCTTCCTGAAATTGGCAAAAAGGCCCACTTGAGTGACCTTGCCGATGTCTTGGGCTGTTCGTCCAGTGGGATGTTGATCTTGAAGGTTGTTAGTCCTGTAATCTGTCAGTTATTATTGCTACCTTTTCAAAAGTCATATTATGACATATAGGGGTCCGCTCGCTATTCATAAGGACCGTTATTCATAATTTGAGAAAAGGGTCATTATTCATAATACAAAAAATCAGGTTCATTATTCATAGGGGTCCCTACTCATAATACAAGAAGAGGGTTGCTTTTCAGATTACGAGAAGAGGGTCGCTATTCGCCCTCTTCTCGTATTATGAATAGCGACCCTCATCTCACATTAAAAATAGCAGTCCTTAGGAATAATGGTCCTTATGCCTTTATAAATAGTGACCCCTTATGCGTTTTATGAATAGCGGTCCTTCACGTATAGGAAGGTACTCGTTATGAATAGTGGTCCTTATGAATAGCGGCCCTATGATTAGAGAGGTTACCCCGACATATAGATCAAAAATTTATTTTATGCAAATCGACAAGATCGCTAATTGAAGCTTGTCTGCATGCAACGACTACCAGGTAGTCTGGAAGAAGGAGGAGGGGGGCAGGGCAGGGGGGCTGGGTTGTATACACAAGGGTATTGGGAAAGGGGCTGTCTAAATCAATTAAGGATGATTGTTTTATTGGTATTATTGTAACAGGAAATGCACTGCAGAAGTACAATATTTCTCGCATCTGGTTACAGAAGCACCGGTTTCCCTTTGTATCCACAGAGAGTTCCATTGTAGATGTCATGCACTTCATTTTGACATTTGATATCATGAATTAAACATCGAATTAGATTCACCTGTAATTTTTCTTCTATCCTCCAGCTAATTGTCTTCTTTTATTTAGACAATGAAAGGCGAAGAGTGACAGAGAGTACAGACAGACAGACAGACAGACAGGGAAGGGCGGGGAATGAGTGTGACATTGATTTGCATACATGTCACCACAGACGGTTTGAAAATTGAGTAGTTCTGAAGAGAAGTCATTGCCCTGTAGTACAAAGTATAGTTACCTGTACTCTGATCAATGCACATTTTATTTACAATTTTTCATGAAAATATATGGACATATACAATATTAGCAATACCGTGACAGTGGTCTTCAAATTTTCATTATTACCGTAAAAGAACAAAAAAGCCACAAAAAAAAAAAAAAAATTTGGCTTTTTGTTCACCAGATCAGATCGCGTCTTATTTCAGTGTTCAAAAATACTTTCATTTTATTACGAGGCACAGTTGAAGTGCTTGTGAACTAAGTTAGACCTAGTAACAATGTTGTTTTTAAAACTAAAGATGACAGATTTTTTTTTTTTTTTTTTTTTTTGTCTTCAAAATAGGGGTGCGCCTTATACATGGAGATTTACGGTACTTTAGGAGAGAGAGAGAAAGGGACAAAAAGAAAAAAACAGATGGACAGACTAATTGAGAAAACGGAGGGGGACACTAAGGCCCCATTTAATATAAAGAATTGCAGGTTTATTCAGTTACAGGCTAATCCTAACGTTACAAATTGAATATAAAATTTTGCTATTAATGAGATGAATTCCAATCTATTTCAACTACCAGTACTTATAATTCAGGATTATAAAAGCAGGTCAGTTAAAGTGCCCCGTTTCATCTCAAGCTGTGATGAATCAATAAATGCATTCCAATTGTGTAGTTTACGTCAGGTGATGAAAGGTTTTGATATCTACTTGTATGCTGGTATTTCCTGTCCAAAGACTTGCTTGTAGATATCATCCTGTAATTTACAATAACACTATGCTGGCTATGTGTGTAGATTTGTGTCATTGAAGTCACCTTGATGTATGGTCAGGTGTTGAGGGTGACTGGAGATGTGCAGTGGAGATTTAAATGAACACTGCACATGATATGCAAATTTACGCAGGTAAATGTGTGTGACAAAAGGATCCAGAGATATCACTCACAAACCCAATGAAGAAAATTGATTAAGTGTTGATGAGAGGGACTACAATACAGGTACTTTAAGGAAATTTAAAAAGACCATTGCAGATTCATGCAAATAAATGTGCTTACTTACTTCTCCCAGGTGAAATGGGGGTGGACATGGGTAGGGCTTGTCACTGGTGTATGATAAACAGTATCAATATCTGTAACAGCATACCAGTTATAACTTTCATGAGAGGGAGGGGGAGGCCGGGGAGGAGGTCATTAGGGACTTTTAGATTTGCGTGGACTGATATGTGTGACGTCCATTCAAGGCAGTGCATTAAAAGGACGTCGATCGTAGCAAATCCCCATTGTCTTCGTGCGAACCTAAAAGTCCCTATTAGGGACTTTTAGATTTGCGTGGACTGATACGTGTGACGTCCATTCAAGGCAGTGCATTAAAAGGACGTCGATCGTAGCAATCCCTATTGTCTTCGTGCGAATCTAAAAGTCCCTATTAGGGACTTTTAGATTTGGGTGGACTGATACGTGTGACGTCCATTCAAGGCAGTGCATTAAAAGGACGTCGATCGTAGCAATCCCCATTGTCTTCGTGCGAATCTAAAAGTCCCTATTGTAATCAACTGTGCTACCTGTACTAGGTGAAATGGGGGTGGACATGGGCGGGGCTTGTCACTGGTGTAGGACTACAGTATCGATATGTGAGGACTGAAGAATGGGAGGGAGGGGGAGAAGATGAAGGAAGGGGGAGGGGGAAGGGATGAAGGAAAGGGGAAGGTGAAGGGATGAAGGAAGGGGGAGGGGAGGAGGTCATCGGAATCAACTGTGCTACCTGTACTAGGTGAAATGGGGGTGGACATGGGCGGGGCTTGTCACTGGTGTAGGTCTACAGTATCGATATGTGAGGACTGAAGAATGAGAGGGAGGGGGAGAAGATGAAGGAAGGGGGAGGGGGAAGGAAGGGGGAGGGGGAGGAGGTCATCGCAATCAACTGTGCTACCTGTACTAAGTGAAATGGGGGAGGACATGGGCGGGGCTTGCACTAGGGTAGGACTAACAGAACCAGTGTGTGTGGAGTGACACTGTCTGTCCTGCAGGTGCTCAAGGAAGTACCACTCCCTGAGGGACAAAAACTCTGACTCACATTCTCTCTTTTGTCAAAAGGATAATGAGTCATGTAATGGCCCATTCAGACTATAAGAATCTCGTATACAGAAACATCTCCCCCCCCCCCCCCCCCCAAAAAAAAAAAAAAATCATTGTATAAGCAAATGAGGACGTTGAGACTAGACAACAACATTGTACAAAGAAGACTAGTTTTGAAGAGGACAATTAACTAGCCAATCATCAGTGCATTCATGATAAGCCTGCCCACTTGTATGATATTCGTATGAGGTTCAAGCTAGAATGTGACGATTTTTATTTTTTTAATTTTTTGTTTGAAACAATGTTCAAACAGTTGTTTCATTACGTGACGTTCTGTTATATGACGTTCTGTTATATGATGTTCTATTATAATTACTTTAATTATACAATGGATTTTGGTAGTCCGAATGCAGGCTAACTCTCCTTGGTTCTAGCTTTCTTCATCTTTGGATAAATTATGCTGTTATACTTTTTTTTTTTTCACTAGTCAGGTGACCTTTTGTTGACTCTGTCAGTTACAAGATGTGTTTCCTTGATGTGGTGTACAATATCTCCACTGGGAGAATGAGTACATATTCAAATAAATTGTCCTTGTGGTGTTTGTCCATTCCTCCTCCCCCCCCCCCCCCTTCTCCCTCCTCCTTTTCTCCATTTCCTTCTTCTTTTTCTTCTTTTTTCTTCTTCTTCTTCTTCTTCTTCTTCTTCTTCTTCTTCTTCTTCTTCTTCTTCTTCTTCTTCTTCTTCTTCTTCTTCTTCTTCTTCTTCTTCTTCTTCTTCTTCTTCTTCTTCTTCTTCTTCTTCTTCTTCTTCTCCTCCTTCTTCTTCTCCCTCTTCTTTATCCTTCCTTCTTTTCTCTTCCTTCCCCCCTCCTCCTTCCCCCCTCCTCCTTTTCTCCGTTTCTATCGCCTCCTCCTCCTCCTTCTCCTTTTTTTGTTTTGTTATTCTTTTTTGTTTTTGTTTTTCTTCTTGAAGATCATATTTATTGAAAATTAAATCTATCATACTTCAGGTTTTATTTTTTTCTGTGATACTTTTTTAATTGATTCACATTTGAATTAAAGTCATAATCAAATCTTCTCTTTTATTTCTCATCTAGCTCCTGGCTGTAGTGTATGATACCTTCACTGGTATTGAGAAGAAGAAATTCAAGAAACTCACACTACATATGCGGATAGCTACCAGCAAAGCTTTCAGATTATTGTGCAGTAGACGGGTAAGAAGATATTTCAATTTTATCTTTTAGAATTATTTTGAAAAGTAATTTTGTGAAATGAAGCTAATCATGTCAAAGTTGTATAGCATCCTTTGTATATTCTGGCATTTTTTCTGCATTATTATGCACAGGAATGCAATAACCATACACAAAATGTTGAATGTGAGGAAGGGATGTTCATGAATATTCATATGGGTACAATGGGTCATTGACCTATGCTTTGATATAATCACTAAAAAGTAGGTCTGAGGAATTAAGTATCTCAAGGTACTGTTTTCATGATACTCAAAAACAATATGCATGATTTCTAAGTCTGCTCTCCTGATGATTACTACATGCCTTAAATCTTTTCTTTCTGATAAAAGTCTTTGTCACTTAACAGGAAACTCTTGTTCATCTTTTCTAAGAATTGTACAGACAATTCATTCCTTAATCTGTGAGATTACGAAACTTGATATGGATATGTTAATATGTAAACACTTCTTGTATACTTTAAATTTTCCTGGAATTTTATTTGTTAGGCCAGTGACTTCATGTATGTGAGTATGAATCACCCAAATATGTAGGTCTAAAATTTCTTCAGCAGTTTATTTGTATCATCTTTCAAACTTTAGAAAGAAACAAAAGTAGATTTTGTTTTGATGTTCTCTGAAAAGAGATCTAATTTTCTCTTGGAAGATTCTTTTCATACCTGTTTCCCAATACTTGAGATGTGTACATGAAAGTGTTATAAAGATACAGTCAAACCTGCTTTAGCGAACTACCTGTATAGAAAGACTACCTGTCTACAGAGACCACATTTCTTTCCTCTTGAAAATGGTTTTTCATTGAAACATGTACTTAAGGAACCTGTACATAAAGACCACCTGCCTATAAAGACTGCTTTTCTTGTCTCCCTTATGTGGTCTTTATAGACAGGTTTTACTGTAGTGTAGTATGGTCTCTCTTTAACTTCTTTCTTCTTCCTTTTTGCTCCTGGGCAGTAATATTCCATTTATTTCATCCAAGAGTGAGAAGTTTTTATTGATGTGACCAATGTTTAAAGGGATTGGATATCTTTGTCTCAGGTGCTGAAATAAGATCCTGGATTTAGCTCACGCTGCAATCATAATTATAAACCTTTAGGGCAGTCAGGAATCCCATGACTTTTACAAGCCGATTGCCTGTCTGATTGTCAAGATATTTATGATTGGAAATCAAAATTTCACAACAAAAATTCCTAACGGTTTTTATAACACTACAGTCTATTTTTCGAAATGTGAGTATGGTAAAACCGGTCACTCAAAGATTTTTACTTTTTTGAGGCGCTTCATGATCATTTTGAAATTTGAAGCACAGATTTTTTTTTAGGGCTTCAATATTACACCATATCACAGACACTGATAACATGTATGGCCATGCATCTCAGATTTAAAATTGTTAACGATGCCTTTAAGAATAGCAGTGATACCAGAAAGAACCATTAGTATATATGGTCATATCAAGAGTATGTAATTTTTGGATGAAAGTAAATAGATAAATGTCATATGGGGTATATTACACTGAATCACCCTTCTCTAGTTCATTAATGACAAATTATCTTGCTTTTGTCATTCACACCCAATACTTCCCAATCTAAACCCTTCATTGCAAACCCTGCCGATAAGAAGTTACCTTACTGTAACCAAGATGAGATTGCTCATTTGAAATTAAGCAATCAATAGTATCGAAGAAGAGAGAGAGGCCATCTCTCGGCATTCCAGCCTTGGTAACACACATGTCCTCCTATGTACATCGTCAGATGTAATTGCATTAAGACGAGGCCCTCTCTTGTTACCTTTATCTCATTTCCTAAGTTTAGCTCTTCCTAGCTCTCATCCTGTGTAGACTGAGGCAGATCTCGGTAGAGTGATGGGTAAAGACTCTCTCTCGGGGAATCATTACGTGATGTGGAAGAGTGCTGATTCGGCTAATTTAAAATTATCATGCTCCATCGTTTTTTGGTGTTTTTGCTTTTAAACTGCTAATTTTCACAAATGTCCATTTCTGGAGGTCTATCTATTTCAGCCTGCAATGCTATATCATTTTAAAGCAGGGCCCCGTCTTACAAAGTTTGATCCAAATCAATTGCAAGTTCTCCAATCAATCGCAAGTTTGCAGTCTCCTATCTCTTATGTACATAGTTGCGATTGATGTCAATCGCAAATAAGTTGCAATTGATATCAACTCTTTGTAAGACGGGGCCCAGGTCTAGAGTTATTTGAGAAAAGGAGCAAAAACAGGTTGCTGGAAACCAGATATGGGGTTTCTAACCCAGGTCGTTGCACTTATCACATTGTTACACCTGTACTCTCACACACAATTCTTTTGGTAATGGAATAGTGAATTACCTGTAATCTAATTCAAATGCAATTTCAAAGGGAAATAAACAATATTTAGTTTTTAAAGAGAGAAAACAATTCTTGATTTTGGAACAGTTTTCCAAGCGGGTACTTCCAGATTTCATATATACTTTCACATTCTGGTACAATCACCAAAAGACGGAAGTTAGTTGACGCGCTATAGATCCTGCGTTGATCTCCATTCCTTCATCAAATCGATCCACTGATACACCAGGACAATGATACGCTGCCGACAGCGGCTCTCAAAACTCTGATGACGGAAATTGGGAAGAAGTGATAGGAGAGGGAAGAGAGGAAGAGAAAGTGTCATCATCAAGCACTTGTCTCTCATACGTCCCCCTGAAATATCTCACTCGACATGAACCATTAAGCGCATAATCCCACGATGCATTCTCCCCTGTGCTTGAGGTTTTAATACCTGTCTATACAGGTGTGATCCAAGTTGTTATGTGTGCGGCAGAAGGACCAGGGGGGTGTTTCACAAAGATCCTAAGTTGAACTTATCTCTAAGTTGGACGTACCAATTATAGAAAGCCATTAGCATCCTTGAAAATATTTTTTAAAAGTTATTTTAAAAGGCATAACATGTTGATTCAAATCATTCATATTTTCTATTATCATGGGAGATCTCATGTTTTTATGTGGAATTTATGAAAAGTCTAAAATACTTGAATTTTTGCTTTTGGATATATTTCATTATAAGGCTACAAATGGCTCTCCATAATATATAAGTCCAACTTACAGTTAAGTTCGACTTAAAATCTTGTGAAACACCCCAGGAACACAATTTTAAAGTCATATTTCTCAACTGTTTTTTTTTTTGTGTATTGGTAGAGTAATGAATTACATTATCATTCACAATTTAGAAGATGTACATGTACTTTTATGGGTCCCATGTGATAAACAGTTGCAATTGATTCAAATTGATCATAACTTTATATCATTAACAAACTCTGCGCTTAAAGCTAGCCCCTCAAAAGAGTTGGGAGCCCCAACTTTGCCAAAAATTTGATGGTAAAATTTCACTTGAGTTGTATCATAATGTGAAAGAGGATGTCATTTAAGACACACTTCTGCAAAGATTTCCCAAAAAAAATGTGTTTGAAGACAAATATTGATAATAGAATACATAATTAGGTTATCTGTTGTACACAGAAAACCTAAATTTTGTATTCGTTCATCAGTATTCGACTTCAAACACATTTGTTTTGAAAATCCTTGCAGAAATGTGTTCAAGTGAAATGTGGCCATCAAATTTGTGGGGTTCCCAATCACTTTAGAGAGACTTTAAAGCTTATCTGCCGTAGTTTACAGGAGGGATTAGATTGCCCTGCAAGGTTACTGGACAGGTGGTTATCTCATCAACTCAGCTCTCAGTTAACATAAGAAAAAGAGGATCATGGGGGACCAATGGTCACCGATTAGGCATTGTTTGTTATATAGAGGGCGCAAGTAGCTACAAGTAGTGCAGTGGGCCTTTAAGGGCTAGAAGATTGCAAGTTTGCGCTTGATTGGAGGACTTTTTATCAATCCAGATCAATTGCAACTCTTTATAAGATAAGAGCATAGATTGAAATGTCTTTTCGAAATGTAGTCAAACCATTTTTTTCTTCTCAAAAAGTACATCCTTTGTAGAAGCATCCACTTGCACCCTTCTGCAGGGCACATGACATAATGCACCATTGCTTCCCCATTAGCAGAAGATCATCACTGTCTAAACAGATGAGCATTAGCAAGTGGAAATTGATTCTTCATTTGCTTGGGCTTTTTACCTGTCTGAACAGCCATAATATTTGCTGAAAAGTAATCCCTTCATTGGCTAGATGCCTTTCTCAGTCTAAACATGCATACAAGGATGTAAGGCGGCCTAAGTGTAGTCCCATTGGACATTGTATGACATGTATATGTCCTAAGACTTACAACTGTAGAATGGTTTAAAAAGTTGAATTTGGAAGGTTATACTTGCCTCTACGCAGTCCCAAGAAAAGTATGGTACAAATTGGGTATCAACAGTGTTTTGAACTATTTTTAAAAGCGAAAATGCCTTAATATTTGCTCTCATTTACATACATGTAAGTGTGATGTAGCAGTATATGTATAAAGTCATAAAACATGTACAAATGTAGCATTTGCCGTGGCCATGTTGGACTCTGGCTGATGCTTCATTTTAGGTCATGTGAGAGAGATTCTTCTAAGAAACAATACATTCAAAATCAAAATGTTGTAATCTCTGTCTCTCTTAACCTATTACCTCCCTGAACCAGTTTGATCCTGTATTTAGCCTATGGAAAGGAAAGAATTTAGTTGTCAACAGGTCAACATACCTGCCAACCCTTTCTAATAATCCGGAATATTCTGTTTTTCTGGGTTTTTAGGACCCCAAAATCCGGAATATTCTGGATTTTGGGGTCCTAAAAACCCAGTAAAACTGAAGATTTGATTCAAATTTTAGATTTTTTTTTTTGTTTTTTTTTGTTGCTTAAGCCAAATTAACTTGTTTTATCATATGCCGCGATGTGAGAGTTTACGTATTGCGTGCGTTGAAGGGCTGCATGATTGAGCAGCGAATTTGTATTTGCTTTTTTGCACAGATTTACCGCGTATTGCCAGTTACACTGCTGCTGCATGTGCGAACGCCTGTTAAGGGTACAGATTTCTTATTTTCAAAGACATACCGTGCTAAAAATTCTTAATTCTCATTTTCAAATGTTGGCAGGTATGGGTTAATTGCAAATATTTCTCACTGTTTATCTTTATTTCTTTTTCATTCCAGCATCCGGGTAAAGCAACCTTTGCTCACTTTGAAGGACTACTCAAGTACTATGCTCCAAACAAGAGCAAGAGAGATGTTCTACTCACTTTCAAGACTCTCAACACTAGTGGATCAGGCAAGCTGGATCTACAGGTACAACCATGTCAAACTTACCAATAAACATTCCTTAAATTAACAAAAAGTGATGAATTGAAATAAACGATACTCCGAATAAGAGCAAGAGAGATGTTCTCTTCATGCTAGGAGTCCACTGGGCCAGCGCCAGTTGGTGCCAGTTTGCGCCAATGCAATTTACTGTGGCGCCTAGCGACGCCAATAAGGTGCCTAGTGGCGTGTAGTGGCTCAAACTGCCTCCCAACTGGCTCGTGGTGGCCCGTAACGGCACCAAATTTGAAGGTGGCAGCAAGAAAATTTCAAAATGTTTGAAATTTTCGTTGCGCCACTTGCTTCGAGCAATCAGCGCCAAGTGTCCACCAAGTGGCACCAAATGGCGCGAACATATCGCCCTTTGGCGCAAACAATCCGCCTATTGGAATCCACTGGAATGTACATGTAATGGCGCGCGCCAAGTTGCTCCAATGAGATCTCGCGCCCCATGGCGCCACTTGGCGCCAAATGTGCAGTGGCATGAACCAAACGGCACCCGATTGGTGACTACTTCGCGCCAAATGCCACCTGGTTGCCCGCCATTCGGCGCCACTTGCCGCCTATCAAAATTGTAAATATTTAGTAGAGATGTTGTTGATACAGCAGCTGAGGAGGGTCTGAACCAGGTAGCCGATGGCCGGTATTTATATAGTCGGCAAGTAGCGCCAAGCGGCGGCAAGTTCAAACCAATTTATTGGCGCAAATGGCGCCAACAGGGTGAATTTTGGAATCAAATGGCCGTGTAATGGCGCGAACTGGCGCAACATTTTGGAGCAAGCCGGGTGGCATTTGGCGCACGCCATATGGCACCCAGTTTATTCCACTTGGCGACACATGCCGAGCGGACATTAATTCGGCGCCACAGCGGGCCACTACGCGCCAATCACATAATCTTTGGCGCGAACTGGCACCAACTGGTGCTGGCCCAGTGGACTCCTAGCATAACTTTCAAGACTCTCAACACTAGTGGATCAGGCAAGGTGGATCTACAGGTACAACCATGTTGGAATACTTTCAAATAACTTTCAAATATTTCTAAAGAAAAACCTGTCATGAATTTCCCAACCAAGTGCCTTTGACAATTTAAGGCAAAATGCATGGCATTAATCAAGTATTTCTCTCAGTAGCTCATACAATATGATATTTAAAACCTAGCAGACAATGGGTTTGTAAACAGTAGAAAAACATACTTTGGTATATATGTTTGTAGAAGACAATTGTACCTTTATTTCAGGATTACTTTTGGAGGAAGTGCATGTATGGTAATACAATAAAGTGATTCACCTCATGGTAATTTGTGCTTTCCGATTTTCTAACCATTTCACAGGAGTTTCATAACATCTTTGAAGTGTCGAGGTTGAAATGGAAGTCCCAACGAGAGGAGAGGCTGTGGTTCGAGTCGCTACTCAGTCCCCTAGACAAGCTCTTCAGACTACTACACAAGATGGTCTCATCAAGGATATTTGAAGGAATTGTTTGTAAGTCATTTTTTTATTTTTTCCCCCATCATTTATTAACTGAATAATACATACATAAGAAACACATAATTATATTGATTACATAGAAAAACACATGAATTATGCTATATGTGACCCGGCACCACAAAACCAACAAAAAGTCGCAACCAGCGATTCTCCGTAATCAGCTAAAATGTCAATTTAGGTGAAAAAAATAGATTTTTGTTTTTTTGCATTTTCTGAAAGAGTGGTCTTTTCTGTACCTAGTATCAAAATTTGGAAGTCTAAAACATAGTAGAAGATGTGTTTTAAACGGTTTTTCTAGACCAGTTTTTTTCGCACAGCCTTCGGTCTCTTCCAAAATTTGATCACTTTTCCCGAGCGAAATTATCGTAGTCCGGAAATGGTCGGTCGTTGCTAACGGGTCGTGCTACGCGGGCTGTGATTGGTCCGTTATAGCAATCAGTGCGGCGCGCCATTTTGTTTGTATCCGCTTTCACATCCGAGTTCCAGATTTGCGTTCGTCTTATATTCTCCGTTAACGACTTCGAGTAGCTTGATTGTACATCACATATCCAGAATTTGTTGATCAAGAGTAAGAACATTATTATATTTTATACATTTGAGAGTGACAAGTTGCGAAAAAGTCTACAACGTCGTTACAATGCCAGGTTTTGTACGTGAGCAGAGCCGTGGGATGGTACCGGGGTGCACCAACGCAGTCATAGTAAAAAATACTTTAAACCTCCTGTGAGAAAGAAAACAGTATGGGAATTAAGTATAAAGCAAGTTCATAATGTGGTTACAAATAATTCTCGCTACCCTAAATAGGTACGAAAATCTTGAAATTCGCGAGACGAGGTAATTTTCACTCTCTCGGGTCGTCACTACAATTTCCGGTATAGAGTCCCATCCCAAGTCACGGCCTTCATCCACCCCCATTTTTCAGGGTTCTTACGCTTGGAATCATGAGCCCAGCACTGTGCAGCCTCACAAAAGAAAACCATCGTCACTGATGTCAAAAGACGCAAAAAACAACGAATGAAATGTTCAAATAAACGTTGAAATATTTGCGAAAAAAAAACAAGACCGAGCAGACGACATATTCGGTGCATACACGTTGTGTGGCGACGGCGTTTTACGTTTGCGCTATCGCGCCGCCTGCACAGGAAGCTGTAATGTCGAAAAGCTATCCCATAATGCAATGCGCGTTTTCAGGATTTTCCCCGGATCTCGGCAGAATCGCTATTTGGGGTAGCGAGAATTGCCCAGATGTATACAAAACAAGATAGGTGACAAGCAGTGTTATGTTAGGGGGAACAAAAAGACTCCGGGTCCACCATGAATAGGCATTGTCTAGTGCAGGTGTCTCGGCACTATGTTGCAGTTCACTTAATCTGTCCAATTACAACTCTATACATTTACAACATAATAACTTTTAAAAGACTTAAGTCCACACATTGAAACCTCAGAAACATAATGAACAGACTATGTTTGACCATCAGGCCAAATTTCAGCCTAATCTGAAAATCTCTTCATAGTGGTTGCTATGGCCTTTTGATTCACCCTTCTATTGATTTCCCTGTGGTTTGCTTGCTCCGCATGCTTGAATAGCCCCAAACTTTAAAGCTCTCTTTCTCACAATTTAATACCAGTAACCTCCCTCACCAGCTCTTTTCATTCACTAAATTGAAAGGGTTAGGAAGCTTCAATTTGGACAAGTAATATACCATTTTAATGAGGAGAACTTCTTCTTTCATAATCAGATGAAATCAGGAAAATAATTGTTTGCAACTTTTTGGTGGTTTTGTGGTGCCGGGTCACATATATCAAAATGAATTATACTTTTTTTTTTAAACATAATCAACATTTTTGTTTAAGTCATTTATAAATTCTCTCAATCATCAGCTCTGGATTTACCTTGTCATCATCAATATTTTTCTACAAGTTTTTTCAACCCCCCCCCCCCCCCCAATTTTTTTCTTGGTGGGGGGGGGGGGGTATTTCTTCTTTTGAGTCTTTTCTTTTTATGATATGTTGGTTGTTTATTTTGTTGTTTATATGTTTATATATATTTTTACTAAATGTATCTGTACTTGCCCCTCTCTGCTATTTTCACCCATTTTCTCTGGATTACTTCTTACTATCTATCATTTCCTCTATCTCTCTCCTTCTTACTCCCTCTTCATTTGACTGTGTGTCTTTCTTTTTCCCTTTTCTCTCTGATTCTCCCTTTCCCTCGTTCTCAGTATGCGTCACAATCATATTATCAAATGACAATCACACTCTAAATACACATTTATTTTCTCAAAGAGCTTTTCATTTGAGATTCCTCTCTATTACTCCATCAATCAATATAGAATTTTCCTGTCGTAGATGTATGTGTATATAATGATCTATCTTCTAATCTACATTTGAAAGTCACCATGAAGGCCATATGCCATTATTTTGCTATGATGTATGTCCATTTACAAATAATGACTCAGGAGTATGTCAGTCTGTGGTGAATGTATTAGAAAGATTTCAGAGAAATAGATATATACGGTTGGCTATGCATCATTCATCTATCTATGATGAAGTATGTCATTCTGACAATTTTCCTTAGTTATCCTCTATCATTACCACTCTTTTTCCAATTTAGATTTCTCTTTACGTTATACCCCACAAATTCACCTACCCTTATCTTTCTGAATTTCCTCTGTTTTAATCTATGTTGTCTTCCTTCCCTCTCATTTTTGATATCTTTTTTTTTCTTTTTCTTCCTTTTGTGTTCTTCTTATGAATTGTCATTGGTTCAATCATACACAGCAAGATAGGGCAATAGAGTCCATTTCAATATGTATTTAAATAAAAGACCTAGAAATTGCATACATCATTATCTTAATAATAATAAAAACGTAACTTATAAAGCGCTTACCACCGAAGTCTCTAAGCGCTAAATGTTGTCAGTTGTGATGAAGAAGAATGAATATGTATCTCTCTTTTTTTTAATCATGCAGACATATTTGACTAAGAAAACACTATCTTACAGCTATGTTGGATGTTTTGAGGGATGTTTCTGTTATTTTGCGTATCTTAATGAGTTAGACTTCTGACTACATCTTGGGAATTCAGATAAATATCCTGAAACACACATGGGTAGGAATATTCAGACAGGGTCAAAACAAAAGGACAATCCACTTTTTCTGCCTAAGCTCTCTAGTTATGAAATGAATGACCGTGGAAGACTTGTCAACAAGTAACCATCAAGTCAAATGCGTAAGCGTGCAAGATCTGTCTGTCCGAAGCGGGCAGGTGGCAGCATGTAGTACGCTAAAAGAAGAAATGCCTTAAGGGAAATTAATCGATGGGCAAACAATTCTTCTCTTTGCCCTTTATTCAGAGATTTATATTGTAATATCTTGCTTTTAATTTCCATGTCTCAGCACTTAGCAATGAATGCATGAAGATGAAGAAAGTAAAGGAGGAGTAGGCGCTTTTATACAAAGAGGTGATCAAAGAAGGGATTTTAGTCATGTTATTTCTTGATTTGTGCACTTTGTTGAAAGGTACGAAAGAAGAAAGAGATGGAGAGGGAATTGATATGAGAAGGTGGAAGAGGGGTTGGGCATGGGAGACTTGAGATGGTGATAGATATGAGTGTTTTGAATGTTATTTGGGTAGGGGGGAGAGAGAGACAGTTGTGCAGGTATTGGATGCGGACAATTGTGCGAGTGTGTTTCCATGGCCGTGGTTTGTAAGAGGCAAGTACTCTGAATGTTCTGCCTTGCTGTGCACATGACATTTCAGTTCAAGATTTTGAAAGGACTCTGTTTATGTCGTCAAATTTGAAGATGCTCTAAAGTTTCAGTATTTCTTAGTAGTTTAGAAGGAATACTGATTGAAAAATTCCTGTATTTATTCATTTATTTATTTATTTTGATGGACTGTCTATATGACATTGAGATTATGAATCATGGCCAAAGAACAGGAGAAGAAAGTACATCAGCTGATCTGACTACAAAGAGGCAAATAACTGTTTGCTAAGTTTCTTATCGCTGCTAATGCTAAATATATTACTCATTGCGGATTTAGTATCGAAAATAATATCGCTAGTGATATTCGTTTGTCTCGCAATGTATGGTCAACATGGGATCTAAAAGATCGCGATGTTTCATGCGCCGCTGTCCGCCCGTAGAGTATAAAACACTCGGCTCATTACATTCCTTGTTGACCATACATTGCGAGACAAACGAATATCACTAGCGATATTGTTTTAGAGAATAATGCTGTTTGAGAAGAGCAACAAATAATCCAGTTATGATGACTTTTTTATGCAAACGTTGTTATCCAATCTGAATGTGCCTTATGCCCTTTCCTCAAACAAAACCAGAATACCTTTAATTGTCAACACACACAAGAGGGCTGTGAATAAAGATATTTTTTTATACAGTTGCTTATAATGCGCTTTTTAACGAATTCTCTAAGCGCTATAACAAACACAATACAATGACAAACAATTACAAATTAAACAAAAATATATAAAATCACAAAGATCACAAAAAACCTTTAAATTAACAGAAAACAAGAGAGCACATAAAAGTGGTCACTTGTAAGGCGCACCTCCTCTATCATCACCCTCCTAGCATTCTTGGCAGTGAGAATGCACCCAAGAAGAGTGCATGAGCCGGGCCAGTAAGAACAACATATGGTGGTGTCAGGTGCACTCTTGCTCCCTTGGTTCTTTGCCGACCAAGGGACCAAGGGGGGAACTATTAAGGTGGCTGGATTGGAATGGTGGATTAACAGACTTCTGTCTTGGCTCTTGTCAAGATCCAATTCACATCATATTCTAAAATGAAGAATCTGAAGAATCTGAAGGTGATTGGGTAAAATCTGTCAGAAGTATGTAAAGGTCTGGCTTGCTTTGTAATGGTGTCATGGTCGAGTGGATCACAAGGTCTGCAGTTAGAGTCGTGCCACAACACTAATGCCCTTTGGCAAGACATTAATCTAGATTTGCCACTCTCGACCCAGGTGAGGTAAATGAGTATCTGGTGGGATTAAATTGAATCAATTTTGTTTAGGGTAATAATTTCCAAAGCTCTGTGGAAGCGCATAGGGACGTTATATAATGTGATATGCGCTATACAAGAACAGAATATATTATTAATGTCAGTTTTTGGCAAAGTTGGATTTTATATTTGTTGCAATCATGGCATTCACTAGAACAGGCCTTCTCAACTGGCGGCGCGCGCGCCACTCGTGGCGCTTGCGGTCAGTCAGAGTGGCGCGCGGCTGTTCCAAAAAATTAATAAAAATTAAAAATTAAAGAAAGAACAACATTAAAACAATTTATTTTAATATAAAAAAAATCAGAAAAATCAAAAAGTCGCAGTCGAAGTTGAGCCCAAAATGTAAGCAAGCCATTTTGTTTGTTTTATTTTAACTTCATTTTGACATTTTCCGTGTTTATTGCACCAAAATAACTACATATAAATTAACTTCCAGTGTAGATTTTAGCCAGGAATTGTACTAATTAATTCACATCAATATGAAATTATGATTGATGGTTTATGGAACAAAAAGGTGTTAAAAATGCCACATCTGGGCCTCAAAAAAAGCCCTAAAATCCACTAGCTTCCGGGGGCTTCGCTCCCTGGACCCCACCCGGTATCGGCTCGGTCGCTACGCTCTCTCGTAACACAGTCACCAAACATACAGGTTGGCACTTCAACCTCAATTCATTTTAGTTTTGGCGCTTCTAATAAACTAGTTGAGAAGGCCTGCACTAGAAGATGGCAATTGGAAGGGTTGTAATATTCCTCTGATTATTGTATGTGAAAGTGATGCATACACTGTACATATATGTACATGTACTGTATAATGTATTGGTATAAAATGGCTTTGTTGAGAAGCCCTGGCTTTATTTCTAAATAATTTTAATTTCTATGATGACTTCTGTTATTTACCAATAACATTTTCAAATTATTGTTACTGATACCAGCATGGATTGTGAGTGATAGAGTGCACTCCACGCCCCTGCCCGACATGTATATGCATATTAGTTTCAACTTTTTGTTTTTTCAGTAATTTTCTTCTTCAGGATATCTTATTACTGTTTATGAAAGTACTTTTGCTTGTCACACAGTTGAATAATGTGACCCCGGTTCGAAACTGAGTCACATTAAGGTTAGGTCCCCAGACATGAATAATCATATCTGATTGACACACCTCTGTAAAAACCCAATTACACACGCAAAAACACAATGTTTAGAATTTCAAAGCATAAAATTCTTGGTCAGATAACCGTCATATTTCACACTACCGGTACCTCATCTTGGCTTGATTATCTTAGGGGTGTGAAGTGGTTCCCGGTAAGAGTTGGAATCAGGACCTTAGTGAGGGTGTCAGGGGGGTTAATCTCCCACTTTGGAAGGGTAAACACACACTACCACTTGTGGTGGTATTGCATGGGGCCAAAAGCTTGGGTAGGGGGGTATAAACTTCCACCTCTCGAATCTGAGGTATGGTTGAAATTTCAAACGATCCAGGGGAGAAACCCCCGAACCACAGCTGTGCAGATCGCAGGAAACCCTGTTTCTTATTCTGTTTTATTCTTTGATTCTTTTATTTTGTTCATTTGTATAAAAAGGTCATTTTCAACCAAATGTTGGTCTTATACATTGTGTGTTCCTACCATTTTTCTAAATTTGGGTACACACTGTATGTGTCCTTTTATTTATTTTGTTAATATTTTGTTTCCATGTATGGGGTAAAGGCAATGCTTTACAGACTGTCTCCTGAGTACATAAGGACTTATGAGGTGTTGCACAGTAGCAACATGTTACACATTGTGGACATGGTTGTTAACTGTTTTCTTGTATATAAAGATAAACTGTGAAGAAGAACAAAATTAAACTTTTCAGACTCGGACTACATGGGTGTATGGAATGATATGCTAAGATATCTTGATATAATGATCAACTTTCATTTTGAAACAACAAGGGTTGGAATCCCAGCATATACACATGTATATCCTTTAGCAAGATGATTCACCTACAGTATATTTGCCACTCTCCACCCAGGAGAGGTAAATTGTGGAAGAAATTCCTTGAATGATTGAACTGTGCTACTAAAGTGAGGGTAATAATAATGAAGCTCATAATACACAGTTCAGAATATCAACTTACAGTGTAGTAAAGAGGCAATATCAATCTAAATATCATTAGTAATATTAATTTGGTTGATTGCTATCTGTGGACATGCTCCACAAGACATGAGCATTGCATTTGAAAATGGAGGTTGGTGTGATAGTGTGATACCATCCTGCTGAGCTGAGATTCTTACACAAGAAGATGAATCGATGACAGCTTGGATGAGAGCA
The DNA here is from genome assembly GCA_035222895.1 of Strongylocentrotus droebachiensis. Taxonomy (NCBI): domain Eukaryota; kingdom Metazoa; phylum Echinodermata; class Echinoidea; order Camarodonta; family Strongylocentrotidae; genus Strongylocentrotus; species Strongylocentrotus droebachiensis. The sequence goes on along the minus strand of JAVYIG010002634.1, from coordinate 27,526 downwards.
AGATTTACACCGGAGTGGCTGATGACAAGGACTAGATCATGCATCCATGAGAAGGAAATTGTCAATGACAAATGTTTGCTTGGGATGACAAATTCTGACACTGCAGTATCGAGAACAATGTGTTTACACCGCGTGCCATCTCTAATCGCTTTTTATACAAACGTATAGTTCAATGTATGTGAATGTTACTTTGATAATTTGTATGATGCATGTATGGGTACCGGTATGTGTTTTGCATTGGTTAGAGTGTGTGGCACAGAAAGAAGGAGAAAGAGAGTGAGAGAGAGGAGATAGAGAGAATGAGAGAGAGAGAGAGAAAGGGGGGAGTGAGTGAGTGAAAGAGAGAGAGAGAGAGAGAGGGAGGGACAAAGGGAGAGAGAGAGAGAGAGAGGAGGGGGTGGAGGGAGGGAGGGGAAGGGAGAAGAATGTTAATGGAGTGCCACATGTGAAAAACACAACTGAAACGAAAAAAATCAAAGAAAGGAAGAGGGAGGGAGAAAAAGAGGTGAAAGAGAAAGGGGACACAAGAAAAAGTGACATAGAAAGAGGGAGAAGGTTATAGAGGGACAGAGAATGAGAACAAGACAGTTATGGATCAGCACCTATATGTCATGAGCACAAAACCAACAGATGGTTGAAACGTGATAGCGATAGCATTTTGAGATACACGAGATGGGATGACTTTGCATCTTTTAAACATCTTAGGCCTGACTTCTGCAATTTCGTTTTCAAGTAGATGCAAACATGTAATACTTGAAGGTGGTGTGTCATCATCATATCTCTATTAAATGATTTATGAGTGTGGTATTCGAGTAGATACCTGTCATTCGGTCCATATGCTTTCGTGGAGGACCAACGACAATGTAGTTTACGATGTGAAAACTACCAAAAAATTCAATCCTATGTATAGGAAAAGAAGTAAATTACAAGAAATTACAAGAAAGAGCAGTGCAGCCCTATTTCCTTTATATTATACATACCTTTATACATTCTCAATCCTTATTATTTTCTTGACTCTCCCTCTGCAGATACAGTCATCGCAATCAACGGTATAGTCTTCATTATCAAGACCATCATAGCATCAAGTAAGTTTTTTTTTTTTTGGGGGGGGGGGGTTCAGTTCGTCAATCAGTTCCTTATTTATTCTCTTAATCTTATCATACCACCAAAGTTACAAACACACTACCAGTATATCCTCCTTATAGTCATGAACATATTTTGAATTTCAAGGATTTAGGGGGAGTTTCTATTGGTCCAACTGCTTTTAGGACTGAAAGGGTTAAATCATGTCCAGAGATACAGGGAAAGGGATGGCTTTAGTCTGAAGCTGTGTAGACTATACCTTACTATCCTGCAGTCTATAAAGTTCCAAACTCAAATCAACAAAATCTTATTGAGATGGAATTCCTAGTAAGTTGTCTGTACACTTGCCAAATGGACATCAAAACAAAATGTGTAAAAAAATTAAATAAAAAATCATTTGTCAGCACATTGAATAACTCATTGCTTAAACAATGTGTAATTTAAAGACAAATCATATATCAGCACACTGGAAGATTCACATTTTGCTTGGTATGTTCCATACATGCATTTTCCCAAAATTTGGGTAATTTTTTTTGGAAAGCTTAGAACACATGAAAAAGCTTTCCAAAAAAAATTATCCACAGTTGGATCCACAGTGATTCGCACATTCTCTTTATTTGTCAACACAAGAGGAATTTTTGTGTGCCGTTCCTGCGATTGATCCTTTCTCCATATACGTGTATTGGAAATAAATGAAAGACGGGCTCTCACGGCACGACTCTGTTTTCAAGGAACTAATTCTTTCTCCGCATCTATGCCAAGCAGTGTTTATTGGTGTACAAATCAATAAACAAAATCCCTGCACAAAGCCACTGTGTCAGCGACGAAGCTTGCACACTATACATCAATCATTGAGTATTCCTCTCCTATAAATGTCACATTAGGCCTGTCTTCACTAGCTCGAGATTGCCTAATATCCCGCTATTTGCACTATCCCGATCGCAAACTATCCATCTAATTTGCGTCTTCATCAGCCAGAAGTTGCAATTAGCGGATATTTGGTTGGGATTTTCATCCCAAGATATCTTGGGATAGTTTGCAAAATATCCCACTATTTGGCAAAATATCCAGCTATTTGTCCGGTGCGTCTTCACCAGACCGAAGACTCGCACTATGCGCGAACGCTGAGCAAAATATGCTAATTTCAAGCTAATTTCTCAAGGTTGAGTTTCAAGTTTCGAGGTCGAATCTCGAGCTGATGAAGACGCCATTTGTAACTTCTGGATTATTTCCCAAATCAGAAATAGTGGGCTATTTGGCAATCTCGAGCTGATGAAGACGCGCCTATAGAAATCAAGAAGCAACGCAAGACGGAAACTGGAGCAGGGAGAAGACACACTGCTTAGTCCCACCGCATTGGGATTGAATGGAGGGTATGGGATTAAGGGATTAGTAAATCCTAATCCATACAAATTGTGGGACTGTGATCTGACATGGCGGATTTAAGAATGGGGGAGAGTGGGCATGAAATACTACCAAGATTCGATCGGGTTGTGGTATTGCGTTTGCTGCTATAATGGGAATTAATTAATTAGCTGCAGTATAGATGAACGTTTGAAATATAGATTAAGGTACTTGAAATAGTACACTAGTGAAGAAAAGTGTCCTCTGATGACATAGTTGAACATACTGTACCTATACGAGTGTTCATTCTCCATGTTCAGTATTTAACAAATAATTCTATGTTAATAATTTAGCATCTTGATCACTCCATATTTTGGTATGTGTTTGAATGACATAAAAACAAATAGGTATAGTTTTCTGTTTTATTTATATACCGAAATAAAGCAGGTATAATTCCACAGTTAAATGCAATATCAGATATATTTAATTAAAATTAATAAGTTTTGCTCATGGGAGAGTAGCCAAAGTTTGTTTACCTTTCTGAAAAATGTAGGTCATATTGTTATTTTGAATGTTATATGGATGTTAAAGTGACTAATTTGGATGATGATTGCAAGATAAGGTAGCTTAATTAGTTTTGTTGATTGGGTGGTCTTTGTTCAAAGGTAGAGAACAAATTATGTAGATTGTACAAGGATTTTATGTACAATGGTCTTACCAAACAAAACTCCATTACCTGAGCAATTATTATTGTTTAACATATACATCATAATATTCTTAAAAAGTTAATATCAAATTAATTTCTTAGCAAAGGGTTCTTATGCCTACCTTATTTCAGCTTTTACCCTCCACTTTCTCCCCTCCCCTCCCCCTAAAATAAAAAAGGAAAACAGTGCAATCAAGTTAAAAACAAACTGCTGGCTGTAGTGTGCTTTGCTCAGCTCTGAATTGCCTTTCATGGAAGAGTTGCCAAAGTTTGTTTACCTTTCTGACAAATGTAGGTCATATTGTTGTTTTGAATGTCATGTGTCCATGATAATGTGATTAATTTGGATCATAATTGCAAGATTATGAAATTTTAAGACTGCATGAATTATCTTAGATATATAGGCTAGGAGATTTTCTACCACTCCAAAGTATTATACCTTGACCTATATTGTTTATGATGATTCTTGTTTTTATGTGTAATTCTAAGTAAGAGTCAATGGCCTTACCGAATGATGCAGCAAACTCCTAATATGTACATACACCTGAATCTTCGATCTCCACACTCACTGTCTATGCATGGTGGTGGAAAAGTAAGATCTTATTTGAGTAATAACTCAATCCGTCAGCGTTCATCAGCCCTTTGTGATACCTGCCTCTGCGATCAATCAAGGTGGGATTTGTTGGAGGAAGGTGACAATTGTCCGTAACTGAATAAACATTAAACTCTGAAGTCGAGAGGAAAACTCACCAGCGTTAACGGCACTGGGTTGTTGAACCCACGTTCGATGACGCCGCAAAATAAGCGCTGCTTAAATGCTTCATGGAGTCATACGAACTGAACCCCCCCCCCCCTTGAATCCTATCTCGCGAAATTCGTTCAAAGGAATATATGAGATTGTAGGAAGGGAGATGAGTTTAGCTTAAGTTTTGGCTGTTGTTCTGAGGCTTCGACCAATCAGCTTGCTGCTGTGGGGAGTCGGCTAATCCGCTTCGGACCAAATCTTGATCCAGCATCCGTCGTCGGGCGCTGATCCTATCCCAACAATCCCTGCGACCCCCGTTGACCTCACACTTCCTCTTGGTAACCCCCCGAGTGTGGCGGGGAGATTAGGAACATGCACGAGAAGGTCTCTATTAGAACTCATTTAAAACGATCTACATTTCCAGTGTGGGAAATTCATGGTGTTAAAGGGAGTCATTACAATCAATTTCCATGTCTGTGCCATTTTGAGTTTGTGAAGAGAAATTTATAATGATGGTCATTCAGTTTAATGTTGATTTTATTTGCTATCATGTATCACACCCCAACCTCTTATGATTTTTCACTTGAAAACATTGGGACAGTCATGTACAATGTACATTCACAGAAGATGTATAAAGTTTATGTTCATACTCTGAAAAAGTAACAAATATATAAATAGCAGTTTGATCAATTATGCAATTTTTTTAGAATGCTGAATGCAGTAGAATTGAATTAAAGAAGAAAATTGATATGCTCAACATCTTGTTCCCCCCCCCCCCCCCTCCTCCTATCTCTCTCTCTCTCTCTCTCTCTCCCCCCCCCCCCCTTCTCACACACTCACTCTCACTCCTTCTTTCTTTCTTTTCTTTTCTTTTTTGTCTTCTCATACAATATACCATATTTCTCTTCCCCTATATTTTCAGAAAACACATTTTCAGAAGAATATAACGTTGCTTGGTATGACTGGTTTTTTGTTGGATGTAAGTAAAAGAATCTTTTTTTTATTCCCTCAAATTTATTTTTATTTATAAAAAAAATCTATACATGTAGTTATAGTACAAAAGTATATTTTTTAGCATAGTATAAGAGAAGGACAGTATGGGTGGAGTCATATTTATAATTGGAAAGTACAAAAAGTCATATTGGGCTGGGAAAAAAAGGGGAAAATGTGAAATTTATTAATTTTATAAAGAGCTCTTTTTAAGTTTTGTATCAAATAACACGTCTTATATGGTCAGTGTTTTAGAATAGCACTACAAATATTTCTGTAGTAGATGAACATGTATGCGGCAGCAAAGATTAGAGATCTTGTCAATCTTGTATTTTAAGGAATCATCAAGTTGAAATGACTTTGACTAACTATCTATTGTGAGGAAATTATTGACATCGCGTTGCAATTCATGTTTTATTTTGTGCCTTTTGCCTCCCCCCCCCCCCCCCCTTCTCTCTCTCTCTCTCTTTCTCTCTCTCTTTCAGTTTATTGCATGGAAGCCTTTCTGAAGATTCTTGGTTTTGGGCCAAGGGGTTACTTCACTTTGGGCTGGAATCTGTAAGTTACATGTTTGTATGGTACAACAATTTAGTTTTTAAAGCTGCGTATAATTATAGAGATTGATATTCTTTTATACAACTCACACCTAGATCCCAATAAAAATGATTTATCAACGCAGTCGTGTGTGATTCATTTATTGAGACTATGCCACTTTTTTTTACCTGCCATAGTTTTCATTACTATCCAACATTTGTTACGTATGCGATGCACAGCAGTGCGTTTAGAGGTTAGTGCACTATATCGTGTATGCGGACCTATACTTGCGTAGGCACTACACATAAATGCATACGGTAGATGTAATCGCCTTTCCGTCTGTGTGCACACTAAAGTTTTTTTTTTTTAATTAAACTTGGGATTTTTTTGTCAGCACTGGTATACTGATTGGGGGCAGGTCCTTCCCCCCAATAAAATTCAAACATGGTTTATTTCTAATTGGATACTCATGATTTACAAATGTTGATGAAATGACATGATTTTCCAATTTTGTTTTCTTCTCACTTTTGTCCATTATGCCACCTGGCGGTGATGTAGATTCTTGAATGTTTATGTTTAATTATAATTATTTGTAAAGAGCTCTTCATAAGAAAAGCAAATTTTTTTTACCATATTCTGTTTATACACTGTCTATTTATCTTTGATGTTAACCTTCATGTTTATTAATTGTGTTTCTGTAGGTTTGACTTCATTATCACAGTCACAGCCTTCATCGGTGTCGTCACACAAGCGGCAGACAAAAACTTCCAGTATATCATTATATTGAGACCTATTAGGTTATTAAGGTGAGCTGAAGTTAGTGATGCGCCCTTCATACAGTGTATGAGCCCCCCATACTTTGAAGGAGAAAAATGCACATCATCCCCCCCTTCCCCATACTCTTCTCTTTAAACAAAATAAGATTTGCACTTTCAAAAATAAGTTTAAATTGAATTTTTCTAGTAGATATTATTTGATTTTTGTCTCCTGCGATTTAAAAAAAAAAACATAATTTGCATAATTAACCCTGTTAAGCGCTACATGTATATAAAAGCTAAATATTGTTTTTTTATTATTAGAAATGAAAAATTATATATTTAAAAATACTGATATTTATTCTATGTGCCAATTATGACAAAGCACAGTTGCTTCGCTGTGTCCTTGATGAAGTTGGCCCAAAGAGGGCAGCATTACACTTTGTTTGTGCAGAAATCAGACTCCTTCTGAAGTATTTGACTCAAAGGTGTAATAATCGATGAATATTGAAGAATTATATTGAAATTATATTGATGTGATTATTTTTTTCTTTTTTTTTCCCACAGAATATTCAAGATTAATAAGAGATATCGTGATGTATTTGGGACTCTTTATGAACTGACACCACGAATGGCAAGGTAATTAGTTTCATCTTTGTCTGCATGTGTAAAGATCAAACACTTTCATAAAAAAAGTTTAAGAGTTAAAACTAGTATTAAGCTTGCATATTGTAAATTAAGAGAGTATAGACTTTCTGTGGTTTACTGTAGCTGTTACTTCCTATATCAAAGCTTTTGAATTTGTTAAAAGGTTTTCATTGTTAGACAGTAATTTGTGTATTTAATAGTAAACCAGTATAAAAAAGAAAACAAACAACAACAACAAACTGCACCTACATGAAACATTCTCCGAGCATCTTTTGCATCCCAGTGTCATTGTTTAAAGTACTGTAAACCCGTACTGTACTAGAAGCACTACCACTAAAATCTCCTCTAGCGCCATCTCGGGTCAGCTGTAGCAGGATGGTCCCATTACTAGCTGCTTCCCTAGCTGGACTGTTGGTTCTCACATCAAGTCCTCTGTCTGTAGAGTGGTAATTACAGAGCTGCCAACCATTCTGTTTTTGCCAGAATTACTCATTTTTTTCCTCCAAATTACGGTATTTCGTTTTTTCTTCATAAATTATGTTGTTTTTTTGTTTTTGTTTTTTTTCTACATACCACACATCAAACAACTGCCCTAATATGTTGATTTGATCACAAATTCAATAAAAACTAAGTTTAAAACATACTTGAATACATACTTGAAGAGAAAAATATTATCAAAAAGAATGAAATACTGGTACTGATAATACAAAAATTAAAAATTAAAATAAAAAACCTGCTTGTATGAAAAAAAAACAGCATAAGGAATGGACATTTCTGCATTGGAAGTGTGTCGCGCGTGGTTGTAAGTTTCGTTTTAATGACTTCCTTTTTTTTTGCTTGAAATTCCTTTTTTGCTTGAAATTCCTTTTTTTGGTCGCACAAGGTTGGCAGCTCTGTAATTAGGCATTGGGTTACGCACTGTTGGCAAGTTGACCATGAGATGGCGCTGTGCAATAAACAGTGTGCTAGGGCAGAAAGATAATCAGTTCAGTATTGCTTCAATGTTGTTGCTGATTGAATTTGACATTTTAACTTTCAATTGACATGATAAATGGCGATAATGCTTGGACATGAAGTATTAAATTTTAATTTATATCATTTTATTCCTGTCAGTGTTGGAGTCTGTCTGCTCATTATTTATTACTTCTATGCTATCGTTGGAATGGAGTTCTTTGCTGAATCTAAACTGGAGAACTGCTGCAGGTCAGTGCTGTCATTAATCCCTACTTTGGTTTACATCGTATCGCAACAATTGCTATTAACTTTTACACTGGTGTACTGATGGGGGGGGGGGGGGGGGCAGTTGCCCTCCAAAATAAAATTAAAACATGATTTATTTCTAATTCGATACCATTGATTTAGAAATGTTGCTGAAATGATATGATTTTCTGGGATTTTTTCTCACTCTTTTGTAAGTGTAAATTATATTTTGTATGCGTTTGTTGGAAAATGACAAATTACCAAATTAACAGTGAGGCAAAAAGTATGCTTATTTAAAAGCCTACATTTCAGGGCCCATGGAACGGCGGGGAGCCCCTCCCCCCATCACTTTTTTGGGAAAAGTACCGGTATGTTAAAGAGAAATAGAAAGGAAGAATAATGACCTGCCACAAATAAGGTATCAAAATAAACTCCGCTGGCCGTAATTAAATGCCTAAAACCCCTGAACTTTCAAGGGCTCTGCCCCTTGAGCCCCGCCGGGGCTTTGCCTCCGGACCTCACGCCAATTTACGCTCTACTCACTTCACTTGCTAAGCTCTACCTGATCATAAATACTTTAGCCCCCTTCCCCCCCCCCCCTCCCCACTTTAAAAAATCTTCTGTGGGGCCTTCATGTAATTTTTTTGTCCTAATGTTATGTTGTCCATGTCTGATGATAATCGGACCTTGCGGATTTGAATCAATAAACTTGAAACTTGAAAACTTGAAAACCATGTAAGAATGGTGGTGATGTAGATTTCCCCCCCCCCCCCCCAAAAAAAAAAGAGTTTTTGCTCATTACGCCTCTGAGCTTTTATATCATTATACAGTAAGGTTAGGGCTTTAGGTTAATTTAAAACCAGATAATTTTGCATGCATGACACTTCTGCAAATTTTGCAAGTGGTCCAGATTCATGTTAGTTCATTACTTTGCAATTCTAGTATGTTACTACACGTCCTACTTTTCTAGCTTTCCTTTGATTACCTTTCAATTGCATTTACAGGAATGATACTTTTGCAGACTATTACAGCAACTCATCAAGATACAAAGATTATTTCTACCTGAACAACTTTGATGATATACTGAGGAGTTATGGTAAGCAATCAAATGATTACGAAAGCCATGTATTATAAAACTTTAATCAGGTGTGAAAATATCGATTCAAGTCTTAAAAAAAAAGGTTCCTGAAATTATTTTGGTACTTTGGTCAGTTTGCCTGCAAATTTCCTGAAAAACTTCCAGGGAAATTTCTCATAAATTTTCACAATAGAATGTGAGATATTATTCATTTGCATTTGCTAGTGTGACCATAAACTTCAGTTTGCCACATGACTTTGACAACTTATACAGCTTTATGCATGTACACCCTGTACAGCTAATCTATGAATCCTGATTGCGCACTTTTCTAATCTGCATTGTAGCAGTAAAAATTCTAGTACTTTGTGAATACTTGCAATGTTTGTGCACTTGTAATGTACTTGTATTGAGGAGTTTTTTAAATAAAATTGCAAATCATACATATAAGCTTCATTTACAATACAGAAAAGCCAGATGGTATGCATGGAGTTTGTTATGATTTACAGTATGTACTTCTAGGACGGTTACCTGTTAGTAATGTAATTTACTAGTATGATACATCTTTAGGCAATATATTGTATCTTCTTTTTTTCTTGCAGTAACTTTATTTGAATTGACTGTTGTCAACAACTGGCATATTATAATGGTGAGTAGTAAAGCAATCTTATAGAAACCTGTATGTAAAGACCGCTCAAGGGAGACATGAAAAGTGGTCTTTATAGGCAGGTGGTCTTTATGTACAGGTTCATTTAGTACAGGTTTCAATGAGAAACCATTTTCAAGGGAAACAAATAATGTGGTCTTTCTATACAGGTGGTCACTAAAGCATGTTTGACCATATATATATTTTGTTTTTCTTCTGTGGTCAAGATTAATTTAGCCACTTATTCTACATTGATCTACATGTATGTGCCATACCACAATTGAGATTTCAAGTTTTCCAAAGGATCACTATTTTTCAGCATGGGAAGAGCTGATTTATAAAACAATGGTCATTACATGTAGCTCTCTCCGCTAAATCTTAACACTGAAAGTATCGTAAAATATGAAGCATCTTAACCACATCACTCATAATAAGAGGGACTGCCTCAACAGAACATGACATTCTTTTATGCAGTTTCCCCAATTCATTTCTATTGATTAACTTTTTAGATTTCTGGTATATTTGTAAAAATCTTTCCATTTTGTGTGTGTTCTCTGTTTTCTATATTGTATATAATCTGTATTTAATACTTTCAATTGAAAATTGAAACTTGATCAATGTTAGATTGCCATGCATATTATCAAGAATTTCTTTTTTCTCGAATGTTTCAGGGAGGATATGCATCAGCTGTATCAGAATGGAGCAGAATCTACTTCTTTCTCTTCTACCTATCTAGCATGGTAAGTTAAACTACTCTATTATAGCCTATCTGCACCAGTTTGGCCAGGAGGATTAGACCTCCCTGCATGGTCACTGACAGGAGGTTATCTCATCAAATCAGCTCTCAGTTAACATAAGAAATGGGGGACCAATGGTCACCGATAAGACATTGTTTGTTATATAGAGGGCGCAAGCTAGTAGCTATAAGTAGTGCAGTGGGGCTTTAATAGATAGTCATAATCATTCTCAATAGAATTTGCTCTTGAGGAGAAGTTTATCATTCACACTGTTGTCCAGAAAATCCTGCAATATGTAGTTGGAACATTATATATGTGTAGTGAATTTGCTTCATCAGAATTGGGTTGACATGAGGATGTATCATTCATTTTTACCTCTTACACAAAAGGAAGGCTTACTTTCAGGGAAACTGATAACATACCGGTATTTGATAATAGATGCTGCATATAAGTATCGGCTTGCATGGTGGTGTAGATAGATATACAGTAGGCTTGTGGTTGCACCATGTGATAATGTTCATTAAAATGTTTTATCTGATTATCATCGATGTCATCTTGTTCATGTCCTTGCTCTTAACTTTTCTAATGCTCTTTCTCAAGTTATCTTTCATGTTCTTGTCTTTTTATCATATTAATCTCAGAATCTTTTATCTCCATAAACTTTTTGTTCATTTCTTTTAATAATGATATTAATAATAATAATAACATGCCGTTCTTGTATAGTGCATGTCACATTATGATATAACGTCTCCATGCGCTTCCAAAGGTCTTTGGATATTATTACACTGGCTTTAGCTCCGGAAAACGTAACGCTCAGTGCATTCAAGGAATGAATCCTACTAGGTACCCACTTACTACACTTGAGTCGAGTGTGGCAAATGTAGATTAATGTCTTTAGTGACATTAGTGCCGCGCCGGGATTCGAACCCCATACCTTGTGGTTCACAGTCCAGAGACTTAACCACTAGACGACAACACCTCTTAGTCTTTGGCTTCTTACTGTCTATAGATAGCCCTGTGTGCTATATATGCATAGGTGTTGTGGTTCAGTGGCTCACTCAGTTGGCTCTCAGAGGTCAAGAGGTTTAGGGTTCAAACCCCAACCTGGCACTAATGTCCTCGGTCAAGACATCGATCCATATTTTCCACTCTCCGCCCAGGAGTAAATGGGTGCCTAATATACTAGAGCCCTACTTATTTGGCCGCTCAGCGCTGATCAGGGTTTTAATGTTGGAGAACATCAGGAGCATCACAGCGTGACAGACATGAATGCTATATACATGTAAGAAGCCACCATTGTTATAGATAGATAGATAGAAATGGTTTATTAAAAAGATCATCGCAGCCAACGGCTGAATTGCGATCCATTTCACAATTTTACAATTGCCATTCAAATAACACAAAATATGACATAAATCAAAAATCAAACATATAGACATTTCATAAAAATTCATTGATCAAATTCAAATTTTTGTTAAAAAAGAAAGTGAAAAAGAGAGAAGGAGAGAGAGAGAGAGAGAAGGGGGACAAAAGAGAGAGACAGAGAGAGAGAGAGAGATGAAGGGGGAAAGAGACAGACAAAGGGGGTCCTTATTATTACATATGAGGGGAGATGGCAAGAAACATTCATAAATGTAGAAAATCTAGATAAAATCTATCATTGTTATTATTATCATATGATATTGTTGTCATTTTCATCTTCTGCAGCTCCATCTCGGTGGAAGCTAAAGGTTCACTTACTTCTCATTTCAATATTAATGCTTGGTATTCTCTTCATCTTGCAGGTGGTTGTAACCATAGTGGTAGCATTCATCCTAGAAGCCTTTCTCTTCAGGATACAGTACCACCAAAGAAAAGCAGAACAGACAGACGAGAATCAGGTCGATGATGGAGAATGTAAGTCTCGACGTGAGGATTTCTCCTCAGAATTTGTCATCATTCATGCAACATGACATTTGCACTAGCAATTAGATGACAGACAACCAGGTTTGCTGTAAAGATACAACTAGACTTTGGGTTAGGGTGTCTGTTGTTCTTAGTTATACAGTGTATTTTTGGTCAGGTTTGAAGTTAACTAGATGTAGATGTATGCTTCGGAAAGAAAGTAGAACAATAATGGGAAATACATATTCAAGAAAATCACTAAATGATCAGTACGGTGAAACCTGTATACAAAAAACCTGAAGAGTGGTCTTTAATGGCAGATGGTCTTTATCTACAGGTTTCAATGTGAAACAAAAAATGCAGACTTTATAGAGAGGTGGTCTTTCTATATCTGTGGTCGCTAAAGCAGGGTTGACTGTATAAGTCAATACCAGCAAACTGGCTAAAAATGAAATATATATTGTTTTCTTCCCTTACTCTTACAGCTGAATCAATTGTTGAGGTGTCCATGAGCCTGACTGCCGTCGAAGTGGATGATTTCTTCCCCAGAGCTCGGGCAGACGTGAACCTCTCCCTCCTGCTGGGTACCCTTCATAGAGGGGTAAGTATGCAGTATTAAAATCATGTTCACCCGTCACAGAAAAAAGATGGGGGGGGGGGAATATATTGTAGAGAGAAATTATTGCCCCTCTATTTGTGAGAAAGTTGTGACTGTTTGACAATGAGATCAGGGTCGCATATTATCAAGAGTTATGATTGATCTTAAAGGTATTACAAAGTTTTGGTATGGGGTCATGAATTTGGTTCAAATTAACATATTGGAAGCATATACGTTCGTACAATATGCATTGGTCGTTGTCGCGGTTAAAATCGAGTCTAAAGTTATGAAATTATAAATAATAAACTCTTTATGTTGTATAGCTCCCTCTCAAGGTCAAGATATTAATTTAGCTATGAAACAATGTTTCTTGACTAAACTCGACCAATTAGCTATTCCCGTTTGGAAATTATATATCCCAACTACATATTCTGAGATTTCCATGGTCGCAGCTACCACTGTACGGCCATAGGCGCTATTTGAAATTTATCAAAATTTACCGGGAGCACCGGTAAATTTTTATATTCAATTTTTCTCGAAAACAGAAATGTTTTAGGGGCTAATTTTTTGAATGCTTATAATACATCCACAGGGGCATCCAAATATATCAAAATTGTAAAGATTCACTATCCACCCAATTTTCAAAATCTCCCAAAACTTTGTATTACCTTTAAGTTTGATCAATACACGATAAGCCATATACGCTCATTGTTAACCTTACCATCAATCAAGAGGCTTTATAATACATGGCCCAGGAAAAGGCAATCCAACACTTCTAACAAGTTGGGTTGTTTGACAAAGCAGCAAGGAATAGAAAAGAAATATGTTGGTAAAAGTTTGACAGAAACTTCAAGGAGGCTGCTCTATCTTTCATTAGAATGATGTATCCTCCTGTAGGCTCTCTTGTAGTCTAAGTTTACTGGTATGGTTTTTACTTGCACTGGACTTACTGTACATTGATAAGTGCTTTGTCTACACACAATTTCTGCACTTTATGGCACTCTTTGCAACTACTTGCCCCACCTACCATCCCAATGTAGCTTCCTGGGTAAGCTTCCAAAGGGATTACTCCATCAACTATCAAGAAACAAGGACAAAAAGTTAGAATGCTTAAAATTGGAGGTTGCTATGTTAATGTTAATTCTGTCATTTGGCTGCAAAGGACTTTGGGGAAAACTCTTTTGTTTGTCGGTTATACCCTGAAATAGGAATCTCAATTTCATTTCAGAGAAGCTTTCCCTCACTGCTTTTAAGATATGTTCAAGATGCAAATTTGTTTTAAATATGTTCTCGAGCAGGGTGATTAAAGGTCCTTTTTGAATTAAAACAAAATAGGTAATTCTGTAATTTCATGGGTAGGAGCAGATGGGAGAATTATTTGGCATTGCATCACAGGCGATCTTACCATTTCACCAATGTGAATATCCTGTTTATGAAGGGATCTGCATTTAAATTCATAACTTGGATTTTTTTAATGATTTTCTATAAATTTCGCAATCTGCATTTTCCTATGAAGCTCCTCACTATAAGGTTGGATTTCCCTTTAAATATTTTAGCCATCTCGTATGAATACAACCTCCTTTGCTTAACCAAGCTAAAGGAGACTCTCTTGTAAAGAACTTTTCAAAGCAAAGAAAAGACAGGAAGTGTGTAAATACAATAGAACAGCAAGACAAAGAGATTCAGAGATACATGTGGTGAAATGTAAGAGAGCTTTTGTAAAGAGAGTTGGTTATTTGATCAAGGGATTAATGGCAAGAAGTTCATAATGATCTTCACACAATAGCATGTGTGATTTAATACCAAGTTATCTTACAGGAACTTATTTTGATAGTGCTGCCTTATTCTCCATCTGGAAGTATGTAATAAGGCTGGGAGAGCTTTTTAAAGAGAGTATTTACTTGAGGGATCAGTGGTAGGAAGTTATTGTGAACATCACGCAATATATAGTCTGTGTAGGTGCCAGTCTCATTCTCTATTAATGCACATGTATCATTTGATCCATGAACTGATTGTACATTCTTTTTCTCTCTTCTGCAAATGACTAGGGTATAATAGCCTACAGAGGGACCAGACAAAGGACCAAAGCTGACCTGAGCAAGACTATGTATGCTGAAGAAGTCAAGGTATTTTCAAATCACTCACACATTTCATTGTATAAATTATACAAATACCAAAATCAGTTTGTTAAAAAGGATGTTAGGTACCGGTATAATGCATAGTTTTGGGAAATTTTGACAATTGGATGGATAGTAATTATTTAAATTTTTTATTTATTTGGATACCCCTGTGGATGTATTATAAGCACTAGAAAATTTAGCCCCTAAAACACTTCTGCTTTCGAGAAATTAAATAATCAAAATTTACCGGTGCTCCCGGTATTATTTCAAATAGCACGTAAGGCCATTCCATGGTTACTGTGACCATGAAAATCTCAGAATATGCAGTTCTGATATATAATTTCAAAACGGGAATTGCTAACCAGTAGTTAAGAAACAATTTTTTAAAGCTAAAGTAATGTCAGTCTTGAGAGGGAGCTATACTACATAAAGAGTTAATTATTACCAATTTCATCACCTTAGACTTGATTTCAACAGCGACAATGATCATTGAATATTGTAAAATCGCATATGCTTCCAATATGTTCATTGAACCAAATTCATGACGCCATACCAAAACTTTGCATTACCTTTAAGAAGGTGTGTAATAATGACAAACTGCATCCTCATCAATGCATGACACCCATGGTATCAAGCATATGGAATTTTCTCAAAAATAATACCAAGAGGAAACTATCCTGACAAAGATTAATGAATATGACTGCATATTTTGACCCCCTTTGTTCCTCCCAAATTTCCCCAGTGTTTCAAATGTTAAGAAGAAATGCAAAAAATCTAATTAGACCTTGAATTGGTTGAAGATGAGATATTGATGTGTGTACTTTCCCATTTAAATTTGTGATTCTGAATTGCCTTGTTCAGTGAAATTCTGTTTTGTTATCGTCACCTGGTTTGTCACCTTGCTTAAAATAGATACCGTTAGTTCCTTTTTATGTTATACAAGCCTGATAATTTCCTGGTTTAAATCAGTTTCCTGATAATTTGTTCCTGATTTTATTTTTTTTAATTTTTTTTTTGGTGGGGGGAGGTTTTCAACATGATTTTTATTTTCCAAAAATTGATAGTCCCTGAGATTGATGTAAATCCAGCTTAAAATAGGGGGGTGATGTGCCGTTTTTTTTCATGACTTGCTTGAACGCTTTGCACCTCGCTTCCCACAGATTTTTAAAAATGTTATTTCTCACTAAAACCTTATTTTAGGAATGGATCAAGGAAGCTGACAGAGAGCACCACGAAGACCTCCAGAACTTTGTCCGCCAGATGAGCCGAAACACCCTCCTCACCGAGCTAGGCGATTCCACCGCCTCCACCCCGACCGACGATGATGGGCCCACGCCCACAGGCTCGCCCCTCGTCCAGCCCTCCACCGCCACTGCCATGCCTGCGAGGGTGAATCCGTTTCTAGGGAGGCCCGAGCCGACCTTGACTTCAAACCACCACACGCCTACCAAGGGCGAGCCCAGTATCAACAGAGTGGAGGGGCATGATGGGGAGGAATATGATGATGATGATGATATTCTTGGAGATGAGTTATAAAATTAGGTTAACTTCTAGGAAGGTTAGGACTTCTAGAAAGTAAACGTGTCAGTACATAAGGCTTTTCAATAGACCATTGGCTGTCCAAGGCCCCATTTCACAAAACTTGTCATCAGTGACAAATGACAGTCTTTGTTATAATCCTTGCTTCTGATTGGTTATCAGCAGATTTATCACTGATTTTTGTCATTGAAAAAAGACTTTGTGAAAAGGGTCCTTGAAAGAAGACCAGATGCTAGAGATTTTGGCTTGAGATTTGATTTTCCATTTTCCATCTATTTTGTTCAAGAAAATTAATCTCTGTCTAGCACTGACTTTAAAAAAACACACAACCAGATTCTGAGGTCGTGGTCATGAATGACAGTACTTACTGCACTGAAATGTGCAGTGAGTAGAAATGTATTTATTGCAATTACAACGAAACCTGTACATAAAGACAAGGGTTACGAGGAAGGTGGTCTTTATAGGGAGGTTGTCTTTAAGTCAAAGTTTATTAAAGTACAGCATTCAATTAAGAAAGCTGTAATAGCGAAATAGAAATAATAGTCTCTATAAATAGGTGGCCTCTCTATGAAGGTGGTTGCTAGCAGAATGGACTGTGCTTGTATAGCAGGTATTTTATTGTGGCAGTCAATGAAATGGGTATTCAAATAGCCTATTATTTATTTATTAGAAAAGCTCTTGTGAGAAAATGTTTATCAATTTCTGTAATCAGAGTGTAGATCGTTTAATGGAACAGGACCCACCTCAGAAGCAAAAGTTTATTTACAAATGACCTCAGGCTGTAGGAAAATGTAATCCTGAAAACATTTCTGAAATATGTTTTGTTTTATGTGTTTATGATAAAAGTTAATTGAGAAAAGTTCTGCTACGATAAGGTGGAATTTACTTCTGCAGTTGCCTCACAGTTTTTGTATTAATTCTTTGTGATTCGTTTCTCATTTTCAAACTTGAATAGAGAAAGGTATGCTACTAAACAGGAAGAATTGAAGTACTATACACACATCTATGTAATTGGTATTTGTTAATTTACCATTTTTTTCCCATAAATCTTACACTGGATGTCAACTACATTTATGACAGGAAGAAAATGAATGGTAACATTGAAATGTTCAAACATGCAAAGGAAACATGATAGGAATCGTTATCATCTAGGGTTGTGATAAGAATGGGGTAGTATACATAATTTAAGAACTCTCACTTTACTATACCAATTCTATTCAAATGTGCTCTTTTCAATTTAATGGTTTGTTTTTACCTGACTGCCAAGAAAGTATGTCTATGCCTGTAACTGTAAGTTAGTAATCAGGGGACAGACAGCTTTAAGTCCTATCCAAGGGACTTGTTATTGAGGTTTAGTGCCTTACCAAAGGGTACCAGCGCATTGACATAGTTTTGAACCAGAATCTCTCAGCTATGATACCACTGCTCTACCACTGGGCCATTGCATCTCCTTTAAAAGAAGGTAGCGCATTACAACTTTTCTTTCAGGATGGCAGTGCTGTATAAATATACATGAAGCAATCAAGGAATAAAGACTGGCCTGCAATACCATTGTGTACTATGCCCTACGCATTACAGACAGACATGGGAAGAATTATTACACTGTAACGCTTAGAACTGTCTGTTTTTATTAAGAAATGCATTTGATGTCCTGACTGAATAAACGATTTATTCAGAAGTCAGCCATGAGTATTTAAGCTAACTGGGATTATGGCAACACTCTTGCAATAAATGAATATTCAAGAATTTGTGTGACATTCTGTTGAAATGTAAGATTCTAAATACATAAAAAAAGAAAAAAAATGGTATATTCTGTGCTATATCACAGAGATGTTGTGAATGAAGTATATTAGTATTCACCTGTACAGCACTAGTACACAAGACCAGGAAATACATTTGCCAATTCATAGGTCTGCTATACCTCGGTACTTGTCTAGAACGTACATGCTGCTTCTCTCTGTCTTATTTTCTCTTAAAAACATCTTCCTATTTCTCATTTACGCTCAATGAGTCCTGAAATTGTCTTTTATTTGCAGAGTCAGTCAATCAATTTAAAATTAGACCATTGCAGTTCATGGTTTGTTTACTTTAATACATGGATGCTGCCCTAAGTAGTTAATGATCAACCTTGCTATTGTTCTCTTTTCTTAGTGAATTAACACATTTCTATTTGTGTACATGGTATCATAATATACTGAACTAAACTGCCTCTTAATATGCTATACATTTAGTAGCAAACAGATAATGGTAACATTTATGATGATGTATAATGTATAATGAAGGTTATCCCCTTGATGCAATGCTACATAAAGATGATTTGTAGATTCTTGATTTTAATCTAGCTCAATTGCACTACTACCTGAAACATTGCCAATATCCCATTATAATAGGAAATAATGTGTGTTCTTAATATCCAAGCTCTATTTAAGAAATGGTATAATCATTTCATAGTCTTTTTATTCATGTATAAATGTATCTAATGACACAAGAGTCTGAAGTAAAGAATCATATTCAACCAATATAAGGATATTCTTAATCTGTAAATACATTGACAAGTTATTTAATACAGCTCAGAAGATATTGTGGTCTGATTAACTTTTCGGTTATTGAATTTAATTCATTGTAGCAATATAAGCAGACTACAACATGTATATAGACAACTATAATAAGCTCTAAGATATACATAGTACTTTCATGTTGCAGCTTATTGTCATATTTGTCAGTTTCTTTTTCCCCTTTTTTTAATGTCTTTTTTTCTTCAATAACTTCTGCACCGGTAATTTTTCATGGATTATTAATCCTTTAAAATGTATTTCTAATGAAAAGTTTTCCAGGTGAGAATTTGGGGCACGAATTAATTTTATGTCATACTATTGGTGAGCATTGAAGACATATTCTGGTATAAAAAGAGATGTGATGCCAATGTATACTTCTGTCCCTGGCGTGGACTCAAGCAAAGGGAAACCAGTTTTGATTAAAGGGAAATCCAACCCAAATAGACAACTACTCTTAAAGAAAGCAGAAAAATCAGAGAAGCAAACTGATGAAAGTTTCAATTAAATCTGATTAGTAAATATAAGAAAGTTATGAATTTTTGAAAGTTGTAATCACTATACGTATGGGCACTTCAAATTGGCTGAAGCAGTAATGTTAAAGTGATGTAGTGCTGGACTACTTTCCCATCTGTTCCAACACACAAAATGACTGAAATTTAAATTTTTCAAAAATTCATTGCTCAAGGGGTCTTTTCTTTTAAGAGGACCTATAATGATATGCTATCTATAATATCTTTTGAGTAGTGCCCCAAGGGAGAAGGAATTTACGAGAAAAACAGAAATTAGTGATATATTTGTACACAGCAAATGGGAGAGTTATCCACGTCCGACGTCACAATCCACTGATCAAACTACCAATTTGAGATTTGCATAGACTTAGTGATTTCATATTTCAATCATTCATAACTTCCTTACTATTGGTCCGATTCATTTCAAACTTTTGCCATTCTATTTCTGTTATTTTTCTGCTTACATACAAATCAACTTGGGTTGGATTGCCCCTTTAAATGAAGCTCAGGAGACCAACAATGTTTGTGTGGTAGGCCTTTTGAAAATTGATCCTAGAGTTCACAAGACCGACGATGATTGTGCAATTCATGACTGTGAATGTTGTTTGTAATTTCTTGTGATCTAAAACATGCAATACAACTCTTGTGTTTGTGTGTTTCTCTATAAGCTGTGAATAACAAATAACGAAGATGTAATTTTATGGTGCTACTATCGCAATGTTAAGTGTTCATGTTCATTTGTAATAAGTAATTTCTGTTGACCAAGTCAAATGTACCAACTATTGTAGAAATTTCTCTTGAAGTACAACATTGCCCAAGGCTTGTACGACATTGCACCAAATATTTCAAAGTGTTTGTTGAATATAAGATACGTGATAAAGAATATTCATGTTTAGATGTACAGTAGGTAATCACTAGATGTTTAATATCTCTTTTTCGAAACTTTCTGTAAATCCCTACATGTACTTTCAAAGTTTTTTTAAAAAGTGCTTGCTATTTAGAAAAGAATGAAATAGATGTACATGTATATATATAGAAGCATTATTATAATCTACAAGGCTCTCTTTTGTTTCTTAACTTTGAAACACTAAAGATATGCCCAGTTTGCCCAGTTCAACTTTGTGTGGTCATTTAATACAGGTTAAAACATGCAACTATGAACTTTTTGGGGGGATGAGATTTTTAGGATGCCTCAAAGTACTTTATATTGTCGATGGCACCTGAACAATTGCTGATTTCAATCCCGATCTACTAACCTTTGATATACTACATAGCATTGTTCCATAGTACATGTATGTTTAAGTTTCCAAGCTAAGTCCATATATTATTGCTGACATGCCCTTACAGAGATTATTGGGTCATTGATGTCCCAGAAATCACTGTAAAATATGCTAAAATCTAGTATGATGCTGCTTGTAGAAATATTTACAAATGTAGGATATGCATCTTGTCATAAATAAGAAAACCAGTTAAAGTAGGTAATTATATCATAATACCTGTGATTGTATTCCTTTTTTTTAATTGAACTGACTGTATTATGACAATGTCCCTATATATATATATATATCAAGTATATTTCACTTTTTCATAGCTTATTTTAACTGTGAAAGGTATATCAATTTATCAGATGATTTATTCTTTAAATTTGAAAGTTTCCAACATCAGTCAGTTGCATACCCACATCTGCGTTTTTTAAATTGTAAATAATTGTCTTATTTATGCATACCTGTATTTATCACATCGCAGAATGTTACTGTGATGTACTGAATAATACTGTATGATCGTATTCCTACCTTTTCCCTACATTTGAATTATTGTAGTATATAGGATTAGATAATATGGTAACGTGGTAGAATTCTGAAAATGAATTGACAAAAGATAATAATTTTATGAATAGCAATTTTTGTGGTCAATAAGAATACTGGTAGCCAAAATCCTAACTGTACCACAGGATAAATATAATCACAGAATATTTCTTATCATAAGTAGAGGGATAATTTAAAAGGAATTCAATGTCATTGTCACTTACCATACATATATTTTCCCATTACACTTTAGACTGCTTTCTACACATGTATTTTCAGAAGTTAAATAGTTGGTGTATAGTCTGACTTTATGTGTACTAGTACAAGCATGTACACTTCTTTGCGACTTACAAAGCACTCGTTTACTAATTCTAGACTTTGTAACGTATCCATTTACATTGGTCTGTGTGTGTCTGAACTCTGTGTAATTCTGGTAGCCTTCAAGGTACTTTGAAAATTTGTCTTGGTGTAAAGTATCCCAACCTGTAAAACCCACTTCGTTGCATGTATGATAGTGCAGTGTGCATGACACAATTTTTTTTCCCTGTGCTGTGAAATTGTGTACAAAGTCAATCGGGTTTGAGAAGGATTATTATAACTTGTACTACATTATTTTTGTTTTTGTTATTTTAAAGTTATAGACCAATTTTGTGGTAAATTTCCAAAGACCCAAATATCTTTGATGAAATGAACTACTAAAGAGGTATGAAATTTCTGGTAGTATTGGAATGCGGGTATGGTTGTTTTAGCATGAGATTCAGGAAGTGTAATTGATTGTATTAATTTCCTTATTGTATGTGTTAACATTGCTAGCTAGTACAGTGAAACCTGTATATAAAGACTGTAATTCAAGGGGAGAGAGAAAAGCTTTCTTAATGAGCAGGCAAGTCTTCATGTACAGGTTCCTTTAGTACTTGTTTCAATGACAAACATTATTCAAGGGAAACAGAAGCGTGGTCTCTGTATACAGGTTGTCTTTCTGTACAGGTTGTCAATAAAGCAGGTTTAGTTGCCTTCTCCTCAGTTATTCTAGATACAGAAATGCACTGCAGGATCATGTGGTGATTTGAATATAGATCTTTATTGCTCAAGTTTTGAACAGTCCATATAAATGTTGTATACTGCCTTTTTATGTATCGGATGAAATATCATTTGTTAGCAAAAGAACTACTCTCGTAACTCCCTTCCCCCTGCATATAACTTTGTGGATTATAATTGTTATCCATCTGTCCTATTTTAACTCATGCAATCTCTTTAATTCTGATCATATATATACCTGTGTTGTGCTTCATCGAAAACAACATTCAAATTGTTTGTGTGTGTGGTTTGCTAGGTTTATGTACTTAGAAGAAAGGAGGTCCCTTATAATGGAGCTATCTTTTTAAAAGCAGGTTATAGAGAATTGTTAATTAGTAAAGAAGTTATTATAGTTAATTGGTGATAAAGCAAAAATATACTGTAATTACATGTCCTAGCAACAGTGTATTACAAAGCCACATTATGTGAGATAAGATACTTTTCATTGCTAAATTAATTGTATCCTCACTATTTTAGCATGTTGTAGATTTAATAAATCAATAAAAGTTGAAATTGTGAGTTACATTTGGAATGGAAACACACTGACCCTTTAGGCAACATACTGAGTTTCAACCAAAAAATTGTAAAACTCTTACATCCATACTCATACCCCCCCCCCCCCCCCCTCCCCATCTGTCATGTTATCATCATGAATGAAAATGAAACAGAGAAAGGAAGAGGTTAGCAAAAAAAAAATATTCAGTAAGCAGAAATAGCATAAAAAATATATATCACTTGATGAATATATTGCTTGTATTGATTTGAAAAGTTTGTTGTCATTATGCATAGTATATTTTCATTTGCCCTATGGTCACTTATAGTGTGTAGTACACTAGCTGTACTGGTGTACCATAAGTTTTATATTCAGTTATGTAAATCATTTTTTATTTTGATTGTAAATGTTTTGTTTAAATGTGGATATTATCATCATTTCAGATTGATTTATTTATGCTTCATAACAGATGGATTTATTTTTTAGCATGATAATGCAAAATAAAGCTTAAAATACAATTTCTCTTTGTAAAGCTCTTATTTATAGTTTGCATGATGATGTGTAGTAGCGGTTGGAAGGATTGAGAAACGTGTTAGGGGGGAGAGATCGAGACAGGGGGGCCGGAGGGGAGAGAAAGAGAACGAGACAGAAATATGTGAGGGTGAACGGCAAGAGATCAAGTCACCGATTACAAGAAAGGGAGATGGAGCAAATTTGTATTGGAAATAATGAAGCCCCTGCGACAAGTGCTCCAACGTGATTTTCTACAACACCCAGGAACAAAAACTATATCTGACCCTACACATAACTAAACTCCAACTGCAAGTTTAAAATTAATTCTAACTATACTTTGGAGAGGGGGAAAAAGGGCAATTTTTGCCAAGTTAACACTCTAATTAAATAAGAGATGGAAATTGAGGAAACTCTGTAGACACGACTTTTAAAATTGTTACCATCAATAACAAAGAATATGAAGTGATCTTAAAACCAATACCCGGTACAAGTTTCACCCTAGCAACAGCCATCGGCACTCCACTTTGGCAATCTTCTCTGTTGTCGATTTCATCCTGTAATTTACAAAGGCAGGATTCCAGAAGAGTAAATTTCACAAAAGAAAACAAATCTGACAGGTGGGCATTTCTGGTGACAGGTATCTCGTCAATTTCATCCTGTCATATACACCGCCAGAATGCAATCCACATGGCAGATAGTCCGATGCTATCGGTTTCAGAGTTGAGTGAAATTATCAAGAGGAAAGCAATATTAATTGGTTGCTTTAATGTGGAGAAAACAAACATGGAATGAAATAAAAAAATTGTTCATATTTTCTGCATTTCCATATCCAGCAGCCTCCTTCAGTGCCCCTCCGATTTGTGTACTCATTAAAATCTGATGTTTATTTTCGGCGATCTTGAACATGCCCATTATTTTTCTAAATGCACTACAGAATCAAGAACGCTCATTGTCACATTGCTCTTTTATTTTAGTCTCATTATCTGGCTCTCTTTTTCGTTTACTGTCTCTTTTAGTTGGCGTTGGATTTAGTAGCCCATTGTATAAACTGTGCGAAACATTCTATGGAGGATACTCACAGAACTCTTAAGAGTTCTGTGAGGATACTAAGCTTCAGGTTGTGCTGTATTTTACAATAGAGGGAGCTGTTTGTGAGAACAATAATTTTACGGGTAAATGTACAATGAAATACAATCGCAAAGATTTTCAAGCAATTAACCCCAGGACATTTCCATCACCTGCATTGGAGATCCTGTAGAAAGAATGTTCGGATTGCATTATACATCACTTTCATTATTGCACAGCTTTAATGTGGAGAAAACAAACATGGAATGAAATAAAAAAATTGTTCATATTTTCTGCATTTCCATATCCAGCAGCCTCCTTCAGTGCCCCTCCGATTTGTGTACTCATTAAAATCTGATGTTTATTTTCGGCGATCTTGAACATGCCCATTATTTTTCTAAATGCACTACAGAATCAAGAACGCTCATTGTCACATTGCTCTTTTATTTTAGTCTCATTATCTGGCTCTCTTTTTCGTTTACTGTCTCTTTTAGTTGGCGTTGGATTTAGTAGCCCATTGTATAACTGTGCGAAACATTCTATGGAGGATACTCACAGAACTCTTAAGAGTTCTGTGAGGATACTAAGCTTCAGGTTGTGCTGTATTTTACAATAGAGGGAGCTGTTTGTGAGAACAATAATTTTACGGGTAAATGTACAATGAAATACAATCGCAAAGATTTTCAAGCAATTAACCCCAGGACATTTCCATCACCTGCATTGGAGATCCTGTAGAAAGAATGTTCGGATTGCATTATACATCACTTTCATTATTGCACATTTCAAACGGAGATGGATTGATTGATTGATTGTTCGAAAGTCTTTGCGATCAGGTTATATGTTTGCATAAAGTTGGTCTGTTGTCCAACAAATACAGAAATTAGCTACGAGAGAGAGAGAGAGAGAAAGAGAGAGAGGGAGAGAGAGAGAGAGACATGCAGACAGACAAAGAGAGACAGAGAGACAGAAACAGATAGACGAAGAGAGAGAGGGGTGAGAGACAGAGAGACAGAGAGAGAGAAAGAGAGAGAGAGAAAAGGAGAGAGAGTGAGAGAGAGAGAGAGAGAGAGAGAGAGAGAGAGAGTGAGAGAGTCCTTTGCTGACATTTTGCGGACATACAATGAAGCGTGATCATGTAGAATTAGTGGTGTGTACAATTTCCAGAAATCTATGACATTATTAGGATTTATGCACATTTGTTGTGATTTCAGTATAGTGAAGTAAAGCACACATTATATCTATTATGTATATATAATATATGTATATAATGTGTGTGTTCGCGATTCCTCCGAGTATTATTTTAGTGTGTATCCAACCGTTGTATCCATGTATTGGGGGGGGGGGGGGGGTGAGCGTAAATGTTTTGCCCTCGGAAATGTGAAAATCGCGCCGGCCGATATTCGGCTCAGCGGAGGGGGGGGGGGGGGGGGGGGAGGGGGAGGGGGGGGTGGCATAGTGGGCCCGTCTTTTTGCCCGTCTTTTTTTTTTTGGCCAGGGGGGGGGGGGCAAGGACCGCTCCCCCCCCCCCCTGGATCCGCGCCTGTCTTTAATATCAGTCTCTTTGTTTTATGAGGGGGAAATGTGGGACAATCTACTTGTTTTCGCGCGAAATAAATGGCCTCATTGGTAAGAAAATTCCCTTGTTTAAAAAAAGGGAGGTGTTTACATGTATTTTGAAATGCTGGAATAATCGCACCTTATACTTCTTCAGAAACACTACACCCTAGATAAAGATTACATATGAAAGATTTAATCAAAGGAAGTTCCGGATATATTTAGATGGTTTCATATGTTTTCAATGTTACTATAAGTCTTCTAATCCTTGTTTTTATGGATTTTATACGGTCTATTTTTATTCAAATTACTCTATTCTCTGAAATGTTAGGGTTTCATTATAAAAAAGGATGTTTTACAAAATAAGTTTTGATTAGGAATAACGTAAATCAGTCCAAGGTGAAAGCATATGATAAAAGCAGCAGGATTAACAAAAACAATAACATTGAATTTATTTCCCGCCAAAAATACTTTAGTTAGTGACGTATGAGAGGGGACTAGCCTTTTAAGCTTCATCCATATGACCGACAGCAAACGAGGCCGACATCCAGCCGGGCAAACTATGTTGGTTTGGGGAGGGGGTTTGAGGCTTCTGTAAAGTTATCTAATTAGTGTTCGAGAGATCGAGGGCCAAACACTAAAAAGACAGCTTATGAGACCGATTTGCAAATCTTTCGACACTCAATGAGACTGACAAATGAATACATAAGAAAATATATAAAAGTAGAAAGTTCGTGAAGGTCCAAGATACCGACAATACTTAGAGAAAAATTAAGAAAGGAAATGGTCGGTCTCGTGGTCCAAAGGTCACGTTGACCTTCTGAAAAGAGAGGGAACGAGAGGACCACGAAAGTGACATTGTTAGTCGTGTGTGCTGTACAGTCGCGGATCCAGGATTTCTTAGGGGGGGGGGGGGGGGGCGGAGGCTCAAATTTGAAATTAATTTGAAATTAAGTGTGCGGAAATTCGAAAATCGTGCCGGCCGACATTTCGCTCAGTGGGGGGGGGGGGGGGGGGGGGGGGGGGGGGGGGGGGGGGGGGGGGTAGGAGGAGCTAGTGTGCAATATTTTTTTTCTACGTTTTTTGCTCCGGAAATTTGAAAAACGCGTCGGGCGTGGGGGTGGGGGGGGGGGGGGGGGAGGGTAGTAAACACTAATTTTTCTTTCTCTTTTTTTTCCCCCGGAAATTTGAAACTCGCGTTGGCAGATATTTCGCCCAGTGCCCTCCTCCCCCCCCCCCCCGCCCCCTTGAGCAAAAAAAAAAGGTAAATTTCTGGTCACAATTCTTTTTGTTAACTTTTTTTTTGACAGTTTTGTTTTTGTGTGTGTGGCCACCCCCCCCCCCCCCCCCT